>CM076579.1:1562536110-1563124455 GCA_034641835.2 Pinus albicaulis | reverse complement strand
TAAACTGTCCCAAAAAATCTACAGTTTATACTTAAAAATGTCATTTTACCCGCAAGCTCTGAAGAAGGATATCTTCCCCTCCTGCTAAGAATACCAAGACCAACTACTTGTTAAAAAAAACTATGAAGGATTCGATCCGAAGAGAGTAGATGTCAAATTTGATTGGATTTAGGGTTGTCTGTTGCTCGAGTCTTCCCTCTGTTATCCATCGAATCTATGTTCTCTGCAAAATTATAAAAGTAACCACTATTCCAACCGACTAGATCAGCAAGGTCAAAGAGCAAGATAGCAATTAGCCTAACTATTACACTGTAATTAATATGAGTACTTATGGTATTTTCTCAATTACGGTATGCAGATAGTAATGCTTGTACTTATTCATACTAGTTTCATTAACGTATAAAACAACTTGCATAGTTATAACTAAAAACTTGCTTTATTAGTATAGAGAATACCAGTAATATGTGCATATCAGTATAGTATCACTATTTGCATACATACGGGTCTAAGCTTATACAACCTATATGCTTCATGTATTCACTCATAACTATCAAATCCTATGCTTACTAATAAGAGACATCCATAATGAAACAATGATCAACATAGTGTAATATGGTGATATCGATACTAGTATAGGTCATATCAGTGGTATTTGATCTAATATGGTAAGTGATGTATTATATAATATGTGATAATACACTCCTTATGAGATTGTACATGAATTTCTTGTTCCTGTTATGACGATCTAAGCTTGTAACTCTAATAAAACACGACTTACTTACAGCTTACTAACCCATATCTATTGTGTACATTAATCACCATTGTTCTCATATTCAATACTTGGGACATATATCATAACTAAGCTTATACCTTGTGTAATATGAGCTATTCACCTAATCTAAGTAACAATGGTAATGGTTCTATGTTTCCTGTATGATTAAGCTTACTGGTTCTGTTGTAACGCCAGTTGTATATGTTGTTTCCATAATCAGTTACATGTTGATGCAGGAATTCTGCTAGAAAGCAGATCCCGCATATAAAAACACAACTTCTTCATAAACTTCGAAAAATACCCAAAGTTTCTATAATAAAATCATGAAAATCATTCAACTCAATTAAACATGAAGGCGAAAAAGAGCCATACAAATCAACTCCATAAACTATATTAAAATTCTGTGGCCAGATTTTTACATTGGGCGGCCCCTTGGCTCCTTGCCCTTTAAACCACTCCTCACTCACTCCCCTCATCTCTTCAACTAGTCAAGTGTGTTCTCCTCACAAAAACTGTTGTGTAACCAGCTCCAAAAATAGAAGAAAAGAGATATGAACGCCTTAGAAATAAGCCACTTCGAGGGGGCAACCTCCAATACATTACATGAATGAACAATTCTTGGATGATACAATTTACAAAACCTCCTTTCTATATATAGGAGTCCATGGGGCCATAATGTAATCCTAGCGGGCCACAATGTAATCCTAGCCGACCTAACAATAATAATTTAAGGGCACAATAATAACAAAATGGGGGTTACAAGGGTACAATAATAACAATAATGGGTTACATTAACAACAATAAGGGACTATACTAGTAATATAGGGACCTAACATGCCCCTCTCCTTCAAAAAAGTGTTGTCCTCAACGCTTGAGTAGCTCTGGGTGCTTCTGTATAAAATTCCCATCCTCCCATGTAGAATCTTCAGTGGGTAAGTTCTTCCACTTGATGAGATACTCTGAAATTGATCGATTCCGTAGCTGTCGAGTTCTTGTTTCCATGACCGCTTCAGGTTCCAATATGATTTTTCCTTCCTCATCAAGTTCTCGCAATATTTTTTGAACTAGAAGATTTTCACCTATAACCTTTTTTAAGCATGAAACATGGAAAACTGGATGTACTGTTAGGTGTCTCAATTTATTAGCATTTGTAGAGTCAAATCTACTTGTAGTTAACACAACATCGTTCAACCTTTGGGATTCTGTGATCTAGCTGATCTAGCCCTCCTGAATCCGGAGAAGGATCTCTCCAATATGTACAAAGGTGGATACTATCTTTGAAAAGCTTAAGGTAATGATATTAGGTTAGTTATGAAGGCCAAGGGTTTTGTTTTGTTTTGGATGGTTGAGCATGAAATGTTACTTGAGGGGAAAGTCCTAAGTGCAAAAGTTTCAAAAGTGAGAAGTTGCAAGAAAATAGAACAGTTTTGGCAGATAGATAGATATAACGCTGGTTTTTAGTCCATTGGGCTATGGAGTCATATATGGGCTTTAATTGAACAACAACATCAAGTGTGATCCAAGGGGCAAGTTATCTATACCACAAGATTATTGAGATTAAAATGATGAAATGGAAACATTAAAATGTTGGAGGGATGGAAACTGATAATAATTTCTCAGAGGATTTATAGTCAGTCCAAACAAGAAAAAGCCTCTTAAGTAACCGTTTTAAAACCAACCAAGGACAGGGCTAACCATAGATTTCTTGGGCAAGTTCTTATTAAAGCAGCTTAATTGAAAAACAATCCAGTAATCCACATAATTACCTTCAGAAAGTATGAAAACACATAAGAAAAACAGAGTGTAACTTAAGATCAGATAAAGTACTTTTAAACCTAGTCTGCTTTCAGTCAACACTAAGGGAAACTTTCAGAATCTGCCTTTGGAGAAAAGAATCTAGGAATCAGGGCAAACCATATCTTCTCTAGTCTAACTTTAATAGCAAATAATGGAAATAACATTCGAGAACAATGTTTAAGCAAACAGAAGGACGAGGGAACGCCAACATTCCTAACTGTTTAAACTGTATTGAATCATTCTTAAATAAACAAATCTGAAGAAAACATTAAGATAAAGATTTCTCACCCAGAGAAGGTTACTGCTATACAGAAAATCCTAACCCTGTTTAAACTGTTCTTTACAGAGGGAAAATGAACAATATGGCATACATAGAAGGAAAACGATTAACAAAGAAAGAAGCACTTCACCAGTGATAAAGACCAGGATCCTAAGAAACAACTTTTATATTGATGTCAAACCAGTTACAATCTTCAAGTCCAATGTTTCAGTTCAGCAATCATCTTCACTATTCAACCTAACTACTCTAGCACAAACAGAGCTTCAAGGGCCAGTGAACACTATGTACAAATCGAAGTCTCGAGCTCAAGTGTATTTCAAAGTTCTGCAACCAACAATTTCTCATCTTCTGTAGAAGTACTTATAGGAAGATGAGGAGGTGAGATTTTAACAAAATATCTCAAGGACAGTTAATGCAGAGTGAAGACTTCTCGGCCCTTTGAGAGGCTCGAGGGAAAAATTTACAGGTGGATCACTATATTAACTGTTTCACAATAAATATCAAAGCTCGGTGGAAGCTTTGTTTGACTTTGAGGCTCTACGCTGTGTGGAGTAATTTATTGGCTGTGCTGGAGGCGGATATCTAATTTTCTTCAATAACTCAGCCTTTTTTTGAATGCTTTGAGGCAACAGGTGGCTCGGTGGTAGCTGAGGAATCAATTTGCCTCAGATGTGGCGGTGGAGGCTTTCTGTCTGATAAAACACTTTAGATTTTCCTTTAATCTGTGTTTTAGATTGGGGATTAGGCTTTTGATAACTGTCTTAGCCGTAATCCCCATAAAAACTGTCTTCAATCTTCATCTGCTGTGCTTTATTCTCAAAACTGATACTCTTTAACTGTGTTTGATTTAAAACAATGTCTTGTCAATGTGCAGACCCGCACTGGGCTTTACGGCATCAATACTCATAGAGTACTGACGAAACATGGAATAGAGCCCCGTGAATGGCTTCTTTAAGATAGCTCGAAGGCACAGGAAACGTCTTTCCCATCCCTCGGCTTTCCTTCATTCTATAATGGGAAACCATAAAAACACCTGCAAAACACAAAAATAGTTAAGAAATCCTTCGGAAATAGGTTTAAACTGCTTCGGATGGTGGGGGAGGAGCGTAGCCGTCGAATGAAGGCAACCAACGGTGGAGATCTGCATAGAAAGGTAAAAAGGATAGCGGGAGAAGGATAAGGAGGAGCGGTTTTGGACCGTCCGACCTGGACACGTGGACGGTCCAGATCTAATCGGAGGGTCTCAATCGGGGGTGGCAGAAAAGGGGATGCGATTGAATTTCCAGTGCGATTAAGCGCTGGCCGTTGATCTGCAGATCAGATCGACGGCGGAAAACGAATCGGCGGGTTTTAAAATGGCGGTAAGACTTGCGATCGGAGGGAATAAGGACCGTTGGATAGGCGGGAAATGGACGGCCCAGATTTAATCGGAGGATCGCAATCGGGGAGGTCACAAAACAACATGTGATTGAAACTTTGCGATTGAGCCCTTTGCGATTGAGCTCTGGCCGTTGATCTGAGGACCAGATCGACGGCGGGGAATGAATCGGAGGTAATCACAAGGGGGTGAATCATTGCGATGCGATTTTGCACGGACCGTTGGATCAAGGATTAGATCAACGGTTGGGATTGAATCGGGGATCGGCAATCGGGGGACAGAGAAGAAGGCATGTGATTGAGAGCTTGCGATGCGATTTAGTGCAGGCCGTTGGATCAAAGGACTAGATCAACGGTGGAGAATGGAATCGGGGAGAAACCCTTGTATTTTATATAAAACCCGAACTTTGAAATAAACAAAGGTTTTTATGGATCGGGGTGGAAAAACATATATATAAAGCGGATAGGCACCCGACTGCGGGGCCTTTGGATGTATGAGAATTGATAGGCTCGGGGCTTTATATATAATAAGGGCCTAATCGCAATCGAAACTGCGGGCCTGGTCCTTTCGATCAACCCATTGAAATTTCCCCGATTGCGATTGCGCGATTGGTCTTTTTGATCTAACCATTTTATTTTTAACATGTGACTTTGGCTCATTAAATCAAAACTTTGGAAAAGAGGGTTTTTGTAATTTACAAAGGAAAAATGGGTCGGAAATGAAATATTCACAAGGTTTAAGTGCCAAGGGCGGGCTCAGGGTTATATGAAAATAATATGATCGGGGGTCTTAAGCAGCAAGGCTAATCGCAATCGGAAATTTTGGAGTATGGCAAAGACTTGTGTCTTTGATTCTTTCCGATGCGATTAGCACCTTAACGTATTAGCAAGTGGTTCCAGACCCAAAGCGTATGGTGGGGAAGTGGTTTAGGGCTTAGCCCAAGGGGCTTAGGTCCATAGCAATGAAACTTTGATTTTTTATGAGAAATTTTCAAGGATTTTAATGGATTTGGGGGTTCCGAAATAGTTAAAAAGTGAGTTTTTAACTATGAAAGGGGAAATTTTCATAAATGGAAAGAAGAGGACTTATGAAAACAAGGTAGTTTTGATGTAGAAAAAAGGGGAGTAGATGAAAGGTTTTGAGAAGAGGAGAAATGACGATCTTTCAGCAGTCTTTCAGTTGGAATCAGCAGAAATTCCTGAGTATAAAAATGGGACAGCAAATGAGGATTTTGGACAAAGGCATGAGGCCTACAAGGAGTCTTCAAGAGCCAACATTTTTTAGTGATAAAATTTGTTCCTTGGAGGCTCAAAAAAGATCTTAGCCACCTTTTGGTATAACAAAATATTATAGGTGGCTAACAGTGGCTCCACTTGGGGATGGTGCCTTCTTGAAGGCATCAAGAACTCAGACTTGACTTCTGGGAGGTTGATTAGTTGCCTCATCCATTGGGCTGTCCTTCTGTGATTGAATGATCTTCTTCTAAAAACATATTTGGCAGCCATGAAAACAATGGACCTTTATCAACTAGCTTGCTACCTACCCAATCCTACAGATCTAGCATTTTTTCTTCATCAGAGTGCACTTGGATTGGCAAACTCTATTCACAACATTTTATTCTTTTGAAAGCAGGAAATCTAATCTACTTCAAATCCTTATTTCTCCCTGAACTCAGATTAAACAGTTGAGCTCAGATCTTTCTCTACCTAGTCTACTGTCTGTTGGGATTAAATAGTCCAACAAACTTTCATTCTCTAAATTCTACAACAGAAATTTAAAAATAGTCAAGTCAAGATTGAGCTGTTTGACTTGCTATGATCTATGGCATAAGAAAAAGCTGCACATAGATTTTTATTTGCAGAAAATTAAATCAAAATGGAAGGCTTAAGATCTGAAAGTTTCTCATTATGGCCTTCTTTTTCTTTACAGCTCTGTTTTTAATTTTGTTTTGAGCTGTCTCTTTCTTGATATCTGATTCAGATTTTGGGCAAATTAGAACCAGTTTTTCTCTTTTATGACTCAGAAAAATAAAACAGTTTTGAGTCATCTCTCTTTGGAAAATTTGGTTCAGATTTTGAACATGTTTGAACCTTTAATTTCTATCCTAATCTATCTACTGATAAGCCAAGATTAAACGGTTTGGCAAATCAAATTCACTACCCTATCAGCAGAAAATTGAAAGCTAATTAGTCAAGATTAAATAGTTTGACTAACTAGAAGTGTGTTTTGTAGGAGTGGAATTTAAGCTTGCACACTTTCAGATTTATTTCTTTTTTTGGCATGGGGCTGTGCCTTTCTTGTTTTTCATTTCTGCCCTCTTTTCTTTCTTTCTTTGTTTTTGTATTTTTTGATTTTTCATAACTTTGAATGCAATGGTGGATGAAATATTCATAATGAAAAAAAAAAGAAAAAAGAAGGCTTAAAAACATATCATGAATCAAGAGAAGTAATGCTTGAGCATCCTGCCATTGACAGGACCCCCAAACAAATCTGTTCCATCCAGCTCTTGTAAGAAGAATGCATTGTTTCCAGCAACTGAATGAATAGAGTAAGGGCCAAGCCATAGATTGTCAAATTTAACATGCTTTCCCTTATCTTCTCTCTTTGAATCCCACTTTAACACTTTGTCCCCAATCTTGAAATTGCTGGCCTTTGTTCTTCTGTCAAAAAGCTTCTTAATGCTGTCCTGTTTCTGCAATGTTTTGTTGTACACTTCCTCTCTGATTTGCTGAAGATGAATGGTCTGATTTATTCTTCTAATCATGTCATTATCTTCAGTCTGCAATTCTTGGATAAAATTCATAACTGGTACACCAAGGCTATTAGGAAAGATTGCATCTGTACCATATACAAGCTGAAAAGGTGACATCCCAATAGATTTCTTCAAAGTTAATCTGTCAGCCCAAAGTGCATGGACTAGCTTTGTGTGCCAAGACTTTTTATTGTCCTCCAATAGTTTCTTGATTATGTTCACTAAGATTTTATTGGAAGATTCTGCAAGTCCATTACCTTGAGGGTAATAGGTTGTGGAATGCCCTAGTGTTATCTGGTATTTATGACAGAAGTCAACCATTTTCTTTGATCCAAACGCTGCTGCATTATCTTTGATGATCTTGGCAGGACAACCAAATCTGGAGAGGATATTGGTTTCTATGAACTTTATAATAACTGAATCATTGGCTTGCCTACAAGGAATGGCTTCTATCCACTTAGTGAAATAGTCTGTGGCAGTAAGGATCCATCTATGCTGGGCAGAAGACGAGGGATGGATTTCACCTATGAAGTCAAGTCCCCACTGTTGAAAAAGAGCTTCAACAGTGATTGGATGCAGAGGAAGGGGTAATAATTTTCTCTTGCCCTCAAACAATTGGCATTTGTGGCAAGTAGTTGTCATTTTGTGAACATCAGGAAAAAGGGTGGGCCAATAAAAACCAGCCCTCAAAATTTTGTTGGCTGTTGACTTCCAGTACAAATGGCCTCCACACTCTCCTTCATGAAATTCCTGCTTAACCTTCTCTGCATCAAACTCAGGCAAACATTTAAGCAATATACCACTAGCATTTTTCCAATAAAGACACCTATCTACAATACAATAGTTTACTGCTTTCAGTTTTAAGAACCTTGCCTTTGTTTTCGACAAACCGGGAGGTGTATTTAAATTAAGCAAAACATAAACGATATCAGCATACCAAGGAGAATTCATAAAATGGTTTTCAATAATGGGAGTTGAGAATTCTTCTTGGTTGTCCAAAGCATTAATCATATTAATATCAAGAACTTCAAAATTGGATTCAGCCATTAATCTAGCTAGACCTTGGCCTTTGATGAGTTTAGTGGGTTTTATCTCTAAATCATATTTGAGAATAACAACAATCCACTTACCTCTCTTACCATCTGGGTCCTGTGTTAGAATGTCTTTAACAACCGAATTAGGGACAAAGGCAATGATGTGTGAGTGAAGGATGTATACTCTGAAGTCTTTCAATGCTTTAACCAAAGCAAAAGCTTGCTTTTTCATAATATTATACTTCAAAGGGGCATCCCTCAATGCCTTGCTAAAGAATGCAATAGGCTGCTCTTGTCCTTGTGGATTTTTCTGTAAAAGGACAGCAGCAATGGTATGTTCTGATGCAAATGAGAAGATATAAAAATCTTTCGAAAAATCAGGGCTTATGAGAACCGGTGTTTTGGTTAATGCTTGTTTCACCAGCTCAAAAGATGTCTTTGCTTCCAAGGTCCATTTTATCCCTTGCTCCTTCTTCAACATGTTTGTGATATTTCTAAGGAGCTCTGCCAAGTTAGGGATGAACCTTCTCAAAAAGTTAATATTTCCAATGAAAGACTGCAACTCTTTGATATTTCGAGGATGAGAGATTTGCAATATAGCCTCAATCCTCTTTGGATCTATCTTTATACCTTCTTCTGAAATAATGTGTCCAAGAAGCTTACCTTCTTGGAGACCAAATGGTGTCTTCTTAGGGTTTAAAGATATTCCAAACCTTTTGCACTTCTCGAAATTTTTTCTCAAATGTTCTAAATGTTCTTCATCTGTTTTTGAAAACACAGTGACATCATCTAGATATATAATGATGAAGAAGCCCAATTCTTCCGAGAATGCTATGTCCATGGCTCTCTGAAAGGTTTCTCCAGCGTTCATTAGACCAAAAGGCATCTTCACATACATAAAAGTGCCCCATGGAGTAGTGAAAGTTGTCTTTAATTGATCAGCAGGGTGAACTAAAATCTGATTATACCCTGAATAGCCATCAAGCAACGAAATCCTCTTAGACCCCACCACCCTTTGTAAAATGTGATCCATTTTTGGTAAAGGGTAGTTGTCTTTTAACGAAGCTTTGTTTAAGTCTCTAAAGTCTATACAAAGCTTGATTTCTCCAGTCTTCTTCCTAACGGACACCAGATTAGATACCCACTCAGAATATCTAATAGGGACAATAATGCCAGCCTCATACATTTTCATGATCTCCTTCTGAACCAATGGCAACTGGACAGGGTTTATTCGGCGCAGTTTCTGTTTAAATGGTTTTTGGTTTTCTTTAAGAGGGATTTTGTGCTGTATTATTTCAGTGTCATAGGATTTAAGATCTTCGTAACTCCATGCAAAAACATCAGAAATTTTTTTGAACAGCTCTATGTATTTGAGTTTAATGTGAGCTGGCAAAGTTTTGGATAGTTTGATCATTTTCGGTTTTTCCTCACTGCCTATATTGCACTCCTCTACTTCAGTCTCTACAGGTTCAAGTTTTGGTTTATTGGCCACATCGTTAAAATCGAACAACTCCTCTAAAGGCGTTAGACCACTCGGAAAATTTTCATCTTTAGAATGCAGATTTTGTAATTCTTCCGTTTCTAACTCTGCACTTAATTCTGTTTTGTTCCTAAGTTTCCCAGACCATAGGTTAATATTGGCAGGTTGAGGAGACGATTCTTCTTCACCAAGAAAGTTTTCTTCACTGCAGTCTGTATCATAATCTGAATCTGAACTGTGCAGTTCGAACTCATTTCTGAATTGCATGAAGTCTTCTATTTGTTTGTCATTTGTCAAACACTTGCCAATATTTTTCGTTATTAGGCACTGTCGGTCTAAATTTTATCGGAGTTGTGTTGTCTCCAGTCTCATATGGCGTTAGACATGTCCTGGCCGCAAAAGCTAAATTGTGGGCCATAATGTTATTTTTCCTTGGGATGAAACTCAGGTTTGACTCCTCAAATGTTGTCAACAGATCCATGACATCATTCCGATAGGCTCTAAGTCTGGGATGATTTGCATTATACTCCCCATTGACTTAACTAATGATTAACTCAGAATCCCCGTAGACATTAATTCTTCTGGCTCCTAATTTATTCAAGAGATGCAAGCCTAAGAGAAGGGATTCATACTCTGCTATGTTGTTGGAACACTGAAAGTTTAATTTGCATGAGATGCATTCCGTGTGGTTGTTTTCAGTGTTAATGATCCAAACCCCTGCACCCGCATTATTTCTAGTGCATGACCCATCAAAATACATACTCCATAAAGGACTGTCTTCGGTTTCGTCTGTTTGGCGATTGTCCTTTTTAACTATGGTGCCTTCTGACTGTTCATGATTAGCAACACCCAATTGAATTTGTTTTGACTCCTCAAATTCTTCAATAGATTGAGGGATGATGCCAAAAATGTTAGGGGTATTTTCTGGGTTGTTAAGTCCTAAAAACAATGGACTCATAACCGGTAAATCAAGACCTATGCTTTGTTTACTAATTTTTTCACATGTGGCAAACTGTTTGGACACTTGTGCGTTATTATACTCTTCTTCCCTGTCGGCCTTTAATTCTGTTAAAGTGACTTGCTCACTAGGAGTTTCATTGTTAAACATGATAAAAGAATCAAGGCCTGTATTGACAGAATATATAGGAGAGTTTCGTGGTCTGTCTTGACTTGTAACCGTGTATTGCATATGAGACTCACTGTAAAGTCTTCTGGTCTGATTGAAAACCGGGATGGTCGCATATGTCATGTCCATCTGCATAGTCCCCTGTAACTTAGCTCCCCAGGATCTTGATAATAGCATTCCATACTTTGGGGGGACATCGGCCACAACAATGTCCATGAGTAAACATTTGGCTGGAATCTGGGCTAGGTTAACACAGAGGTCTTTGATCAATCCTAGACATTTTACTCTATTTGAGTCAAAGGAGTATAGGTCTTTGTAGGGTCTAGTAATTTCTAAACCAAGGCTCACCATCACAGCTTTAGGCATTAAATTATGAGAAGCCCCGGAATCATGCATAGCGTTGTGTAGAATTTTGTCATGGATGTTAAAACTCACATAAAAGGGAGGAACTGGTCCCTCTTGAAACTTCCCTTCAATCTTAGGGCCAAAAATCAACTCTGGTAGGTCATCACTAAGATTAACTGTATCTCCATTTTCCTCTATATTTAAAGCCTTCAAAATTTGGTTCCTATATACATGTTGAGCAGCTAACTCAGTTAATGGAACAGAGATTTTGATCTTTAAGATTTCCTGTTCCAGGCTGAAAGGGGTTTGATTCTTTGAAGCACTTGTTTCAACCTTATTAGCTGTCACTCTATCCACAATTACAGCTTGCTGATTTGTTTTACTTGACACAACTGTTGTAGAAGGAGTACTAGATGAAGTGGTAGTACTGCTGATGTCTTCACTCTGTTTTTCAGAATTTTGAGTGTTTTTCTCCTTATCCTTATCAGAATTAACAACCACTGTTTTGCCTTTTTGTTTGGCTGTTTTGGGTTTAGCTGCGGTGCTGCTTTGAGAGGATTTGTCAGAGGTTTTGGTGTTGGGGGCTTGTTGGCTGGTCTTGCTTCTAAGGTCATATTCTCTTTGAGGTTCTATGATGACATTTTTCATGTCCTGATAATAATTTTCATTATCATCTCTTTTGTCGTCGTAAGGTGTGTAAAGACCTTGTTTATTATCATAATGAACCTCAAAGTCATCATCCTCTTCCCAAAACATGTTGATATCCTCTCCCTCTGTTATGTCTTCTGTTTCCTCAACCTCACTTACATAGTTTTGATGAAAGGGAGGGGTGATCTGTTGATCATCTTCCCTGGGTCTGTTTGGAGGTTGGTTCCTTCTAACATTCTGATTCTGGTTCCTATTTTGAGGAGCATTTTGATTTTTATTTGCTTGTGCTCTCTTAATTATGCTCATATATTTCATCATTTCTTCCATCATTCTCTCCATTTTTGAGTTGGAAGTAGAAGGTGTGGATTCCTCTCTAAAAGATACTCTCTTCTTGCTCTTCATTCTTGCTCTTTTCTCCATCAAGTTCACTTCCACAGAAAGAGCGCCCCTTTGCATGTCTTCAAGAGTTGCAAAATATCTCTCTCTTAGTGAATAGGTCATGTCTGGATCAAACCCTTCAGGAAATTTGTTTAAAGCTGAGCCCGGAGGAGGTTTTAGTTCAGGGGAAAGTGCATTATATACGCTGTTAAATCTGGTACAATAAGATTGTACACTTTCCCCAGGGTTCCTATGGAGATTGTTATAGTCAGCAAGGACTTGGAGAGGATTCTTTCTCACTTCCCATTTGTTTAAGAATTTTTGATGGAAGGCTTGGAGATCGTTAATACTATGGGGGGTTAAACCTTTAAACCATTTTCTTGCTTCTCCCCCAAAACTTTGAGCAAATAGTCTCAACTTGACAGAATCATCATCAATTTCGTTTCTGTCAAAGTAGTCATTCATCTTTTCCACATGTTGAGATACTGTTATAGTATTACTAGCATCATATAATGGAATTTTGGACTGATAGTCCTATGGAAGATTGGCTAATGGTACAGGAAGGACCAAGGGAGCATACCATGTTGCCATGGCAGGAGGTGGAGGTGGATTTACAGAAGGGAAAGTGGGCTGAGGTGAAGTGGTTTGAACAGTGGATGTAGGGTGAGTATAAGTGGATGGACCAGGAGTAGACTGTTGAGATGATCTTGGATGAGAGACACCTAAATTGTGAAGGAAATGTAAATCAGGAGGTGTTGTTTCCTTGCTACCAGGATGTTCACTTGTTTCAGGAGATGAAAGTGAAGATTCAGAGTCTAACTGGATTATATCATCAAATGACCTAGTCCTAAATGGGTTCACTAAGTCTGTTTGTGATTGTTGCAGAGCTGAAAGATTTTCAGGGACTGATTTAGCTCTCAAGGGTGATCTGAAAACAGTTAATAATTTAACCTTAGGAGACTTCCAAAGGATACTTTTTGGATTATCAACTATCTCAGGTGGGTTAGGGTCTGGGTGGGCTCTAGTGTGAATCTTTTTAGAAGCCACTATGCTATGTTGTTTAGACCTAAAACAAGAAAAGTTCAACCAGATATGACAATCTTGGAGAGGTTAACCAATCTGTTTTTACAATTGTAAATCCCACAGTCCTCTAACTGAGTTTGAATGATTTTATAATGATAAGGGTTCTCCCCAGCGGAGTCGCCAGAAAATGTTAGGTCTCTGTAATTTATTAGCAAGATTGGGAGAGTCCAATCACAGAGTTAACATCATTTCAACCAAATTTGGGATTCTAGGATCTAGCCCTCTTGAATCCGGAGAGGGATCTCTCCAATATGTGCAAAGATGGATATTGTCTTTGAAAAGCTTAAGGTAATGATATTAGGCTAGTTATGAAGGCCAAGGGTTTTGTTTTGTTTTGGATGGTTGAGCATGAAATGTTACTTGAGGGGAATGCCAACATTCCTAACTGTTTAAACTGTATTGAATCATTCTTAAATAAACAAATCTGAAGAAAACATTAAGATAAAGATTTCTCAGCCAGAGAAGGTTACTGCTATACAAAAAATCCTAACCCTGTTTAAACTGTTCTTTACAGAGGGAAAATGAACAATATGGCATACATAGAAGGAGAACGATTAACAAAGAAAGAAGCACTTCACCAGTGATAAAGACCAGGATCCCAAGAAACAACTTTTATATTGATGTCAAACCAGTTACAATCTTCAAGTCCAATGTTTCAGTTCAGCAATCATCTTCACTATTCAACCTAACTACTCTAGAGCAAACAGAGCTTCAAGGGCCAGTGAAAACTATGTACAAATAGAATTCTTGAGCTCAAATGTATTTCAAAGTTCTACAACCAACAATTTCTCATCTTCTTCTGAGGTATTTATAGAAGAATGAGGAGGTGATCTGAGAAAAGATCTCTCAGGATAATTAATACAGGTTCAAGACTTCGTGGCCTTTTGAGGGGCTCGATGAAGAAGTTCACAGGTGGAACACTGTATTAACTGTTTTACATTTATGAATTAAGCTCAGCAGGAGCTTTATTTGACTTTGAGGCCCTGTACGCTGTGTGGAGTAATTTCTTGGCTGCGTTGGAGTCGAATATCAGATTTTCTTCAATAACTTCGGCCTCTTTTCGAATGTTTTGAGGCAACAGGTGGCTCGGTGGTAGCTGAGGAATCAATTTGCCTCAGATGTGGTGGTGGAGGCTTTCTGTCTGATAAAACACTTTAGATTTTCCTTTAATCTGTGTTTTAGATTGGGGATTAGGCTTTTGATAACTGTCTTAGCCGTAATCCCCATAAAAACTATCTTCAATCTTCATCTGCTGTGCTTTATTCTCAAAACTGATACTCTTTAACTGTGTTTGATTTAAAACAGTGTCTTGTCGATGTGCAGACCCGCGCTGGGCTTTACGGCATCAATACTCATAGAGTACTGACGAAACATGGAATAGAGCCCCGTGAATGGCTTCTTTAAGATAGCTCGAAGGCACAGGAAACGTCTTTCCCATCCCTCGGCTTTCCTTCATTCTATAATGGGAAACCATAAAAACACCTGCAAAACACAAAAAAAGTTAAGAAATCCTGCGAAAATAGGTTTAAACTGCTTCGGATGGCGGGGGAGGAGCGTAGCCATCGGATGAAGGCAACCAACGGTGGAGATCTGCATAGAAAGGTAAAAAGGATAGCGGGAGAAGGATATGGAGGAGCGGTTTTGGACCGTTCGACCTGGACACGTGGACGGTCCAGATCTAATCGAAGGGTCTCAATCGGGGGTGGCAGAAAAGGGGATTCGATTAAATTTCCAGTGCGATTAAGCGCTGGCCGTTGATCTGCAGATCAGATCGATGGCGGAAAACGAATCAGTGTGTTTTGAAATGGCGGTAAGACTTACGATCGGAGGGAATAAGGACCGTTGGATAGGCGGGAAATGGACGGCCCAAATTTAATCGGAGGATCGCAATCGGGGAGGTCACAAAACAACATGCGATTGAAACTTTGCGATTGAGCCCTTTGCGATTGAGCGCTAGTCGTTGATATGAGGACCAGATCAACGGTGGGGAATGAATCGGAGGTAATCACAAGGGGGTGAAACAATTGCGATGCGATTTTGCGCGGACCGTTGGATCAAGGATTAGATCAACGGTCGGGATTGAATCGGGGATCGGTAATCGGGGGAGCGACAAAAAACGCATGCGATTGAAAGTTTGCGATGCGATTGAGCGCAGGCCGTTGGATCAAAGGACTAGATCAACGGTGGAGAATGGAATCGGGGAGAAACCCTTGTATTTTATATAAAACCCGAACTTTTGAAATAAACAAAGGTTTTTATGGATCGGGGTGGAAAAACATATATACAAAGCGGACAGGCGCCCTACTGCGGGGCCTTTGGATATATGAAAATTGATGGGCCCGGGGCTTTATATATAATGAGGGCCTAATCGCAATCGGAACTGCGGGCCTGGTCTTTCCGATCAACCCATTGAAATTTCCCCGATCGCGATTGCGCGATCGGTCTTTTTGATCTAACCATTTTATTTTTAACATGTGACTTTGGCTCATTACATCAAAACTTTGGAAAAGAGGGTTTTTGTAATTAACAAAGGAAAAAGGGTCGGAAATAAAATATTCACAAGGTTTTAAGCGCCGGGGGCGGGCTCAGGGTTATATGAAAATAATAAGATCGGGGGTCTTTAAGCAGCAAGGCTAATCGCAATCGGAACTTTTGGAGTATGGCAAAGACTTGCGTCTTTGATTCTTTCCGATGCGATTAGCACCTTATCGTATTAGCAAGTGGTTCCAGACCCAAAGCGTATGGTGGGGAAGTGGTTTAGGGCTTAGCTCAAGGGGCTTAGGTCTATATCAATGAAACTTTGATTTTTTATGAGAATTTTCAAGGATTTTAATGGATTTGGGGGTTCCGAAATAGTTAAAAAGTGAGTTTTTAACTATGAAAGGGGAAATTTTCATAAATGGAAAGAAGAGGACTTATGAAAACAAGGTATTTTTGATGTAGAAAAAGGGGAGTAGATGAAAGGTTTTGAGAAGAGGAGAAATGACGATCTTTTAGCAGTCTTTCAGTTGGAATCAGTAGAAATTCCTGAGTATAAAAATGGGACAGCAAATGAGGATTTTGGACAAAGGCATGAGGCCTACAAGGAGTCTTCAAGAGCCAACAATTTTTAGTGATAAAATTTGTTCCTTGGAGGCTCAAAAATATCTTAGCCACCTTTTGGTATAACAAAATATTATAGGTGGCTAACACACACTAGCCAGAATCCTGCAGATATGCTAACAAAAGTTGTAACCAGGGAGAAACTGAGATTATGCTAACTTTCAATTGGTCTTCAAGGATGACGATGAAGATGAGAAACAACCAGGTCCAAAGAGGAGTCATTGTCCAGCAAATGAGGCAGCAGTGGAGTTGCTACAATCAGTGTCCAAGTGGGAGATTGTTGGGTGTGGAGCCTGATTATCTTGTTTATTTTGTATCACAATGTTGGACCCTTGTACCTTAATGGGGGCGGCAACACCACTTGTAATTAAACGCTGCCTGGGGGGTCCAGGGGAGGGGCGACTGTGACTTTATGGAGCCCCCCCTTGGCGGGGTTTGGGGGGTAGTGCCCCCGAAGCTAAAAACATATGTAAAATTGCCTTGTAGAGGTATAGTAATTTCTAGTCAATCTGGGCCGTTCATTAGACGAATTATCTGACGGTAGAAGTTATGTTTATTTTAGCATTTTTTTCCCTAGAAGGCAACCCCTCGCTTTGTATGAGGGTATTGTATTGCGGCTGTGTATTGAATGAGCATTCTTAGAGCGAGAAACAAATAGGGAGACTGTGAGAGAGAACAAAGGATATTACAATGGATCTGCTATAGGTTGTGTCTCTTCATTTTGATGGATAATAAAAGGAAGGAATGACTGTTCGTGGTGGACGTAGCTCAAACTGGGTGAACCACATATATCTGTGTCTCTCTGGTTTTATGTGTGTTTGTGTGCTTGTGTTTTCCGCATCTTTTATGTGTTGCATTGCTCTGTAATATATATAATTTTCTAACAATAAATATTTGGGCATTGACTTCCCTCATGAACTCAAATGGAATTATAGCATCGAGAAAAGGATTATTGGAGGTTGGAAATCTAATAATGAGCTTGAAAACAATTGTAAGTCGGTCGATCTTTATATTCAGAGTAAAAAGAGGTTCCTCTTTGAAACTCTCGTCACTTGTGTTTTCTTTTATAGATTTGAAGTTTGGGGTTGCAGTATATCCGGAGAGTCATGGAGAAAGTTTGAGATGATTCAAAAGAAATTCATAATTACAACATTAAGATAAAGGGAAATACTCCCTATCCTATCTTCGTGATTGAATATGGCTTGTCCGCCATTGAGAGTACAATTATGTTTTGATATATGATGTATAAGAAGACATTTTACAACATTGAATCAACATGGCTCCCAAAAATTGCTTCTAACTATAGTCAAAACCCTTACCTTCACCTCAAGCGTGGATGGCATAAGGATGCCCAGTCCTGGCTCAACCATTGGGGAATTAAGGAGGACCTTAGTATGGGAAGCAAAGATAGTGTCAAAAATACTATTACCTCAAAGTTTAAGGACACGTTGTGGGAGGATCAAGAGCTGGAGGGTAAAATGAAGCTAAGATACTATAAGGAGGTGATCAACCCCACCCTTGATAATCAGAGGTATCTCTCTGTGTTGACGAGCACTAAGAAAAAAACTAACATCACTAGGATAAGAACTAATTCTCATGAGCTTTAGAGTGAGACTAGGCGGTGGTATATTCCCGAGACTCCCTGGAATAATAGAATTTGTCAGGTTTGTGATACTAAGCAGGTGGAAGATGAAAAACACTTCCTTTTAGACTGCCAGACTCTTACTCACATATGTTCTCAATTCACTAACATTCACCACACTTCCAATCTTCTTGACCTATTAAGACAGCCCACCTATAGCGATCTTGGAGAAATCATTTCCCTTATCTTTGATCATAGAAACATGGTTTTCAAGAATCAAACTTATATATATATATATATATATATATATATATATATATATATTTTTTTTTTTTCCTTTTTAAAGTCCGATAGACCGCATTAGTATTAGCAAATGTTAATAATCATCATTATCATCATCATCATAAAAAAAAAACACAATATTATTATTTTTTAAATTAGGAATTACATAATAATAATAATAATAATAATAATAATAATAATAATAATAATAATAATAAAAACAATCAAAATAATTTAAAACCTTAAAATAAGTGATCAATAAAATAAAATTAAAATTAAAAAAATTAAGATCCAAACATTTAAAAAAATAAAAAGAAAAGAAGAAAAATAAACATTAAAAAAATTAAAAGTAGAAAAAAAAACAATTAAATAAGGCTCACCCATGGCCCCTTAGGGGAGGGACGACGGTTGGCCGATTCTGGGTGTAGCTCCCCCTGCCCTAGCTCGCGGCCTTCTAGGTGGTTGGGTGTGGAATCAGCTAGCCCATGCTCAGTCCCCGAGGAGTCATGGGTGGGCCTTATTTAATTATTATTATTATTATTATTTTGTTTAAATTTTAATTTTCTTTTAATGTTATTTTAATTTTAATTATTCTATTTTTAAATGTCTTTTCTAATTCTTTTTTAATGTTTTTTTTTTTTTTTTGTAAGCTTCGTGGGACTACCTCTTCATCATGTCGAATATATCATCCCGATTAGGACGGGGAATTGAACCGATGACTTCACATAAAGGAATGTCTTAATAGAGCACTCGATCACCATCTATCCAAGAGCCCGTGGACTTTAATTTTTAATTTTCATTTTAATGTTTTTTTATTTGTTTATTTATTTTAATGTTTTTAGTTTAATTTTTTTTCAAAGTTTATTTAATTATTTTAATGTTTACTTTATTTTTTTATTATTTTAATGTTTTTTTAATTGTGTCTTTTTTTCTTTGTTTTCTGATTTTTATTTTTAAATTTAGTTTTTTTTTTTACTTGAAATTTTATCTGAATCTCTCTTCTTCTTCTTCCTTTTTTTTTTTTTTTTTAAGAAAAAAATAAAATAAAATGCCATCATTCTTGGATATAAATTTCATAAAAAATTCATAAATTTTTCTATTTTCCCAATTTTTTTTTCCAATATTTTTCATATAAATTTTTATTTAACATGTCATTTTTAGCAAAAGGGTCCCGAAATAAGTACTTTTTTTAATTATATCTATATGCAAAATGTCTATTTTCTGTCAAGTGTTTAAAATTATTATTTTTTAGTGACAATTATTAGTGTATTGAAGCATTAATTAATGATATATAAATATATAAAAAATCTTAACCTCAAAATATTAATTTTATTATTATTATTAAATTTTGCAAAAAGAATTAAAAATTTATTATAAAAAAACATTACAAAGAAAAAGAAAAAAACACAATTTAGGAAAACCCTTAAAAAAAAATCTTAGGACGAAAAACAAGAAGAATAATAATACAACTTGAAAAATGGTTCATGTGACCAACTCGAGGAAGGAGGACGCCACTTCATGCGAGAAAGTGGATGCTACTGTGTACAGGTAGTTGGTGGGTTCACTCATGTATCTAGTGAACACACGGCCAAACATGTGTTATGCAGTCAACCATTTGAGCTAAGCGATGGTTCGATCGACCAAATTATTTTGGAAGGTTGTTAAACATGTTCTACAATCCCTCAGAGGAACCACTCAGTTTCAACTTCGGTACAAATGGATAGAGGGAGTGAATCTATATGGCTTCACGAATGCAGATTGGGTAGGGAGTCCATCAGACCAAAAGAGCACACTAGGAGGATTTTTTAGTGTTGGGTTCGCAACAATTTCTTGGTACAACAAGAAGTAGATATATGTGGTACTCAGTTTAGTAGAAGCATAGTAGATGACTGCCAGTCAAGCAACATGTGAAGTGATCTAGATGAGAGTGATTCTTGTTGCGTTATTTGGTCAGATGATGGATCCTACTATCATTTACTATGACAATTAGAGTTGTATCAAACTCTCTGAGAATCCAGTTTTTCACGATTGATCCAAGCACATAGATATCTGGTACCACCATTTACGAGATTGTGTGGAGAGGCAGATCATGTTGTTGCAGTACATTCTTGATCTAGGTGGATATTGGTGGCCACCCACCTATTCCACTTGGGGACCCACCATTGCTTCTTTTAGTTTTTAAGTTTCCTTAATTGTAGCACAATTTACTATTTTTAGCAGTTTTTCGGGTCCTAAATGAAGTTTTTTGGGAAAACTGGGAGCAACATGCATTACACAACATTTTTTCACTATACTTGTACTCCCTGTTCCCAGATCTTGGAGAACCCCTACTGTGGCCCCTATGTACTTTTCCCATCATGGAAAACATGCCTTTGGATCCCATACAATCTGAAGATTAGTCACTCTTTTAGTCATTCCTACAGTAGCTCCCTAAAACCCCACTTTTTTTTAGCAGCGCAACCCTTTAGTGTCTCACTAGTGCTTGTGGAAAATCCTTAGCCTGTGACTAGCGCCAATCGATGCTGGTATGGAACCCATAGCCGCACTGAGCTAGTTATGGAAGGTTTTTAAAAATGGAAACAAAGATTCATGGTATAGAAGCTTCGAGAGCGGAGAGCTGGATGTTTGTTGATCAGGATATGGTCAAGCTTCCTCCTTGGGATCTCTTGTTAGTACAAAAGAGGAACCATCCAAGGAGATAATCCTTTCTCGCATATTAAGTGGATCCATGTCCCCTCCTCCATCACTATAAATTTATCACCTTCCAATGCCTCTGCTAGCTAGAACATAATAAAAGAGAAGAATAACAGAGAAGGATTTGAAGATTTCCTTAGGCGTAGAAGGAGAGAGTTGAGACCCTTAACCTTCCCATATTGAGTTGAAAAAGTGTTCTTTGGAGACATGCTCGGATTTGGACCCGTCGAAGGAGAGATCTGACATTAAGGCACATGTTGTAACTCCTCTTTTTTATTAATAATATAATGCAACTGGTATTTTCTTTCTATTCTTGTTTATGATTGTGATAAGAATTCTAACACTCGATCAGTTAGATAGATTACCTTTGATATATGCTTGTTGCACCTTTACATTCCTCCTTGTGTTTTGGTCATTTATACAGGTAGTCAAACGCTGGTAGCAATGAAGATTGAGCTTGGAAGAGCGAAAGATCAAAAGATTTCAAAGAGGATTAACACCATAACATCATAGCATCATAACATCTTCTTCATTCTGTGTTTCAATTGTAATCTAGGAAAGTAGATATTTGTGTGTACCCTTTGTAGCTAGACCCACTCTAGGGCTAGAGGGATTGTCTCTATCCACAGAGAGGATTTACTTAGACATAAAATTGGCAACTCCACTAGGGAGTTCCTTTTTCTAGTCTCCTTCAACTCTTTGATATTTTGATTTTTCGTCCACTTTCGTCGAATGTCTATTTCTCCTTTTTTTTTGGCTTCTGTAATTAATTACAATGATTAATCTCTTTTATGAATTGATACGTCTGCCCTTCTTTGAACATGCCCTTTTTTTTGTAATTTCCCTTGATCGATGCCTTTAATTCTAAAACATAAGCATTGATCGACGCTAGATGTTTTAAAACAGATGCACTTATCCCCTTCAAATGCGAGGTGTAGCCTCACAGGCGCGCCGTTTTCTGAGTAAATTTTTAGGGTTTCTCTTTGTTGATTACCAATGTGTCTTGTCCTTCTAGGCTTCCTTCTCTGCTCGGTTTACTCTTTTTATTGTTTGTTCAGTGACTTGATTGTCTCAATCAGCTCATCTTTGGTTTCTTTTATTTGGTATCTTTTGTGTCTTTTTTCATCTTGTTCGTACAAAGAAAAATAATTCCGCATTCATTTAGTTTTCATCTCAAAGTTTTCATTTCATCGGAAGTGCATTAGATCAAGTTGCATTGAGAAATACTTTTTGAGATTTATCATTGAACTTAGATTACATTGTTTAATGATTGAAAGCTAAAGAGTGCATTGAGTGCATGCTCATTCATCAAAAGGAAAGGAAATTGTGCATAGATTACAATTGCATAGTTTTCAAAAAGGAGTTTTGCATAGATTACATTGCATAGTTTGCATCTTTGAATGTTTTGTTTTGAAATGGGATAGTGAAAGTGATTTGGTTAGGAAAATCTTCATTTGTTGTGTTATTTTTCATTGCATCAATATCTAAAACTCCTCCCTAAACTAGATAGTATTCATCGAATTGAAAGAATCATTTTCTCGTGTTAGTTGCATTTTAGGTATTCAGGTGAAATTGTTTTGAGCTTTGGAATTGAAACTTTAATCAAGATCAACTTAAAATGAACCTCAATTAACCCAAGAAGAATTTAGAAATTAGCACAAAAGATTTAGAGGTCTAGGCTAGAGACGTGTTTTGACGTCTATAATCCTGGAAATTGTTAATAACAGCCTGTGTTGCATTCCAGGGGTGAAACCCCGTCCCATGTACGGAAGTATATAGAATTTGCGGCATGTATGATTAGTATATCGGGACGCTCTCAATGAAATGTTACACATTAGATAGTGCCAACACAGACTTGTGCTCTTCATACCGTTGATTATATAACGGGAGACCCCACTAGGTTGATGTCCTTTAGCCACAGGTAACAGAGTTTTCCGCCTTGTAAACGTGATACACCGAAAACATCATTCGGGGAGATTCCCTGCCCATACTTCTTGGTTTTCCAAGAGGTATTATGCAGTTCATGGATACTTGGTAAACCCTCTTGCTTAGATTACCCCTTTTTGGTTTATTTTGTGTTTAATTTATAAAATTTATTGTCCACGATAAGATTTTACCTGTGCTCATCTCCTTAACAGATCTTAGGATGGGACTAATGGCAACCGTTCCTGATTTTACCAATCAAGGAATCCCATCAAATGGGAATCCTGGTCCTTTTTCTTCTTTATGAAATTTTAGTGCTCCCTATATGGCAATGTTGTCTCTCCTGAGATTAACCATTGGTCTACCATTTTGGTTATTTTCGACCCCCGTGGTTTCAAACGTCCAAGTTGCTTCTCAACCAAGTTCTCCTCCACCTTAACAATGGCAACCGCATGTTGATCCTAAGGTTGACCCCTTGCCTTCTTTGCCTATTTATTAACTCCATTCTTCCTCTTCACTTGGTGGAATTCTAGATTCTAGTAACCTGGTGGCTAAGAAGAAGAAGAAGAAGGACAATAAGCTAGGGCAAACCCAGCGACCATCGCCACCCATGCAATTGATGCCGAAAAACCTTCCATTTTATCCTGCAAAGTCAAATTCCCTTGAAAGTTATGTAAGGGTGATCACCTTCTTAGAGATTGTCCTGGTATTCATAAGGTTTTAGAAGTGTGGTCTACTGGCCCGAATCAGCCTTCATCATCAGCCTCTGGATATCATGCTGGTGATGAACCCTCAACTAGTGACCATAATATTCATAAGAAAAAGGGTAAGGTAAAATTTCCCTAAAGTTTCTGTGAAGGGACTCATCCCATTCAACTTTTTCCTTATATGGATGAAGCCTCCAAAGTGTTGGATACCCTTATGGCTTCTACCCCCTGATTTCTAGTTGGTTACCATAAGTTTTCCTGTCATCCTCCACTAGTTGATCAAGAGATTGATCAAATTTCATCTATGGTCAATTCCACTCTCTTCGAAAGTTTATCTCATGAGTCCATTCCCGACCAACAATTGGTTGAGAAAACAGTCGACCCGATTCCACATGTGGTTAATCAGGCCTTTCTCATAGAGAGTGAATCTCATACCACTCAGATTCTTTTTGTTTCTTTATATTCCCAGGGAAATCCTTCCATTCCTGCAATCCAGGAGGATGATCCTCCTACTTTTGTAACACAAGGGGATAGTCCTCCCATTCCTACGACACCCCCTCCAAGTAGTTTGATTGCTTCTTTTGATTGGAGCTGACTGATGGGATATTGTCTTCCTTCTTACGTGCCCTTTGAGATCATGGTACAAGCCTATAATGTGGATGTACCTCACACATTAATATATGAAGGCACATCTATTATTATTTTGTCCTAAAATACCTGGCAAGATTTCAGTTCCTCACAGCTTGTGCCTGTTACCCAGAATCTTTTGGCTTTTAACAGAGGAATCAATCAACCCTTAGGGATCCTTCCTAGGTTTCCTATCACCTTGTGTTACACCATTTTTTGGTCATCTAACCTATTATCATTATATGGACCCAAGTACACCATGTAAGACCAATTTTACCCTAAGTAAAATTGCTTTCACTATGTAAAATAACTTAATAAACCACATTTATTAGGTTGTTTATGGTCCAAACAGGAAACCCCAAAAGGAAATATTAAACAAACCTATTTTGTTTAATTTTCCTCATGGATTAATTAATTAAACCATTATTTAATTATTATTCCCAGTCATGTTTAACCCAAAAACAAAGAAATTAATTAGATAAACCTTTATTTATCTTATTATTTTCTAGGAATAATTATTTAAATCTTATTTAGATAATATTCCTTGTTAAATATGACCAAATCACCCACAAATAATTAAATAAATAATTATTTATTTAGTTATCTTTCAACCACTTCCTTAAATAATTAAATAAATCATTATTTATTTGATTATCTTCTAACCGCTTCCTTAAAAAGATAAATAAATCATTTATTTATTTATTTTTGAAAAATTAAGGGATTTGACCCAAGTCAAATACCTTTTCCCTCCAACAAATATAATAAAATATTCCATAAAAAGTGGATCTAGATCTGGTTAACCCATGCACCAAGATCTAGAATGACCCAATATTTTGTTATAAATAGGAGGGTTTTTCCTACCATTCTTCACCTTTTGTTGCCTATTAGATCACTCCGGATCTATACACTTGGTCCCATTTTTCTACCATTTGCTGTGTGAGCTCCCTTTGAGTTCCATTCTTTGTGTGGGTTTTCTACACCAACAAGAGAGAGAAATCTTAGATCTGAAGTGCTGAGGACTTCCAAGAACCCATCCCACCGAGGAGAATTGGATACGCCTTCTTGTTTTCCTCCCAGGTGCCCAATTAATATAAAAATTCTTTCAAAAATTGTTCTTGTCTTGTCTATTGGTATATGGAGCAAACCCTTGTTTTTTCTGCTTAATGTCTTTCCGTGCATAGATCTGGTTTTTGCAGCTCTTTTATGTTCAACTAACCGTAGATCTGAAGATATTGGCAGCCACTTTTGTTGTTAGGGCTATTAGTTATGCGTAGCTAAAGAGGTCCTTTTTCGTACACTTAGACAAAGGATTCATACTAACAAATGGCGACTCCACACGGGTTTTAAATTACGACCACTGTTGTTTTTCATATTCATGCATATCCAGCTACTTCAGACCCTAGGGTTTCTTTTCAGCTGTTTATTTTTCCTATTTTTATGTTGTTTTTCTCACATAAAACCCTAAAACTTTAAAATTTCTAACTTCCGTGTGTTTCTGGCCCTATTGCGCAGGTAAGCGACACCAGCCGCAACTGAGACGACAACTTTTCTGAAAATCTGCCGCCGAGACAACCGAAACGTGGGGTCACACTTTTTGGCCCATAACCTGCGACCTGGACCTGTGTCGCACTTTTCCGCCCTTTCGCGAATTCGCACCGAAACAGGTCAGAACCTGCGACCTGCCATTTTTTCCAGTGATTTTTCTACAATTTTTCTGGGTTCCGCTGCAGCTTCTGTCAAGGTCTTCCAGCCTCTGTTTCAGCCCACTTTGACCTGGTTTTCATCTTTTTTAGCTCATCTAAGTGGGAACCTAGCCCCCTAGGGTTTCAGTACCCTCCACTTTTTGTGGAAGAGTTTTTAGCTGTTTCAGCCTCTGTTTTTCTGAGTTTCAGCTCCCCCTTGTCCAGATCTGTTACCTCCTTTTCAGATCCCTTTAAGTCAGCCTCTCTTCCTTTCAAATCACCTCTTGTTGTTTTGTTTGGACCTCTCTTTAGGACCTCCTCCCTGTCCTTTCCGCTTTTGCTGATTTCCTCCCTTTTTCCAGCCACCTTGCCTCTGTCTCTTGGCTGTGATCTGCACCTCTTTTCAGCAGCCTTATCCTCTAGATCCCTGTCCCTTTTTGACCTTAGATCTATTGGCCTCTTGTCCGTGTGTTTTGCCTAGTTTTTTTCCCTTTTTTAGCTGAGTTTTGAGATACCCGCCTTCTTGGGTTAGATAGATGCACAAGTAACTGTTAATTTTCTGTTATTTCAGCATTATATATTGTTCTCTGTAGGTTTATTTTCAGTTACGCAACACACTTTTTTCTTGCTCTCAAAACGGAAAGGGTTTAAAAATTAAAATTAACGCACGCCACACACTGACCCTAAGCGAAGAAGCGCCTGGTTAACACCGCCTGGCAAAGACTCTAAAATCAATTGTCACTGCACCTTTTCTTCCCTTGACCGTAATTGATTCTGTCCCTTTCTGCCCCTGTCGGTTTCCTTCTTCCTGTCATCATTGCGCCCCCAAGGCGCCTTTCCCGGAGACTTCTTGGCCTTCACCCTCAGTTTCCGGTTGATCGACCTGCTCCGCACCGCCGTCGTCGAGCTAGTCCACCTTCGAGTCCGCACTCCGACTCCTCCCCTGATTCCTCGGGTCCTCCTTCTCCTCCCGGTTCTCCTGCCCCCTTCACCATGTCTGGTCCAGGGCCTAACGCTAGTGGTTCTCCCGGCCCCAATGCCGGCCCTACTACTAGCGGAACCGCCACAGGAACTACCCCGGCCACCCCTGTGCTGCCGTACATTGCAGGCCTCAGCCTCCCCGATTTCCATCAGTTGATCAATGACCCCATTCACCACAATGCTAACTGGCCCGCTATGCCAACCAAGCTCCCCTCCGACATCCCTAAGTTCGAGGGCCTTAATGGAGAAGATCCAACCAATCATGTCCGATCTTTCCACATGTGGTGTTCCTCCAATTCCATTATCGATGACTCCATCCGTCTTCGTTTGTTCCAACGCACGCTTACCGGCGAAGCTTCTAAATGGTATGTTGAACAAGCCACCTCTTCCCATACCACCTTTGCGACCCTTTCCCAAGCCTTTTTATCTTATTTCCAGCTCCCTCTCCGATACGATACTCGCACGAAGCTCTTGACTTCATTCAAGCAAACCTCTTCGACCCTCCTTTCCTCCCATGTTCAGGAATGGCGACGAAGACGAAGCTTATGTCGAGCCCCCCCCCTTCGAAGATCAGGTTTACATGGACTGGTTTCTTCGCACCCTCTTAGCTCCTATCGGCAAAGATGTCGCCTCTCACTTTCCTCAAACTAAAGAAGCCGCCCTCCAAATCGCCTTGAAATATGACCTGATCTACGCTCAATCTGGTTATGTTTATACCGTTCTTCCTGACCTCCCCAGGCCCGGCGGCGCTAACGCCCCGGGGGCATCTCATTCCACCGACGGTATCGTTGGAGCCCTTTCCCATCCGTACGCTCAACCTTCTATGGGCTATGGTCTCCCTCAGGGAGGGGCCAGCACCTCTAGCACTCTTATCCCTCTCGGTAGCATGTATCCAGGATACGACATGCCTCCTCCTTTTTCCCAACCTCCTGCTTACCTCAATGTTGCCCAACCTCACCATTACCCTTATTCGCAGCCTAGTGCGCCAGCTCCTCCAGCATACGCGCTTCCATCTCCCTTGCCTCCTCAAAACCCGCAACAACACTTACAGCCCCCTCCAGGGCAAGTATTTGCACAGCAGGGTGCGACTAATCCCCCTTCTTCTCAAAGAAGGCGGAGAGGCAACCAAAACCAATATACCCCTGGTACCCGTGGACCCAATCCTGGTGTGGACCCCAACACTGCCAACCAGCAACAGAGCACTCAGCCCAAGCCGGACAGGCCGCTTCACATAAATAAGCCTTGTTCATGTTGTGGTGTTTATGGTCATTACACCCATGATTGTCCCCTCTTACCCCAGATGCGGCAGATGTGGGAGTCTCAAGCCACATTGCGCGGACAACACGCCTCCCCTCATGATCCTCCTAATGTGGCCACTACCCAACTAGCTGTGTTTACTGATCCTTTCCCTCAGCAAGGATTCGTGGCTACCCAACCGCCTAACAGCCAGGTCGCCACTCCCCCTTCCCTTTCTGGTTCCTCTGATTACCAGATCCTTATGATGCACTCTGATCCTTCCCCGACCGTCGACCTTCACCTTCAAACTCGATCTCGCCAGTACCCCAAGCCTCCTGCTCAGTCTGCCCCCGAGCCTACTTCTTCAGGTTCTACAGAGCCTCTTTCGACATCCAGTGGCCCCTTACATATCCCTCAACCCAAAGTTGAGGTTCATACCAAGATTCCTAAGGGACCCCTACGTCGAAACACTGCTTCCGTTCGAGTTGCTCATTCGTATAGTATAGTAGATGATTTGGCGCAATCTCTTGCTGCCATTTCCACACTGGAACTCCTCCAGTCGTGCCCTTCCCAAAAGAAGGCTCTACTATCTGCCGTGGGCGCTGTAGATCCTGCTGATGACCAAATTATTGTTTTCGACGCCACTCAATCGGACCATCCCCCTCTTCCTACTTCCGTCGCCTTCCAAATCCCAGTCAAAATCCGGAACGCCAACGTTTCACGGTGCATAATTGATGAGGGGGCATCCACCTGTGTGATGTCCGCTTTGGTTTGGAAGCAACTCGGATCCCCTGAGCTGGCCCCTTCCACGATCACCCTTCGAGCGTGGGATGGCCACGCCTCCCAGCCCATTGGCCTTTTCCGTAATTGTCCTATCACCCTTGCCGGTAAGACTGTTTGCGTTGACGTCGAAGTCATCGACGCCCCGCTAGACTACAACATTCTATTGGGGTGAAGCTACACCTATGCTATGTCTGTTGTCCCATCCGCGGTTTTCCGCAAGATGTCTTTCCCCCATAATGGAAAGATAGTCACCATTGACCAGTTGACATATCATGAGCCAAAATCTCAAACCTCACCTGAGACAACCATCTCTTCTGTAGCCAACAAGCAAACCGTCAATTCCTTGACCAGTGTCTCCCCCTGCGTTTACAAATATTCCTCCCTGCTTGGAACTTTTCCTAATCTCCCTCCTCCTCCCATCACTGATCCCGACTTATCGAATGTTTGCATGATGCAATCGTCTCAGGCTGCCCGTAAGCGGCCTGCCTCGGCTAGTCAACAACCTCCCGCTCGCCCTCCGCAACCCGCTCCTAGCCATTCATCTCCGCCAGCCGGACCACCTCCTTCTGGCCCTCCCCCTACAGATGGTATCCCTAAACCTCTTTATCCTCCTGGATCGGTTCCCCCAGGCCTTAACCATCTCGGAGCAATCCCTCCTGGTCATTTCCCTGCTGGGAAGATCCCTTTCTTGGCTCCCCCTCCCGGAGTATATTCTGTCCCCGCCATGGCCACCCTCTCTCTCCCTAACCTGACCTTTGGCATACCCGTCTGGTACCTTGATCCTCCAGCAGCTACCCCTCCTGGTCACCCTAAACCCTACATGGCTTTGACACCGGTCCAACCAGTCCCCCTCGCTTCCTCCGTTGCCCCTGTGCCCCCAGCACCTCCACAGGACCCCTCTCCCGTCGTGACGGCTCCCGGGAAGAAAGGCAAAGTCCGCGAGGGGGCACCCAAAGACAAGACCACCGCAACTGACCCGGCCCCTCCTCCGCTCGCAAAACCTTGTGCCTTATGTGATGTCGCCGGTCATGCCACCCATGCTTGTCCCGAGTTGCCCCGTATTCAGCCCATGGTTAAAGTCGCGTTCCCTGAAGCTACGGCCCCTGAAGCCTCCATTCCTTCTTCGTCCATAACCAAGAACCCCAAGACTCTCCGCACCAACAAACCCTGTGCTTTGTGCGGCGTTCATGGCCATTACTCCCACCATTGTCCTCACCTGACGCATTACCGCACCTCTTTAGAGGTGGTCTGCGAGTATGAGGTTGAACAAAATCAATCCGCCTCTCCCATCCTCGCGCAGTATGCTTTAGGTTAGCTTGAGGATCCCCCCTCTCCCATCAACATTTCCCCCCCTGATGTTCAGATGACGGAGTCTACTGTAACCATTCTTTACCTATCCTCCTCTGCGAGACACTCGGAGCCTAGCCCCCCTGCATTCTCCCCTGTTGTGTCGCCTGACCACCCCTTTTCTACCCATACACGAGATCACTCCACCCGTGTCTCTGTTGACCTCCGCAGCCCGAGTCCTTACCATACTTCCGATAGCCCTCATATACCACCCTCTAGTTTGTATATGAGTCATAGTCATCCTGCTCCTTGCACTCCCTCCCGCAGTTGCCGCCCGATGTCTTCTGTGCACTCACGCTACCGTCATTGCCTCTCCTCCCCTCATTTGTTGTCTTGTAACACCATTCCGCAGTACTCCCCGTCCACACCCTTTATCGGTTACGTCGATGGTGCAAGTCGTTACTCTCGGAATCTAGCCTCGGCAGGTTGGGCCATCTTCACCCCCTTGCATGCCCCTATTATCTCTAATGGGGTCTACATTGGTTTTGCAACCAACAATCAAGCCGAATATGATGCAGTGCGTGGTCTCTTAGCCGATGCCCTCTTTCATCGCATCCTCTATCTGCACATTCGTTTGGATTCCCTACTTCTTGTAATGCAACTAAATGGTGTTTATCGTGTGCATAACCCTGTGCTGTTTATACGCTATTTACGAGTGAAACTCTTGATACGTGTATTTGAAACCATAACTTTCAACCATGTACCTCGAGAACAGAATCACTATGTAGATAGTATTGCAAACCATGTTCTAGATTGGCATTTATCACACGCATTTCATACGAGACAATAACATTCATAATCCTTACAAACGATGCATATCCATAATATGTGTCACAAAAACATGTGTTTAGAGTCCATCTACTCTGATACATACGACATGCCCATAGCATGTTACAAAAAACTCAAAACTAGGGGCACCACCTGCCCCTACATACACACTAGGGGGCACCACATGCCCCACACCTAATCACTATCTGGCGGATCCCGATCCAATGGCTCTTCCCCTGCAGCCTGTAGATCACGTATCCCCTGACCGGCCATTGCCATGTGCCGCATGACCCCTCGCCATTCCGAGGGTAGACCAATACATGGCTCTATGTACTGGTCGTCTAAGTCCTGCCACCCACGCTCTGATACTCCGGTCAGCAACCTTTCGCATCTATGGCGGATGTCCTCCAGCAGGGCGGCGACATCCTCATTATACGCTGCTCTCGACCCACTCGAACCTGTAGCTCCAGATGCTGCCGGTCGTCCCATGTATCCGGCCGGTTTTACCGGTGCTATATCTGCATACCAAAAGTACATGAATCAGCACCCTAGCTACTATTCAAAAAAATTTAACATGGCCATAAAAGAATAGCAATCTGTCACTTACCATCGGGCCCCCAGACTCGACCAGGTGGAAGTGGCAGGTCCGGATCTCCACAATAACTCATCCCACTATAGCGATAGTCGTCTATGTATAACGACATCTGATCCCAATGGGAAAAAAACTCAGGTCGAAACACTCGCCCGACTGCCCCTCCTCCTCCTCTGCATAGTAGCCGCCCCCACCGGCGCATCCTGGGCTCTCTCGGGCCCCCATCTGGAAGCTGTATACGAGGCCTCAAGGTCGGGATCTTCTCAAAGAAGAAGGTGCATAATAAAGTCCCATACGAGCAATCGTGGTTCACTTGCCGCTTACAGAGCGACAACTGTCGTTTTAGTGATACCAGCATCATTTGGGCCCACCCATAGTAGGTCCCACTCAACACACTTTCCACAATCATCATATGCCCCCCAGTGATGTGATGGAACGCCTGGCTGCCCAGGATACGCAGCACAGCTGCGGCCACTGCACGGGTTTCTAGCCTCTCTAGATCCCCGATCGGTATCCGAGTCCCCTTGACTTGGAGACCCGATCGACAATGTCGTTCCACAAAATCCATGATATGCCTCCCCCGCAGTAATACTGGCTGCGTGTTTCCCACCATCCCCAGTGGTGGGAGACCCGTCAGGAAATATACATCCTGGACTGTCAGTTCGATCTTGTGCCCCTGCACTACAAAGACCTCATGCTTTGGATCCCAATAACTGATAATCCGGGCCAACAAGGGCTCTCCTGCTCTCATCAACGGGTTCTCCAAAAACTTTAGAACCCCAAACCTGGCCAACACACGATGGACACCCTGATCCGTCTGGATCTCTGCCCGTAATGTACCCAGGTCTCTCTCTCTCCAGTTAACCTGTAAATCTGCCATACCTGTACAAAAACATCATCTTTGTCAGCATACAGATCAGGAATACCATAACCAAACACAAAAACCCAACTCCCAGCTATAAAACAACACCAAAACCCCCTCATCTCCCGGTGGGTTTCGGTCGAGGACCAGTCTGCAACTGCCACGAAACTTCGTCAAGAGCCGCTGCCACAGCCCAAAAATGTGGCCAAAACCATAGAAGAGATGAAGGAGGGTCTATTACTGAGATTTTGGGCCCTAAACTGAACTTTCAATCCGTCAAAATGAAAGAGTAAGGTTAGGCCTCTTACCTGCAACTGACGGATCTTGATTCCGACGGTCGGTTTGTCCGCTACGCTCGCCGCAAGATTTAGGGCCTTCTCTCATCTCTACATTCACCACAACAACAGTAGCAAATGAGTGAATTTGGAGAGAAAACTTCCTTATTAAAAGAGAACCCGTGTTTCTTCTTTCATTTCTTCTTGTTCTACTAGTAGCCCGTTTGATAAAACCGTACCATTGACTCTGCGGGCACCAGTAGATTGTTGTTAGTTTTTTATGATCTGATACTTCACCAGGACACATTTTGTCCAAGAAGGGTCACTTCCCCCCTCATTAAAATCGAACTTCCTCACTTACGACACTTGTACTCGGGGCACCACTTCGCCTCCTTACTTGTCTTTGTTCGTGTCGATTTTCGTCATGAGCTCCCATCTTGTACTCATGTTTTGATGGCCCCCCACTGGGCCTTTACTGTGTGGCAGCACCATCAAGTCGCCCTTGTTTAGAACATCCAAGTTGAGTCATCATCGCATCCATGGAGTCTATCCTGAGTCCCTTTGTGCCCCGCTATAGCCCTCCATCCTTCATTACTTGGTCTCTCTCTTGCGTCGCACTTTATGACCTTCAGTCCTACTGTCCCCTATCCCTTATGACCTTGTTTCAGTCGCTGCCATGTCATTCATGTCCTTTATGCTCTAACAAGGGAAGTCGTCCATTCGCTACTCAGTCCTTTCCATTTCCCTATCATCATTAGTGTCAGTCTGTCCGTCGCTCCACTTTTTTCTCTCGTGCCTTAGTTGAGGATGTCTCATTGCCTCACCTATGGCGGACCTCCTTCTGTCGACATCAGCTCATTCTTTCCAGAAGCCAGGTATAGAGGGCGGTGTACCTTGGTTCCAGATTCCACTCTTGTTCGGTGCCTCGGATCAGGCAAAGGGACCTCTCATTTCCCTTTGACTTGATTGTTTCTCCAGCTCCTTTCAACATGATCGAGATCCGTATACTTGATGGTCCAGTGATCCAGCCGCAGCTCTTGATGATTCCCGGGTGTGTGTGAGATGTCTCAACCCTCATGAGGGGGTGGCCCTTCAGGTAGCCCCCCACATGCCCGGATGACCTCTTCCTTGCAACCTTCGATGCAGCTCTAGATATTTGATGATGTTGGCCTTAGCCACTTGCAGCGCCTCTTTGATTTTTATGTATCAGTCAGATTTTGTGAGCCCTTCCCCATTTACAGGGGGCATTCGGGTTGTATTTGTATCTAATGTACTCAGATATTATTGTACAAGTCCTGGCTCTTATCCCAAGCACAGCATGTATATGGGATTCCTCATTGTATTTTTATCTGGCTCATGATTATGCCAGCTGTACTTTATGGTTCGGTCCCTTGTTTACTGGACACACTATTCTTTTGTACTTTGTCTCGGCGGGCATAGGTATGCCTCCCCCGCCACCTTCAGCATAGGTACCCTCTCACAAAAAGAGACTTGTTGCACCTGCGAGTCTCATCTCCTTAGGGTCTAGTTCTTGAGCACACTATCTACCTTGCATTTCTCTCTCTGACTTCCCTTTTGTTGTCTAGTGATTGAGTTCTTACGACGTACTTTGGTCATACGATTTGCTCCTGACACTCGCACGCTGGGGGGCAATCTGTTACACCATTTTTTGGTCATCTAACCTATTATCATTAGATGGACCCAAGTACACCATGTAAGACCAATTTTACCCTAAGTAAAATTGCCTTCACTATGTTAAATAACTTAATAAACCACATTTATTAGGTTGTTTATGGTCCAAACATGAAACCCCAAAAGGAAATATTAAACAAACCTATATTTGTTTGATTTTCCTCATGGAGTAATTAATTAAACCATAATTTAACGATTATTCCCAGTCATGTTTAACCCAAAAACAAAGAAATTAATTAGATAAACCTTTATTTATCTTATTATTTTCTAGGAATAATTATTTAAATCTTATTTAGATAGTATTCCTTGTTAAATATGACCAAATCACCCACAAATAATTAAACAAATCATTATTTATTTAGTTATCTTTCAACCACTTCCTTAAATAATTAAATAAATCATTATTTATTTGATTATCTTCTAACCGCTTCCTTAAAAAGATAAATAAATCATTTATTTATTTATTTTTGACAAATTAAGGGATTTAACCCAAGTCAAATACCTTTTCCCTCCAACAAATATAATAAAATATTCCATAAAAAGTGGATCTAGATCTGGTTAACCCATGCACCAAGATCTAGAATGACCCAATATTTTGTTATAAATAGGAGGGTTTTTTCTACCATTCTTCACCTTTTGTTGCCTATTAGATCACTCTGGATCTATACACGGTCCCATTTTTCTACCATTTGCTGTGTGAGCTCCCTTTGAGTTCCATTCTTTGTGTGGGTTTTCTACACCAACAAGAGAGAGAAATCTTAGATCTGAAGTGCTGAGGACTTCCAAGAACCCATCCCACTGAGGAGAATTGGATACACCTTCTTGTTTTCCTCCCAGGTGCCCTATTAATATAAAAATTCTTTCAAAAATTGTTCTTGTCTTGTCTATTGGTATATGGAGCAAACCCTTATTTTTTCTGCTTAATGTCTTTCCATGCATAGATCTAGTTTTTGCAGCTCTTTTATGTTCAACTAACCGCAGATCTGAAGATATTGGCAGCCACTTTTGTTGTTAGGGCTATTAGTTATGCGTAGCTAAAGAGGTCCTTTTTCGTACACTTCGACAAAGGATTCATACTAACACCTTGGCAAGAAATATTGTCTATATAGATGTGATGGTTGTCCAAGGCCCCTTGGATTTTAACTTACTCCTTGGGCGTGACTATAATTATGTCATGGGAGCTCTTGCCTCTTCCTTCTTTCATGCGATGTGTTTTCCACATGAAAGAACCATTGTGGCCATTGATCAGATGTTTTTCATTGGTCCTAATGTAGCGCCTACTCTACCATCATCCCTAGATGGTCCTTAGATGTTAGCGGTATATTCCCTGCCCCAGGTTAATTATGTAGCAACCTGTTCCATGCCCACATCTATTGATGGTTCAGTCAATGAAGTAGTGTACCATGTGTTGGGGGCATTGGACCCCGATTTACAGAGTGTTGTTCTCCCATCGAACAAGAACCTCTTGGAAGCCATGAATTCTTATGAGTCATGATCAAATTCTTCGGAGCATAGTTTATTTTCTTGTGTCAAGCTCCTTAAAAAATGAAACAAGGTATCATGAGGATAGTTATTTTACTATGTAAACCTCATTAAAAAATGAAATAGGCCTCTATGAGCAAAGTTATTCTACTGTGTCAAGCTCATTAAAAAATGAAACAAGTTCCCCTTCAATTTGAGTCTTTGATTGGATCCCAGTCGAGTCTTTCACTTGATCTTGTAAACGACCCTTCATTCCATCCACCTGTCAGTAACCAACATTCTAGTCAAGTGAATGAATTGAAGCTTGGGTGCATGTACCTCGAATTGAGTCACCATGTTGGGGGCATGCAAACATTTTTCAAGCAGAGTTTCTCTTGTTTCAATCTTGTGTAAAGCTGAAACCATCCTTAATACATTTTTGTACATTAGTGTGCAATTTGGTTTTGGTGTGAATTTTGTGAATATTTTTCCTACTTATCTTGTTTTACTTGGTTAAAAGATGAATTATTCTAGATATACATTTGTGGAAATTTGTAAAACCAAAAAATAATAACTACAAAAATAAAGCTAAAAAATACTAGTTAGCATGATGCTCATGATAACAAGTCACTACCCAGATAACTCGGGTCAACAATCGATGGATATAGTCTAAGACCCCCATAGTGTGCATCTGGTAATGACAACGGATATCATGGATGTGGGTGTACTCCATAATCCCACTGGTCGATGCATCCAGATTCTGGGCTATCTCTTCCTCATTATCAGCTTCTTCTTCATAAGGAGCAGCCTCGAACTGCCTCATCACTCTTCTCGCTATCGAGGACATCCTAGCTGGTCTTTGTGGTCCAACATATGCAACATATAAGTTTAAAACAATAGAACATGTATACAAAAAATAATATAAACATGCAAAACTTAACAAATTTTTTTTTTTACCTCCATCATCCCAATGATCACTCTTTGGAAGCGAAAGATCTGGGTTGCCTCTGAAACCGGTCCCATAATATGGCTAGTCCTCCACTACAATGAGTTTTCACCTCAACCATATGAATAAAGTTGGTTTGTACGACATAGGTTGACCACCTCCTGAGTGAGGCATCAACTCGCTCCATCAAATCATATGAGGATCTCGTGCTGCTGGCACAACCACTTCCTTCCATTGAAACTAGAATAATGGTACTCGTTCCAAGAATAATGATGCTAGGATCAAACCATACCTAAATTGTTTGAGTCAGTCGTTTTTGCATTTTTTTAATTTTTTCTTCATGTTTCTCAAAACTGCTTCTGACTAGTTGAAGATAGTGGGTGCCATGTAGTCTATGGTAGTCTGAAGTTGAGTCTTGGTAGCCTCATGTCGATCTTGTGCCCCAGCAACACGTGTTACGATATGCAAAAATACCTTTAAAGGTAGGTTGATTATTTTTCTTATGTCAACCTTGCCGCTTGAAGACTTGTTTGCTTCTGGGAATTGTCTCCCTATTAGCATGTCCATGCTCTCACCAAGAATCCAAATTCATGCTAATCGCGCTTGTTCCCCCCTCCATGAAAAACCAATGATGAAATAGATATCATAGATCTCGATCTCTAGCTCTTGGTCACCGATTATTAATCTTTCTCGACGAGTGTCCCATATGCTTACCAGATATTGTAGCAAATTGGCCTGAGATCTTAAGCCTGGGATTAGGAAGAACTTGAGGATCCCACAGTTCCTCAAGGCAACCAAAAAATTTGGATCTTCCATGGCCTCTCTATCCTCTTCCTCATGCTCTCTCTCCCTCCATTCAATAACGATTTTGATTGTTGATTTCTTCCTGCCAATAGAAATTATACAACCCATTGTTAAATATTTGAGCCTAAAAATCCATCTTCAATGGTGTTTTTTTGGGAATTTTTTCTTGTTTTTTAATCTCTCTGTCTGGCATGCCTATTTTAAAAAAAGGAGTGCCGATCGGCACGTAGCCTATGCAAAAAAATGAGGATCGGCATGAGCCCGAAGGCGGTACTCATGATAATCTTAAGCCAAAACATGTTTGAAAAATATTCCAAAAATTCAACATAAACCATTAAAATTGTTGAAAAGAGGTATGAAATCGGAGAGAATAGGCATAACTCTTACCTGGCACAAAAAATTTGGCAGATGGCCTCCTGGATCAGCTGCAACCAGCTCCTGAAGATCAAGGTAAAAAACAGGTTAAAACTCCTCAAATGGCTTGTGAAAGTAAAAGGTAAAAAAAGTTTTTACTTTTTGATTTTTAGAACTATTTAAGTCATTGTTAGGGTTTTTCTCAATATTTTAATTATTTTTCCTTGTACATAGGTAATATGTTCACTTTTGTGCAGTAACAGGGTAAAATTTTGACGATGATGCAGAAACGAGTTCTAGTTTATTACTTTTTTATACTCGGTAAAAACAAATGAAAAAGTCACCTCCTTGGAGTCATCTTTAATTGTTTTATGAATCTCAAAATGTGAAAAGATTTCCGAGTATTTTTTGTTTTGAACTCGTTAAAGTAAACAGAATTCCTTTTACCCAGTATACATTTACCTTCAAGTTGGGATAAACTATTTACGAAAAAGGAATACCTTAGTCAACCACGACTAAGAGGTTCTCTCGAACTTTGTTTTTACCTTTTCAGATTCCAGGGACTATCTATGAAAAGGGCCCCATCAAGTTTTCTTTTTAGCCTATTTTCAAACTCTATAAACATGAAAAAGCGTCGAGTTTCACCTTTTTTGGACTCGTTAAAATTTAATGACATTGGACTCATCACCATGATGATACCTCCTTCCTCCTTCCTAGGGCTCGTAAAATGTACTAGGATGGATTTTTCTGAAGAACATACTTATATGAAAAGCATATGTTATCCCCTTCAAGCTTATATTAAAAAAATATTGGGGTACTTGCTAGAAATGGTGGGGGGGGGGGGAAATGGAAGTATTTATTAGTTGTGTCATCATTATGTCGCCATTAAACATGACACTTATCTGCAGTTCATGTCAGGTTGGGGATATCCTACATTCGTCACTTTGCCTCCATGGGTTTGGTAAATATGTTTGCCTCTCATTTGATTACCAATATTATCAACGTGACCTCTAATCCTACTTGAGTCAAATGTTGCCATACTCCAAAGTCGTGTCACTGATGTGTTCAAGAGAAGTTCATTCTGTAGTTTTTTTATTACCTGATTCTTTGTTTAGTCTTGATTCACAACTATTTTATTTACTCTGTCTTGTGTCGATGATGTGGGATACATCATGGCCTTCCTTCGATGGATCGATTGATGTCGACTTCAGCTCATTATCCAGGAAGTCAATCTAGAGACTCCTTTCCAATACCTTAGAACTTGCATGCCCTAATGGTAGGTTGTTCACATTCGACGACAAGGTCACATCATTAGCCTTCAATCGAGTGATTTCATGAGTATTCGACTTCAGTTCCTTTTCACATCTCGTGGATTGTGCTACTAGTACCTTGAGGGTCATTTTCATTATTAGTGGTCTCTCTCGCGCTTGTTAACAATTTACATCATTGACTATTAATCAGGCTATTTTCTTGCATGTTCAACTTCATCTCATTCATTCACATGCCTGAATTTGTACTTGATTGGGTTGTAACAGAGCGCAAGACCCTATATTTTATCTTATAAATTCCAGGATGCGAGGCGATATGATTATTCATGATTGTATACATGACTCTTTTCAATGGATGGATCCGACCATACCTGAGTCCATATTTATGATCCTTCTTATTACTGGATGGTTGCGTCCATACCATGGATCCTATTACATGATCTCTCTTATGGATGGTTGTGTCCATGTCTTATGCTCATGTATTTATATCAGAGATTTTAGTTGTATAAATGTACTTGATTCATAGGTTTTCTGACGACAATGTCCTCGTCCTGGCACATACTTGTAAAGAATTTGAACCCTCACTCTCGTTCTTCCTTCAAGATTTAGGGGCCATCTGTTACACAAAATTTTGTAATTTCCCCTGTACTCCCTATTCTCAGATCTTGGAGAACCCCTACAGTGGTTCTTGTGTACTTTTACCATCATGGAAAACATGCCTTTGGATCCCATACAATCTGAATATTAAACCCTCTTTTAGTCATTCCTGGAGTAGCTCCCTAAAAACCCACTTTTTTGGATCAACGCGACCCTTCAGTGTCTCACTAGCGCTTATGGAAAATCCTTAGCCTATGACTAGCACCGATCAGTGCTGGTATGGACCCCATAGCCATGTCGAGTTACATTTGAAAGCTTTTTAAAAATGGAAACGAAGCTTCATGGCCTAGAAGCTTCGAGGCTGGAGAGTTGGATGTTTGTTGATCAGGATATCGCCGAGCTTCCTCCTTGGGATCTCTTGTTACTACAAAAGAGGAACCACCGAAGGAGATAAGACTTTCTCCCATCTTAAGTGGATCCATTTCCCCTCCCCCATCACTATAAATTGATCACCTTTCAATGCCTCTGCTAGCTAGAACAGAATAAAAGAGAAGAACAATAGAGAAGTATTTGAAGATTTCCTTAGGAATAGAAGGAGAGATTTGAGACCCTTAACCTTCCCATATTGAGTTGAAAAATAGTGCTTTGGAGACGCGTTCATATTGGAACTGTTGAAGGAGAGCTTCGACATTAAGGCACAGGTTGTAACTCCCCTATTTGATTAATAATATAATGCAACTGGTATTTTCTTTCCATTCTTGTTTGTGATTGTGATAATAAGTCTAGCACTCCTTTATTAGTTAGATAGATTAATTTTGATATATGCTTGTTACACCTTTATGTTCGTTGTTGTGTTTTGGTCATTTATAAAGATAATTGAACGCTATTAGTAGCGAAGATCAATCTTGGAAGAGCGAAAGATAAAAACGATTAACGAGGAGTAACATCATAGCATCAGATCAAGGTAGGCCATCTTCTTCGCTCTGTGTTTCAATTGTAATCTAGGAAAGTATATATTTGTTTGTTCCCTTTGTAGCTAGACCCACTCTAGGGCTAGAGGGATCATCCCTATCTGTAGAGAGGATTTACCTAGAGAACAACATGGATGTTCCTTCAATGTTTATCACTCAAAATTTGTATTCCTTGGATAGATCTTTCTAACGAGGTATTGAGTGCATCAAATAGAGATCATATGCCAAAGTTATGTCCCTGTGAAGTTGATGTACCAATTTACCCAAACGAGGCCCATAGTTTTGGTGTTTCATCTTCTAGAGTTAGGTCTTTGGATGTTTAGGTTTTTCCATTGTTCCACAATAATAAATAGACCTTGGAGCCTCATTGCAACACAATTCAAAGGCATGTATCCGCAACATATTTTCTCAGAGATAAGCTACCATTGCCCGAGCTAGTTTATTTCTGTTTTGTCTATAAGCATATTTCAATTCTTTGATATTAACAAAATGATGTGTTATTCTATTGCATATTTGTATTTATGGTTATTTTCATATTATATTACATTCCTGCATAAATATGGATTAGTGGTATCAGAGTGGTTTGCTATTTCTCTATTTTTTTGCATGTCCCCAAGGAGGTCAGGGTATAAGGAGCTCAGGCTCGATCTAGTTAAACCCTTACAAGATCAGCCTCGCAAACCCTGATGACCTCCCATGGTAGAAGAAAATAAAGACTAGGGATTAGGATATCCTATCAAAATATTGCTCAAGGAGGCCCTCGAGAAAAATAGGAACATGGCGATGGATAAATTTTCCCATATCCTTCAACGATTGCCCACTGATGACACATCTACATCCAACAGCCACTCTGGAGGCGCCACTCCTTTCAAGGTACAAGTAAAATTTGACATTCCTATATTTGAAGGCTAGATAGATGCAGATGTCGTAGATAGATGGTTGAATTTGCTGGAAGGGTATTTCTCAGTCCATGATTTCTCCGACCGAGAAAATATTACTTTTACACTCCGAAAGCTGCCCCCCATGTCAAATATTGGTGGGAAACCTACTCGGAGCAAAAGGACAAGAGGGAACCCTCTCTTTTTTCAGCCACACCCACTTGCAATTTGTTCCGAGATAGAATCAAGGAACAATACTAACCTGTGGGGAGCTATGAGGAAAAGTACATCAAATGGAACACATTGCGACAGTAAAGGGATCAAGATGTGCACGAGATGATGAATTTGTTCACTACCCTACGCAAAAAGTTGGGTATTAAAGATTCAGAGAAACATTTAGTGCTCAAGTACTACAGATTTTTTCACAAATACATTTAGGAGGAAGTGGAGCTCCTCGACATTACCTCCCTTGGAACATCATATCAATATGTCGTCAAGATCGAGCTGAAATTTAAGTGGAAGAAGTGAGACTTTGGATTCGTGAATCCGAAGCCATGGAAAGGAACCCTGAAACTGCTGAACAAGGAGCAAAACCAAAACGGGGTGACTCAGAATAACACCAAAAATCCAAAGAAGGACATGGGGAAGTGGTGTGAATTTCATAACAACCCAAATCACAACATAAGCACATGTCGGGCCAAACTATCGTTGGTGGCCGTACTGAAGGTATCCAAATCAGATGGATGTTTTGATCCTGAGTCAGAATTGGACAAGGGAAATGAAAAAGGGAAGAAAATCATTGATGTGGAACCTAGTGCCACTGTTGCCACCACAAAACTCCAGAGGGAGGAGGCCGAGGATATAGAGGAAGGTGAGTGCCTCTCCCATTCCCAGATGTGGGTGAAGATTTCTCCAGTACAATTCCTTGTCGATAGTGTAAGCGAAAAGAACCTCATTTCAGAAGAGGTCGTGAAGTGGCTCGGCCTACTGACCACAACACTCCCACATTAGTATACCACTGGGTGGCTTCACCAAGGAAGATATCTCCACATTTTCCAGTAGTGCCGCCTTTTGCACAACATCAATCCATTCACGGATAAGGTATTGTGTGATGTTTCTCCTCTTAATGTGTTTGATGTATTATTGGGCTAACCATACTTGTGGAAGCAGCATGATGTGTATGACTCTAGGCTTTGTTATGTTATTATTACTTTGATAAATAAATTGTATAGGATACCAGAGGTAGTATCACCTCCCGCCATCTCTTTGACTACTTCAAAGAAATGCAGTAAGATTATTTCCCAAACCAGGAATTTTTTTTCATTACAATTCGCCCACAGGGCAAGAAGAAGATTGTGGCCACAACCTCCATACAGGGCTCCCCTACATGGCAGTAGTAGATGGAAAAAGTCATGGAGGAATACAAGGATATTTTCTCCTCGCCCACAGAGGTTCCTCTACACTGTTAGGTCAAGCACTCCATTTATCTAACCCTAGGCACGTCGCTGCCTGATGTTACCATACCTCATGCGACCACATAGATAGAATCCACACGTGTACTGTCTGACACTGATAAAGCAACCACATTTATTGAATGCATCCAGCTGGTCTTCCAGCAGCTCCATGACATCTTGGATAAATCTAATCCAAGTACAAGTAGTGATATGATCAACATCAGGTGCCACACAACTTCAAGGTGGGTGACACCGTTTGGCTACATTTGCAAAAAGAGCGCCTTGTTGGGCCCCACTTCAAGCTTCATCCGCTCTGATATGGGCCATAGAGCATCAACAAGGTTTTGGGAGACAATGTATTTAAGCTTAGCATTCCCCCATTCCTTGGCCGACACCCAATGTTCAATGTGGATCACCTTCATCCATACTTTCCACCAATACTGGACACACCCGACATTACATATCTCATGGAGGATCTCAACGCAATGGGTACCATTGCTTGCTAAGGGGGGAGGAATGATCCAGGTGGATATTGGTGGCCACCCACCTATTCCACTTGGGACCCTTCCATTTTTTCTTTCAGTTTCCTTAATTGTAGCACAATTTACTATTTTTAGCAGTTTTTTGGGTCCTAAACTTCTGGAGCTGTTTTGAGGCCCTAAACGATGTTTTTTGGGGAAAATGGGAAAAACATGGAAGTTCCTTTGATGTTTCTAACTCAAAATTTTTGTTCCTTAGATAGATATTTCTAACGAGGTATTGAGCGCTTCAAACAGAGATCAAATGCCAAATTTACGTCCGAGGGAAGTTGATGCACCAATTTACCCAAACAGGGCCCATAGTTTTGGTGTTTCATCTTCTAAGGTTAGGTATCTAGATGTTTAGGGTTTTACATTGTTACTAAATAATAAATAGGCCTTTGAGCCTCATTGTAACACAGTTCAGAGGCATGTAGCCACCACATCTCTTCTCAGAGATAAGCTACCATCGCCCGAGCTAGTTTATTTCCATTTTGTCTGTAAGCATATTTCAGTTCTTTGATATCAATAAAATAAAGTGTTATTTCCACTGCATCTTTGTATTTATGGTTACTTTCGTATTTTTTTACGTTTCTACATAAATCCGGATCAATTCTAATAAAGGAACATGATGAAGACATTTTGACAAATGCTTTGTCAAGAAGTAAATTTTAGATCCATAGAAGCAGGATTGGGGTGGCAGATAATCCCTTTATTACTAAGAGGGAGTGTTGAAAGTGCAATGAGAAAATCTAGTTTTGACTTTGCCTTAGTCAAACTAGATTAAAATTTGAATTTGAATTTCAGCAGAATACTTGGAGGTATTTGACTAAGGTGACATGGCTTTTGTCACTTAGGGAATTTGAGTTGGAGACACTTGAGTTCATTTCTACAGGATTAATTACTAAATTGTAGCAATCTAATTCAGTTAATTTGAGTTATTGTCAGTAAAAATAGTTCCAACTGTTGGAGAAAATAGTGGAGGGTCAAGTTGTGTAGTGTAACTTCAGTCACACTCAATGGTCATCCATTTAACTTATCAATTGACCCAAAATAACGGATGCATGCAAATAATCTGAGTTACCAAATTGATATTGGAGTTCAAGAGCAGTGTATTATCAGTTGTGAACTAGTTCAAGTTGTACAAGTGGTGCATGCAGTCAAATAATGTGCCTACGGGACTTGCACAATCCAATTAAGTAATTTCCATAAAAAATAGGGGCTAATTACTCAATGAAAAACGCAAGGAAACAAGAGCTTGGAGGCTTGAAAATTTGGCTAAATATTGGTCAGGTTCAGCCAGTCAAGCATAGGATAGAAGATACAGGTGTAATTTGATCTCAATCTTGAGCAAGCATATTGTATTCATTGAGATCCTTTGATTAATGAAATATGGATAGTAAGGGGGTTTGAGAAGTTTCTTTCCCCTAGATAAATACATGTGTATGTGTGTTGAATATTGTTGCATGTTAATGATTTATGTTCTCAATCATGAATTTTCTTCCGCAATTTAGTAGAGTAGCTTCTAGTCTTGTGATTTAGTAAATTTCATGAGTAGTTTAGAATATACACATTAATTTCTACATTAAACATGGTAGTTTTTTTATTCTTATTAGAAAAAAAACCAAATTTACATGCTCTCCAAGGGTTGGAGTCACTATGCCAAAGAAAAATTCCTCCAAACTAGTGGCATCGTTACCTTTGAGTGGAGCTTCAATTCACACCACCTGTTCATGACCTTTCATCGCCTCCCTTGTAGTTTCCTTTCCCCATTCACCCTATCATCGATGCCAAAACATTGTTCGCAAACTATTGATCCTGTTAGCCACCTATAAAATTTGTCATATCAAATGGTTGCTAAATCATTTTTGAAGCCTTCAAGAAACAAGTTTTATTTCAAAATTGTTAGTTATTGAAGTCTTATGAAGACATATTATTCTTTGATTAATCTTCACTGCTGTTTCCCTCTTAAATTCTCAAATTATGTTGTTTTCATGAAGAAAAGACTGCTGCAAAAAAATCCATTTTCCCCTCATTTTACCCCTGCTTTCACTCAAAATTAACCTCCATTTTATCCCATTTTTCCTCATAAAATTCCTCTATTTTTCCTCGTTTCCCCTTTCCCCTTCACAAAGACCTCTTTATAAGGTTTGAAAATCCTTTTTGAACCTTACCGAAACCCCCAAACCCATTATAAATACTTGAAAAATTCATAAAAAATAGTATTTTTGACTATGGGCCTAATCCCGTTTGGGCTAAGCCCTAAACCACTTCCCCTCCATGCGACTTGGCGCTAGAACCAAGTGCTAAACCCATATGGCGCTTATCGCATCGGAACAATTGACGAGCGCAAGTCTTTTTGTTTTATGAAACCTCTGATCCGATTGGCCCCTTTGAATAAACCCTGACCCTTCGCTCCCTTTGTAAAAAACCATGAGGCTGCAATCGGGCGCTTAACACTTTATATAAACCCTTCCCTGATGCAATTTTCCTTTGTATAAACATAAAAACCCACTTTCCTATGTTTTATATGAAAACCCGTCGTTTCATTTTTTTAAAGGAAAGGACCGTCGATCTAAAAGGTCGATCGACAATCAATAAGATATCACATCGAAGATTTTTCATCGGGCGCGTTTGAAAAGGCCCCTCCATCGTTCTGATTCTGATTGGCCCCTCTTGTGCATATAACCTTGATCCCTTTGCTTTTATTCATATAACCCGAATCCCCAAAATCGGGCGCTAAATCATATATAAACCCTCCCCGACGCATTTTTTCCTTTGTATTTCATAAAAAATCCGTTTTTTATGTTTTAAACGTGACCCGCCGTTCATTGGTCGGAGCCCTTCCCGACCGTTGATCTTAAGCCATTCAACGGCCTTTAGAATCTCGCATCGGAGATTTCCATTGGGCGCATTGTAATATTTTATTTTCCCCCTCCGATTGGCCTCTCCCGATGGATCCTCAGCCGTTGGATCTACCCGCTAGATCTCATCCGACGGCCCTTATCGCTCCATCCCTAAGCCTTTCCCTCTGCTTGTGAACTCCTCCGACTCATTTTCCACCGTTGATCTGGCCCTCAGATGAACGGTCCACATATAATCGCATAGGAGCCTTTTATCCCTTGCCCCCAATGATTGCAGACCTCCGATTGCATCTGGGCCATCCATGCACCCAGATCTGACGGTATAAATCGACCCTGCAACCTTTGTTAAGATTATGAAGCCCCGTTTTATAATGTTTTTTCGGCCAATCTCCGTCGTTGATCTTTGTAGATCAACAGCCCATACTAACCCATTCTCCACCTCATATATTATTTCATTAACCCCCAAAGATCGATCTTGACCATCCATATTGAAGATCTAATGGCCCAGATTCATCCCGACAGGCCCAACTCCTTTGGGTCCTGCCCTCCTCCAAATTTAATCTCTGTCGTTCATTCCTTGATCTGAAGGCCCAGATTGAAACCGATTTCCCCTGCCCCCACCTCTTTCCGTCCTTGCATCTTATCGATATCGCGCTCTCTCACAGCCATCCGATCTAAAGCCCCAGATTTAACGGCTGACACACATTTTCGCGTAAATTTATGCCCGAGCATTAATTCTCAGAAATCACGCAATATAGGTGGTTTTGAAATGCCACGTGTCGGGCTCTGACGCATATCGCATTCGAAAATTGAAAACTACCCTTCCTCCATTTTCTTGCGCGAAACCCGTGGTTTTCTTGTCCAAAACCACTTTCCCCATTTTTCATTGTGTTTCATTGCGTTCACTCCCCGCCGTTGATCTCTACAGATCAATGGCTCACATTCAATCTGGCCATTACATTATCGCCCTCCGCCATCTTCAAAGGGACTTCGTAGATCAATCTCCGTCATTGATCTCCTTGGGCCGATCTCATCCGACAGCCCAGATTCATCTGAGAAACCCCAAATTTCCTCTTTTCCTTTTTCGCTGTCGATTAAGGTTTTGCCAATTTCTTCGCATTTTCACCTATTTTATTATAATGTGGCCCACTACATTATGTATGTCCACGATGAATCCCAACCATTGATCTTTGCAGATCAATGACCCTGACTTAAAATCTCCCCACCGTTTCATCGACCGCTTCCTTTTGAACCTCAACACGCAATCTTCGTCGTTGGATGCTTTCATCCAATGGCCATGCTCTAAACCTAAGCCTCCGAAGCAGTTAAACCAAAATACGTAGGATTTTCTATTTTTTCTTGTATTGTGAAGGTTTCAATGGGTTTTCCATTATGTTAAAATAAAAACAAAGGTCGGGGATAACGATCCCCCAGGCCTTTATTCATTAAAGGGATTTTTCCACAGGGTTTTCCACATGCATTTGCTGGTGTCTCATGAACGCTGGAAATATTATAAAAGCCCCTGTAAACATCTGAACATCAGCAAGACACAACAAAATTAAATTAAATAGAGAGTATCCGTGTTAAAGGATCCGGCCACAACAGAGATAAAGAATTAAAGATGGTTTACACGGTTTGAGGGATTACAGCTAAAATCATCAATTAAAAGCCTAATCCACTCAATTAAACACAATTTAAGGAACATAAGACAGAATTCAGGCCTAATTATGCCTAGTACACAGATCAGAAGCAAATTAATCATGTTTTAGGTCAAAACAAAAATATCTACCAGACCGAAAAAGCCTCCACTGCCACATCAGAGGCTAATTGAATCCTCTTAGCTACCAAAGCCACCTGTAGCCTCAAAGCATTCAAAAGAGGCTGAGTTATTACCAGAACAGAAAATATTTTCCCCATACAGTTGAATAGTTATTACGTATCAAAGAAAATATTGTAAACTGTCAGTAGAGTTATTTCGAGGATAACACAGAGCCTTAAAGTCAACAAAATCATCCCAACGAGCTTAATACTTAATGTAAAACAATTAATACAGAGGAATATCTGAAATCTTCTCTATTTAGCCCCTCAAAGGCCAAGAAGCATTAAACTGTATTAATTGAGCCTGTAGATATTTTCTCTCTTTGGACCTCCTCATTTTCCTATAAAATCTTCTTGAGGAGCTCATTGAAAAGGGTTGGTTGTAGAACTTTGAAATATACTTGTGCTCGAAACTTTCTAGATGTAAATAGTTTTAGAGGCTCTTGAAGCTCTGTTTGTAATCAAATAAGTTAGGCTAAGAAGAGAAGATGATTGCTGAACTGAAATATTAGACTTGAAGAATGTAACTGGATTGACATCAATATACAAGCTGATTCTTGGGATCCTGGTCTATATCGCTGGTGAAGTGCTTCTTTCTGTGTTATTGTTTTCCTTTCATGTATGCCATTTTTTCCACTTATTCTCTAATAAAGAACAGTAAGCATAGAGTTAGGATTTACTGTTTACAGTACCCTTCTCTTAATGATAAGCTTTATCTCAATGTTTTCCTCCAAATTGCGTATTTAAGAATGATTCAATACAATTCAAGCAACTAGGAATGTTGGCGTTCCCTCGTCCTACTGTTTACTTTAAACATTGTTCTTGAATGTTATTTTCATTATTTTCTTAGTAAATTTAGACTAGAAAAGTGACGGTGTGCCCTATTTTCTAGCTTCTTTCTCTAAAGGTAATTCTGAAAGTTTCCCTAAGAGTATGCTGAAAGCAATTTAGATTTAAAAGTATCTTATCTGATCTTAGGCTGCACTTTGTTTTTCTTATCTGTTTTCATCCCTTCTAAAATTAATTATGTGGATTACTAGATTTTTTATCTGTTGAGTTAGCTTTAATAAAAACTTGTCCAAAGAAGTGTATGTTTATCCTTGTCCTTTGGTTGGTTTTAAACAATTACTTAAAAGGCTTTTCTTGTTTGGACAGACTAATAAATCCTAGTTGAAATTATTGTCTGTTTCCACCCCTTCAACACTTTTATTGTTCCATTCCATCATTTTATCCAAAAGATCTTGTGATATAGATGACTTGCCACTTGGACTACTCTTGAAATTGTTGCACAATTAAACCCTTTTATGACTCCATAGGCCAATGGACTAAAAACTAGCGTTATATCTATCCTATCAGCCAAGGCTTCTTCTGATTTCTTGCAAATTCACACCTTTGAAAATATTTCATTTTAGGACTTTCCACTCAACTAAAAATCATGCTCAACCATCCAAGACAAAACAAAAACCCTTGCTCTTAATAACTAGCCTAATATCATACCCAAAAGCCTTAAAGATAAACCGATCTTTGCACTTATAGAAAGATCCCTCTCTAGATTCAGGAGGGCTAGATCCTAGAATCCCAAACTGGTTCAAGTGTTCTCTCTATAGTTTGTATTTTCCAATCTTGCAAATTACAGGGAGCTAACAGATCCCTTCACCTCGGTCGGGTATTCACAATCCGCACAACGTTTCTACGCGGCACCATCACATATCAACATTGTTTCCCAATGTTCAATTTCGACTTGAACCAGCCATGGTTCTCTCTACTTCCATGATTCCAAGTCACTCGTGCCGAATGTGTTATATTATCAAAAGCCATTGTCATTGGTATCCATGAAACTTGATGGTGAATCTTCATCCAATGACAGACATTCTATTTCTTCTTCTTATGCCTAATTTTTTTGAGTAAACGTATAACAACCGCTATTAAATTTTTTATCGCATATTGGAGTTGTGGAAGAAAGAATGAGAAATAAAAAGAAGTGAAGGGTGGTGGTAGTAGCATTGTCATTATATTAATTAATTATTTTAATATTATAAGGGTGGGAATTTATTCACGTGGAATGAAATCCTCAGGAAGTGTTCCATTTCACTGACTATGGATGTTTAAGTTTGTGGATATTATAGGAAGGCATTGTCTATGGAGGTAAAAAATTTTCCCGGAATACATTTTTTATCGAAATTCGATAAATTTTTGGATTGAAAAATCTTAGTGTTTCAATCAATATTTTAGTATAGAAATGGATTCAACATCATTAAAAACCCCTAGGGTGCCCCAAATTCCACAAATTGAAAATTTTAACTTGGTTTTAAAAAAAAGTGATCATATTTAACCAAAAATGTGCCAAAAAAAACCAACATATTTCGAGCTAAACTGTCGAGTGAAAATGTCCCCTGTTTAGGATACACATTAAAAAAATCTTCATTTGTCTTAAGGAGGAGACCAAAAGGACCCTATTATTAGGACTTGATAGGAGTGTTTTTCCTATTGAAAAGGAGAAATGAAACATAATCTATCTCTGATCCAAAAGGGACAAAGCCAAACAATAATCAATCACACCCCCGATTACCTTGTTAATGTTGATCTAACCAAGAAACTAATGATGTACACACTGAAGAATTCACAAAGAACCTACCAACAGTTTCCATGTATGAATAATATAGATCCTACTCAATTGTAAATATTCCCCAATCATCATCCACACCTTTTCCTTTTTTCTATGGAGGCATTTTTGTCTTCTTTCCTTCGATAGGAGGAGCTTTACTTGCCAAACTTACCCGAGTAGCAAGTTTCCTGACCCCATCTACTAACTAGGCCCTCCATCTCCATCATAGTCTCCATTATTAATCCATCCCAATGTCGTTCTTAATTTTTTTTAGAAATACAGTCAAGTTGGGTAGGTGTTGGTGGATATTGAATTAATGGTCAAGTTAGTGCCCACTGTCGGTCTCTTCCTTTCCAACGCTCATCTCCCTCTAAATGAATTCAAAACATCCATTTTCCACTCCAAGTTTTCAATTCCTACAGGTTCAATTCAAAGGGAGGAACTTACAAACTACATTTCATTGTTACGGAGCTAACCGAAAAATCCTAGCAATTTACAATGAGTTACTAGTTCATATATATCTACCATCTTGCTTCCTTCCTCGTGGTGCTTCTTACCTCAACTTGTCCTGTTTGTACTGTAGAAAACCTAACAATGAGACTCAAACTGATGTTGTAATGTACTAAAACAAAATACCGAATCATTCTACAAATTTCGAAAAAAACACGATCGCACAATCCCATAACAAGTAACAGAAAGAGACAATCAATCGCACAACACAATATGTATTTGGGGAAATCACACTGCCGAAAACCTCGCTATATGTATATTGTATAAACTCAAGACCATGAAACAATACAATGATTTCTCTCACTGATAAACTCTTGCACTCTGCCAACTGTCTCACTATGATCTAGCAAATATTAGTCAAATACATAGCCCATTCTCAGCCTACCTTGCTCAGGAATTATTGGAGGAATTTTCGCCCTATAAATAGGAAATTCCCTTGAATGAATTGCGAAATACATCCTTGGCCTCCACATGACTCTATAACTGACATGTACAATTTTCTAATTATACAACTGATAATTATCATCCATTTAACATTAGTCTCAACTGGGCCTTCCTTAGAACTAACATGAAACAACTATTTATAGTTAATTATTAGTTAACTAATTGATCAATACTTGTGAATTAAATTAGATTTAATTCACTATACCTCTCACTAGCTCATCACTCAGTTACAACTAATTAAACTATTTTTAACTCAATTTCTTGAGTTAACTAATTACAATTCACAAATAACTATAACTGGACCCCCTTAAATCATGGGAGATCTCTACATGGCTCCTCTCTGGCCCTCAACTTTAATTTCCTAAGCTAACTCAGTCATTCTGAAAGAGTTAACTAATACAAGTTGTCATGATATGAAATTAAAATTTATCTTCCAAATTAATTAAGGGAAAATTAAATGAGAAGCCCCCTTGGGGTGTCATTTGAACACTCCCTCTCAACAATAAAGGGATTATCTTCTACCCCTATCCTGTCTCTGTCGAATTCGAATTTTCTTCTTTCCAGCACCTTCATCAAGATGTCTGCATCTTACTTCTTCGTGGTAATGTACTCTAATGACATAATCTGCCTCTAAACACAATATTTGAGATGGTGATACTGAATATAAATATGCTTGGACTTGTCATGGAATAATCTATTAACCGAGAGTTTGATGCAACTTTAGTTATCACAATGTATCACTATCGGATCCATCTATTGATCAAACTAACTAAAAATTATCTTCCTCATCCAGATGGCCTCGCATGTTTCCTGACTGACAACCATGTACTCTGCCTCTATTGAATTGAATGCAAATAATATTTGTTTCTTGTTATACCAAGAAACTGTTGCTACTACTACATTGAATATGCCTTCCTATGTGCTCTTCCTATCGGATGGACTCCCTGCCCAATATCCATCAGTGAAGCCTTGAAGCTTCACTCCCTCTATCCGTCTGTACCATAATCCATACTCTATAGTGCCTCTGAGATATCTCAACACATGATTTCATGCCTTCCAAATGAGCTTGGTAGGCTTAACCATAGCTTTCCTCAACTAGTTAACTACGTGGCATATGTCGGGTTGTGTGTTCACCAAATACATGAGTGAACCCAGAAGTTTCATGTAAACAGTACCATCCACTACTTCGCGCGAAGTAGCATCCTCCTGTTATCCTCCTTTATTTTACAGATTCACTAGGCGACTATGGATTCTCCACAAGAAGCTAGAGATAACATTCCTTGCCTATCAGTTATCTTTAGAAATATCACTGCCTTCATTATCCTCAATAAGCCTTTTTCACTATATTTCATCTTTGCCTTCTCGAATCACCCTGCTACTCTTGAAAAATCCATCATGGGCTTATTTCTCTCATTTTCACCCTTCTTACGTATCACTAGTTTCATTCCCTCATTTTCCCCCATTTAACATCCACTTTCATTTCTAAAAAACCCTCACTTTCATCATTTTTCTTCCTTAGCACTAAAACAAATGTAAAAGATCCTCTTTTAAATTGTTTTATATATAAATTTAACCTTTCACGCCCTTTTTAATTTATATTAAAATATGTTTTAGTATAAACCCGACCCTTCAAAAGTTTTATGCTCCCTCGCTTTAAAACCTACACCCCCTCGCACCCATAAAACCATAACCCCACCAACCATATAGCCCCTGATCTTCTATTTTCCCCAAGCCCTCGCTTTATAACCAACCCCGCATATGTTTTTAAACCCTCACGCTACACGAAAAAAATCCTGTCACGTCAGACAGTGCCCGGACCCCACCGCTCCACCTTCTCGCCACTCCCAAAACACCCGACCACTGTCGATCTCATTCCCCGAGATTTGACGGCCCACAGCCGTCATCACAAATCTAATTGTGTCAGAGTTAGCATTTTCAAAAACCGCGAAATGGCCAGTTTTCCCTTGCCATGCGTCGTCTGTTGTATGGTATTGCACGCCTCCGCCTGATACCATTACCACTCCCCATCCCATGCGGAAACTGCCTCCTCGCTCCAGGAAACCACTTTTGTCCTCCCACCAAATTATGATACTGTCTCCTCTGTTCAAACTTCCCAAAGGTTTCTACCTGCATGATGAAACCTCTCCTCCACCATGAACCTATGCAAATGCTCCAAAAGCCCACAAAGCCCAAATAAATGAAGAAAAAGCCTTCCCCGCAGGATTTAAAGGTTAAGTTGTGTGTTTATGTGCAGGTTTAATGGCATAAATGCATAAAATGCATTCCGAACAAATCTTTAAAGCCTAAAAAGAGTTTAAATGATAAACAGAGGCAGATTAAACACATAAATAGATATGAATGATCCAATCCCAACATTTACTTCTTCATAAGGATATTTTTCCACCTACAACATGTTTTCTTTCAAAATGGCATGAAACAGTTATTACAAAAAATTCAGAGATATTTTTCATCTACTAAGTAGTTATTATAAAGTTATTGAAAAAGTCTTAAAGTCAAATATTTCCCAAAATTAGCTCAAAAGTTAAGTTAGGAGTTATTATTTTAGGGAAACACTCTAAGATATTTTTCCTTGGGCATTACATGGTTTCAAAGGTCAAAAACTCATTAACTCTATAATAAATGACATCTGAAACACTAGTTTAGGATCACCTCCTCATTCTATAGATAAATACTGCATGAAAGCTTCATCTTTAGTGTTGGTTAGTTGGTGGTTAGTTGACTGATTTCTGTTGCTAAGCTAGTCGAGGATTTCTATGCTGAATTTGAGAAAGATATGAGCTGCAGAGATCTCTTGTACATGGAGTAATGTAATTGTTTTGAACATCAGAAATACAAGCACGTTCACAGGATTCTTGAGCTATGTTAATGGTGAATTTTCCCTTCTTCATCATTTTTTTTCTTTGGTTTTCCATTCTGTCCATTATTTCTATGATAAAATAACATAGATTTTAGAGTAGGATATGCTGTCTTTGCACCCTATTTCTATCTACATTATTTATCATAATGTTTTCCTCTGCAAGGTCTAATTGGAGAATTCTTAATTTCTCTCTAGTTTCACCTAGCTTGCTATCTTGGAAATGATTTAATAGAGTCAAGACAAAGAAGTCTATGGTAAGCCCTGTCCTTTGGTGTAGCTTGAAATATTGTTTTTAAGGCCTTTATTTGAAGTATACTTAGTAGAGTCTAAACCACGGAAGTCTATGGTATGCCCCGTCCTCTGGTCTACCTCAAAAAGTTGTTTTGAAGATATTTATAGTGTTTAGTTAAAGAAGATAGGTTTAGTTTTCTCTTTAGCTACACTCACTGTTATCTTAAATGTTTTCTTTGTCTGAAAGTAATTCTAGGATTCCTAGATTGTTGTCTTAAAGGTTTTCTTATTAAAGTTTGGCGAAAGAATTTTATGGTATGCCTTGTCCTTTGGTTTGCCTCAAATAGTTACCTAAAAGGCTTTTCTTGTTGAAGTAGAGCTAGAAGATTCTTAACTGACTGTAGTTTTACTGCCTTCACAACTCATTGTCATTTCATATGCCATATAATCTAAGAGATCCACTTGATATAGTTAGCTTACCCTATGAAAACCCTTGCAGAGTTGATGAACAATTAAATCCTTTTATGACTCCATAGCCCAATGGATTAATGTTTTCTCATGGTCTATCTATTCAACTGAAACATTCCTTCAGTTAATCACACCATTTGATCTTTCAACTTGTCAATTAATCAGCAAAAACAAACAAGTCCTTAGAACTTCATAACTAGCCTAATATCATAAAACAAGATCAACATAAAGACATATCATCTATAAATAATTACATAGAGAGATCCCTCTTTGAATCCAGGAAGGCTAGGTTCTAGGATTCCAAAGTGGTTCTGATGTGGCCCCTGTAGTGTTTGTTCTTGCCAATATTGAAAATCATAGGGAGCTAACATAGTGGCGACCATACTGGGGAATACTGAGTAATAAACAGTCTAAATTCACTAAAAAACTCAAAAACCTCATTTTAAACTTAGATGAATCAATTTTTAGCCAAGAATGGTACCTGGTTGTTGATGGTGGACAACAACCAGGCATAAAACAAGTAAAAATCCTCCACCTGGTGACTCCACTAGTTTTCAGTAAGCCTGCTGACTCCACTAGTTTTCGATAGACTCCACTGGGAAACTTATTTTATCATCAAAATATCAACAATACCCAATCAAGAATACTTTGTGGATTAAGTATTTCTTTCACAGATTGGTTTGTCTCTTAAGACTGTTATATATCTCAACCTTTCTGATTGATTTTTGGGTCCAAAGTTCTGGCTTCTAGAAGAATTCATACCAGATCCCATCCTGACCCAAATCCTCCTGCAATAGTTGAAAATCCTGAAAGCATCATGTCTCCTAAATCCAAAAATTCAACTGTTAGCAGACCAATCCACAAAGCAAGTTCCCTACCTGAAAGCCTCAAAGACTTGCAAAATATCCTATCTGATTCACCCCTAGAGCAAACCTTGTCTAGGACTAGATCTCAAAATTGGATAACCCAGATAGTTTTAGACCCAGATACCCTACAACAGAATTCTATTGTACTAACTTCATCCCCCACTGTTCACCTTCTTCCATTTAACCTTGTACCTCCTTTTGTAAACCCTCCACTTGTTAACCCTCCATTGTTTCCACAACCACAGATCATGACAACATGGTATGCTCCCCTAGCTCTAACACAACCTTTAGTTGTTCTACCACGTGATTACCAGTCCAAGATCCCTTTATATGATGCTTGTATCTCTGCTACTACTCAACAACATGTGGACAGAATGAATGACTACTTTGACAGACAAGAAATAGATGATGAAACTGTTAAACTCATAATGTTTTCTCAAAGCTTAGGGGGAGAAGTAAGAAAATGGTTCAAAGGCTTAACCCCTAATAGTATTAATGACCTCCCTGCTTTTCATCAACTATTCTTAAACAAATGGGAAGTCAATAAGAACCCTCTCCAAATTCTATCAGAGTATGAAAACATTAAGAGAAATGTTGGAGAAGGTGTCCAAGAACACTACACTAGATTCAATAGTGTATATAATGCCCTCCCTATCCATATAAAACCTCCACAAGGTCTACCTCTACTGAAATTACTTGATGGATTTGATCTAGAAATGGCTTATCAGTTAAGAGAAAGAGAACCCCTCACATTAGAAGACATGCAAAGAGGAGCAGTAAGTGTAGAAGCCAATCTGATTGCTAAGAGAGATAGAATGAAAAATGAAAAAATAGTCACATATAGGGAAGAAGCTGCACCCTCCACATCTGATACTAAGATTTATAACTTATTTAAAACCATGGAGAAGATGATGGAGAGGATGAATGTAAATGAGAGAGCTTATCCTAGAGAAAACCAAACAGCTCCTCAAAATAGAAATCAAAATCAAAACCAAAACCAAAAATTTAGAAGAAACCCTCCTCAAATCAAACAAAGAGGTCATGATCAGCAAAAAAGACCTCCTTTCCAAGAAAATTATTCTGATTAGGATGAGGGGGTGATTGAAGAAACAGAGGAAAACCAAATAAATTTAATGGGAGTAAATAATGAGGATATTGTTTTCCTCACTAAAGAAGAACAAGACATGTTTTTCCAACTCAATATGAGGAAGACAACCTAGAATATGAAGACTATAAATAGGGATTTAAAAATTCCATCATGGAAGTACACAGGCAGTATGACCTCAGGAGAAAGAAAAACCAAGACACTCCCAAAAGAAAGACCTCTGAAATATCTGCTAGAAAAACACCTAAAAACATTTCTAAAATTATAGCGGAAAATGAAAACATAGTGGCTGAAAGTTCTGATAAAAACAAAAATAAAAATAGCCAACCCAGTCCCAAACATAGTGGTGACCAAAGCAGCACTAGCAACTCAGCTAGTGTTCCTAGAAAAATTGTTTTAACTGATATTACTAGTAAAAACCAGCAAGTTGAAATTGTTGTGAAAAGAGTGTTTGAAAAGGCTAAATTGAACATTTCAAAAACTTAGATGCCTTTCAATATAGAGAATGAAATTTCCAATATTAAAATCTCTATTGCTCTTATTGAATTAATCACTCAAGATGTATATAGATCTCAACTTTTGAAAGCTTTAAACATAGGATAAAATGTTGATTCTGTAAATTTAAATGATGACAAACCTGAGATTCTATTTGGACCAGAAGTAGAAGGGAAATTTCAAGAGGGAGGTGTTCCTCCTTTTTATTTCAGTTTAAACATCCATGATAAGATTCTCCACAATTCCATGTTAGACTCCGGTGCTTCACACAACCTTATGCCAAAAGTAGTGATGGAAAGTCTAGGCCTTGAGATAACTAGACCATACAAAGACTTATATTGATTCCAGCAGAGTTAAATGTCTAGGCCTAATGAAATATCTATGTGTTAATCTAGCACAAATACTAGCCAAGAGCCTAGAAATGGATATTGTAGTGGTTGATATCCCTCCTAAATATGGCATGCTTCTTTCAATATCATGGGGTGCTAAACTCCAAGGTACCCACCAAATGGACATAACCTATGCTACCATCCATGTCTTTAGTCAACCAAGAAGACTATATAGGGAAACTCACATGAAATACATCGTTAGCAGTCAAGAAAAACCAGATAAATCCCCTCTTTACTACATTCATATAGACCTTGACTCATTTATCCCTTACAATGATGAAAATGGTAATGAAAAAGTAGCATAAAATGAGAAAAACATTGTAGAAGAAGAGGAAAAAGAAGAGGAGCAGTCAAAAAATTCTTCCCAAATAAAAAAAATTCAACATAGTGGAGACCATGGGGAACAAAGCAACCACCAACATAGGACTGGCCATGAAAAACAAAACAATGACAAACATAGTGTAGACCCTAAAGAACAACATAATAAACAACATAGTGGCAGCCACTACAAACAACATGATGGGAACCATACTGACCATAATGATAAATCTGAAATTGAACTCTTTGGAGTATGAGTTTTGACGGGTCTTGTAGCAAAACTGGTTCAGGAGCAGGAATATGGGTGCATAACACAAGGAAAAATCATGCAGAAGGTCACTCATATAATATAAAATTTCAATGCAAAAACAACATAGCCAAATAGGAAGCACTCCTCTTAGGACTACAATTACTAAAGAAATTAGTAGCCAAGAGGATAACAGTCCATGGAGATTCAAAGTTAATCATTAGGCATAATAATGGAGAATACACAGCCAAGCATCCAAGATTAAAATCATATAGGGATTATGCTATTGACCTCTTGAAAACATTCACATAATATGAGCTTACCTTTGTCCTTAGAAATCAAAACATCCTTGCCAATGGTCTAGCATTTCTAGCCAGTACATGTCAAAAACCTTATCATAGAAAACAATGCACAATCCAAGTCAAATATAGACCATCAATTCCCAATAACATAAAATTATATCAAGTGCTTGAAGGAGATAAACAGACAGAATATTTCCTGCAGTCCAGAAATGAGTTTGAAGTGCCAAATTCAGACTTAGAGTATGAAGAAGACTGCCCTACTGAGGAACATACTTACAAAGAAGAACCTCCTGATTATGCTAATATAAATCTGTTAGAGAAACAACACATACATAAAACCGAGTTGTGCATTGATTTAGAAAAATAATATTTTGAAGTGCTACATATTGAAAATCACACACTATTAACAAAGATAAAAGCACACAGATATAAACTCAAACACAGTCATGGCGGAAAAGGCTTTAGCCTCATGGCTTCCTCACATATTTTTCTCATTATTAAAAGAATGTAATATTACAATTAAATAGATGAGGAGACTGTGTCTCAAGATAGTGCGTGCTATCTTGGACACCTTGGTTGAGATAATTTCTCAACCAAACACACAAAAATATAGGAGCTACCTAAACTAACTCCTATCTTAGAGAAACAACCCAATCTAACGAGTTAGGCATAAATTCCTAACTTTTAATATTTAATTTATTTATTTTATTTTTGGATTTATTATTGTTTTATGAGAGAGGCTGATGTTCCCCCCTTCAGTGATAAATCCAAAATAAGAACGAGGGACCATCTTCCAAGTTCTCATGTTGATCCTCAAAAACATTGCCTTAAAAACCACCAAAGTTGGATGCTGAAAAACTGCAATCTAAAGAGACCATGAGTCAGCTGCATGTCTGATTCATCTCTGAATTTCACTTGAAAATTCCATCACGTGCCAAGTTTTAAAAGGATCCATCTTTCCTTTGAGTTAAATCAACATCCTTTGTCCACTGAAAAAATTTGTTGAACGCCCACTGGCTGATGATGTAAAAAAAAACTCACTGTTTCTTTTGTTGTGTTGAAAACTTCTCACTGCTGCTTTGCTATCGACTGCCCACTGATGAATTTTTTGATTCCCACTGGCTGCTTTTGATGGTTTTGTCGAGAATTTTAGTCTGATAACCACCGTCAATTTCATTGACATTTTCCCCCCTTTATCAGCTGAAAGGAGAGACAATTCTCTGGAAACTATTCCTGAACTCCCCCCTTCAGGTGTAGGAGTGTTGCACTGGTATACTCCCCCGTTCAACTGCATGAGAGTACCTTCTTCTTTTCACTGTCAGTTGCACTATGTGTGATTGTATTCGGTTGTAGAACTGAGAAAATATTTTGAATATGGATGACCATTACCAAGGATCAATCCATTCATAATTTATCTTCAATCTGCCTGATTGTTGTTGGTTGCAACATTTCTCTGATGAATGATTTGGTTTTCCACAATGGCGACAAGGATGGAGATCAAAACATTGATCTTCCATATGCCCGATTCTTTGACAACGAGGACATTTTGATTTGACTGCAACTGTGGTTTACGTGCATTTCTGTTTGTTTGCAACTTTCTCAAAATTTGCTGAGGTGATTTGTTCAAGAAATCATGTACTGATGAACTTAGTTGGTTTTGAATAATCTAGGATATGCAAGTTGGAATCATCTTTGTAATATCCTAAGCCTCATCGATTTCTATAACTTAATATTTCCTCCCATGGCTTGATGATTGGCTTGGAAGAAAGTTGAACTAGAACAACTTCGACACTTGAAGTTGTTTGGATGAGTGACTTATCATCTAGATGGTTCAAAGACTTGGAAGCATCACTCTTCTCTTGCAACTCATTTCTTTGTATTTGTGACACAAGTTGAAGAAACTCAATCGTTTCATTTGTATGTTGTAGATGTCATGAAAGATCAACAAGAGTTTCTTTGTTGATTTTCACCATGTCTTCATCACTTGAGAGGATTAAATTGTGAAGAATTTGTAACAACTGGATGTATTGCACCATGTGAAATCGCTTGCTTGAATTCAGGCTTGCTTGTCGTAGCTATCGTGCTTTGAACTGTTTCACTTGACTTTGTTACTTGAATGACAAACTTGATTGATGTGTGGCTTGAATGGCACGCTCACTTGTACTGTTGCTTATTACAATTGCTTTGAACACTTGCTAGAGTTGTAGAACTTTCTTGCTTGAACTCTTAAATTCATGCTCAATTGATGATGATCACTTTTCTTGAACACTCGCTTGAATGTGCTTGATTACTTCACGCTCACTTAAATAGTCACGCTCGCTTGCAAGAGATATGAACTTGTTGTTTATTTTCTTTAGAGGTAAAACTCGTACACTCACTTGATTGTGCTTTAAAGGAAGGGTGTCAAACACTATCGAAAATGCACCCAAGAGACAAATGAAAAGTTCAATCTTGATGATTCACTTAAAACAAGGAATTCAATTTTCTTAATTTAACTTAGGTGAAGAGAATTGACACTCTTGACTTCTTATCAATTCAAAACTTGGGTTTCGGTTCCAACCAAGAGTGCACCCTTACAATCCAACTCAAATTATAAGTTCTTAATTTTTTTCTTTTGCAAGAATGTTGATGTAGACTTTGCTTTGAAACGTTGGAGTTTGCAGGTCCATTAACTTGATTGTATTGAGTTAATTTACTTTGTTGAAGTAGAATGCTGATGTTGAGTATTTGTTATAGTGGCGCAAATGCATGTGTTTAGTTTAAATATCCTTCCTTGCAGCTACTTCGTTACAGGTGTTGTGCTTGCTTTCATTGAGATTTATGTGTGTGTTAAATGAGATCATTTATGTGTCAAAAATAGACACAAATCATAGGCAATAACATGAAGCATGCACCATCATCAACACACTCTTCATGTACCTAAGATCCCCTTATTCAATTTTGGGTGGATCTAGGACACAATCACCACAAAAAAAGATATGCTTTATTAAAATTTGGAGTACAAAATCGTCAGCTGCACAACATCATCATGGAATCAAAGTTCCAGAATTTCTTGGAGGAAAAATGTCTTCAAAAACTGACTCAATCTCTTACAACAATGAGCTTTCCTTTGAAAAATTTCTCACTCCAAACTTACAAAAATCAGTCATGTATCACTCCACAAAATTGCTTCAACATTCAACTTATCACTTCATATTACAAAACACTTATCGCTCCAAGAAATAAAAATTCACTTGACTTCAAATATTACAAAATGAATTTCACCTTACCACTCTAAAAATTTACAAATGAAATATTTTTACTCCAAAGACCTTGTTACTCCACCTTTTACAAAAAAACCACACCTTATCTCTCCAAAAATTACAAATTATTTATCACTCCAAACAAAAACAAATGCCCTCACCATTACAAATATTATTTTAGAAACACACCTTATTACTCCAAAAAAAAATTTAAATAAAATATTTTTCATTTTCATCATTTTACTTAAATTATCAACATTACCATGAAATGACTCAGGATGTTTGAGAGTGGTTCCAACCCCATCGAGCTTCATATGGAGAAAATAGAATTTCATATCCTATTCAAAATTCAACATACTTAACAGTTTTAAGGAATTCAAGATCAATGAGATTGTGGCTTTTCATTAGATTATATCATGTATGAGGGTATATGATTGGCATTTAATCAAGAGCACCAAGCCCTCTATGTGCTCTTGTACCCTAGTGTTGGTGGTGTTAATTGTTGAACTCCTTTGTCATGGCCTTAGAAAAAAATTACCATTCAATCAAGTCAAAATCATTGATCAAGCATGTTAAGATTTTTCCACCACATTTTAAGGCTTGGATTAGGTAGTTTGATTAAAACTGGGAAATGTTGACTAATATCCCTGGACAATCGAGGTAGAGGCAAAGGCGAGACAAGAGGAGAAGAATCTAGATTCTAGATGGTTGACGTATCATGAGCACTCCAATGGGTGTTTGGTTGCATGTGTGCAACCCAATAATCATACAACTGATAGTCAACTTCCCTTTCACCTAGATCTCTACTAGGTCTCCATCGGATCTGACATGCATGCAGCTCATAATATTAAATCCTCAGTTGCATGTGAGATCACTAATTGTGGACTAACCAAGCGTCAGTTTGAAAATAGATCTTAAAGGAAACATTTTCAATTATCTTTTCACCTTAAGACTGTTTTAATAATTTGTGAGTATATTTTCATAAAAAATTGTAATTCTGGATTCCAGAAGAGTCTACTATACTAGGTAAAATCTAGATCCACAACCTTCTGTCATAGTATATAATCCTGACATAATTGGAAAGAAAAATAAAAGAGTAGAGGATTTAGGTAACATTATGTGCAGAGATGTGAAGGCGGGTCGATTCGTGCTTATTTGCATGCAGAACAGTTGAAGAGCCGGTCCGATGGATGCGTTCAGAACATTATATGCCAGGGTAGAGTCGAGTGTCCCCACCTCCACTTACCAATTCATCCCTACCTTTATCTAACATCGCACATCGCAAGCTCAGGAGGAATGGCGTTAAGGAATATTTTATAAAGGTGGAAATGCGAAGTGCGACAAGGGAAAAATAAAAAACAGAGTACCCGAGCCCACACTTTGTGTTTAATTCTCTTTCCCGTTGTTGAGTTAACTTGTCCCGTAGATTGCAACCCATAAGTTTGAAGTGTTATCTCTTAAGCCTTCATCGAAAGTTAATTTTCTGTCGATGCGATATTGTTGGGACCCATCAACCTTACCGCATTACCAAACCCACACAAACCTTTGTATTTTTCTTTATTCCTTACCTTTCACATTTCACACTTCCCGCTGTTTAGTTGCCCACAATTCGCACTTCGCATATTTTAAGCCTTACCTTTTAGCACCCGTAAGATTATATTTTTTATGTTGCGATGCGATGTGTTAAAACCTTATTCCCTTATGCCTTCTTGGGGGGGCTGCTTCAAAAGCCTTTCTGTGAGTTCCCTCACCCCCCAGAATTCCTTTTGTCTTGTTGGTAGGTGGGTCCAGTGGTTGATGACGTCAGGGATTTCAGGGTTCTCCAATCCCCTTGTTGCTTAAGCTTTGTTGACCCTTCATAATGACTTGCTGCCTTTGCAATGAATACAGTTGGTGAAGTTTTTAACACGATGGTTGCTGTAGATAGGAATGGAGCTTGCACCGCCTTCATACTTATGCCACCACTCTTCAACTTCACATCTACCTTAACTCTGCTGACTTGCTAGTCACAATTAATTCTGTTGTCTGTTGATTAATGCGGGCAGTTGGAATTAAATTCCAAGAGGCCTCTAGCGTGGATACAGAAAGGCACTAACCCCTCTCCCCTAGCTAAACTGAAATTTAAAATTCAAGAATTTCCATTTGTACTGGAAAGCCATTAAGATATAAACCTAAACACCTCAGCAATGACTGGACCAGGTGTTACTCAGCAATGAGATTTATTTCCCCAATGCAAAATCAGTGGGTGAAACCATACAGGAAGTTGTTGTGAGTAAACCAATTTTTGATGATGATTTTCTACAAGGAGATCAATTAACAGATATTATTTTCTTTCATGAAGAAGATAGGGTTGTCATGTTTAAAAATCTTGAAGAATGTTTTATGTTCAAAGATGATTTAGAATATGAATTTGAGGAGTATGAGCCTAAGAGAGACAGTATGCCAAAGACAGAATCATAGTTTCTCATGCTTCAGGAATTTACAACCAACCATTAGGGGAATTTTGAGGTCTAAAATGGGCCTCATAAGAAAAATGTACAACAAAAATAAACTTTATAACAACCAATAGGATTCAAGATGATGATGTCATCCATAATGGATGATTCACCATTTTGGAGTAAAAAAGTAAAAATATTAAAAAATAATAAAATAATAAAACTACTTTTTCAACTCGTATTTTAAACTTATCTCCCAAAATTTTTACTCAAATTTCAAGCGGGAGTACTCGTTGGATGCGGAATTTAATTCCCCATCCAAGGAGTACCCATGTTGCATACTTTCGATGAACTCTTCTACACGAAAAATGAGAAATACATAAAAAAACGTGATTGTATTATTCGAAAAAATATTGTTATTTATAAGGAACCTCGAGGTTTTGCTCAATTTTCGTCGTTAAATCACCTTTGCTATTGAGAGGTCACGAGTACAATTCTCTCAACACCCTTGGGGTCAGTCTTTGTGGTTGAGCCAGCAGGGAGAGGGATCAAATCTCTTAAGGTGAAAACCTCTATATAAAAAACACCATGCCTCTTACCGAGCTGATCACCCAAAACTCTTACAAGTCCCAAGTGTTGAAAGTCTTGAATATGGGAAGTGATGCCAAGACCCTTAATCTAGCTGATGACACCCTTGAAGTGTTGTTTGGTCCAAAAGTAGAAGGGAAATTCCAAGAAGGAACCACTCTTCCCTTTTACATCAGTTTAAATATGCACGACCAAATCCTTCACAATGCCATGCTAGACTCTGGTGCCTCGCATAATCTTATGCTGAAGGTTGTAATGGAGAGACTAGGCTTGGAGATCACAAGACCATACAAAGACTTGTATTCATTTGATTCGAGTAGAGTCAAGTGCCTAGGTTTGATCAAAGACCTGTGTTTCAGCCTGGGCCAAATACCTACAAAACATCTAATCATGGACATAGTAGTGGCAGACATTCCCCCCAAGTACGGAATGCTTCTATCCAGATCTTAGGGAGCCAAGCTCCAAGGGAATATTCAACTGGATATGTCTTTCACCACCATTCCTGTGTTTGACCAAACAAGAATACTCTATCGAGAGTCACACATGAAATACATGATCAGTAGCCAAGAGAGACTAGATAACATTCCAATGTACTCCGTGCATTCCGACCTAAACTCTTTTATTCTCTATACTGATGAGGACATTGAAGAACAATCTCAAGAAACTGAGGAAAACTTAGACCCACCACATCAGCTACCCCTAGTTCTCTATGATGAACTAGATACTCAAAACTACCATGATCATAAACAACTATGTCTTGAGGAAAGTAAGTATGTGCCTTTTGAAATAGGAATAGAGCAAGAAGCACAAACCATCATGTACTACCAAGAAAATTTCTCAAACCACATCAGCAGTGACCTTCGGAAAATTTTTCAGGGTAAAGGCATTAGAAGACTTACATATCACAAACCCGTTTGGAACTCAGGAGCAGGGAAGTTTAAAGTTTCTACCATACCTCAAAGACTTACCATCACATAACTCTTCCACTGCAAATGAAACTTTGACCGTAGCCATAACAGCTCAAAATCCAGAAAAAATTCCTGATAAAATTCTTATGAGCAGAGATGATAGCTGCAGCCCAAACATACCTGAGTTACTTGAATTGGCTCATATTCTGTCTTTTCACCAAAATCTTAGAAATGCTAGAATTAGCAATCTCATGCAGAATACCATTTCATACAGGGAAAACCGGGGAAAACACTATGCCACTTCTTCAAGAAACAACTTCGACAAAAGGAAATATAACAGTCTGAACCAATCAGTAATAATCAGAGATAAAATAGCTGGTCATAGGGTCTGTTTTGATTTTAGAAACACTAGTGCACATCCCTATAACATAAATTTTATTCTTCCATTCAAAACCATGATATCCCAATAAAAGGTGCTTTTAACCATATATTTTTGCAAGATGATGTTTTAGGTTATAGTCAAAGAATTCCCTTGCAAAGTAGACAACCCAAAGATTTTTTTCAGTATGCTGGAAGTAGTTCCAGTTTCAGGCTCAAAAGCACAAAACCACCGGATATCAAAAATATGCTCATGAAATCCATGTTTCCAGTCCTGAACTTCTGCACTTTTGCATACCTTGATGATGTCATTATTTATTTCAAGAATAACCAAGAGTATATACATTACTTAAGGAGAATGTACAGTAAAGGAAGGAGTGGTAATCAGAGATACAAAGAAGTACAGTGAGAAGATACTGGTTTGTTCAGGGATTCTTGCATGAATCCCTATGTCATGTTGGAAAGAGAAAACTTTCCAAATTTCTCTTTTCAGGAGTTGAGTGGGCCAAGAATGATAGGAGATCCTTACGAGGATAAGATGCTTAAGTTTCGTCATTTCCAAGATTTCTGAGTTTGAAACATTTCATTTATTGTATATACCACTGTTTGAAAAATAGATAAAACAAAAAGTCAAAAACAATAGAAGATAGAAAAGAGGGCAGTAGAAAAATAGAAAAAAGGCCCCATGTTCCAAAAAATAGTCCTTCGGAAAGCGCGCAATTCTAAATGCCGCTACTTGTACTCAAATGTCTTGTTAAGCTATCTAGCCTAATCATAGCTGAACATGTTTAAATTTATTTGATAATAAGTTAGTGAGTGAAAAAGATGGTCCACATTTTGTAAGATTGACTTATCAAAGAGAGTAGATTAGGAAAAGATACTAGTTCCACATGCCTAAAACAGAACCAAAGAGAGAAGCGAGGGATGGAAAACACATTGTACATCTTCGCCCCGTTTTTCTAGATTTACTTTTTGCAAAAATATTATTTGTGTGCATTTTGTCCTTTCATGCCACAAATACATGACAAATCAGACTGTTTAACCCTAATTTGATCATTTTGAATTTCATGTTTTAGATTAGAGAACAAAATCCTGTCAAACAGTTTAATCTTGACAGTTGATCTAGTTTAGGTAGAGTAATGAAGGATTTCATCAGTTTAATTTGAACTCTCGGCAGATATAAGTGTAGAGTCAGATAGGTTCATTTTGCAAAAAGAAAAATATGCATTGTCAAAAGGCTGCTAGTTCAAATGCGCCAAAAAGAAGAAAAAACATTAGGAAAGATAGTGGGGTAGGTAGAAATATCGTTGATGTTGATCATGTTGTCTCTTTTCAGAAGTCACATCAAAGAAAAGTGAAATTGCACCAATGGGTAAGGCATTGGTCTTCATAAGCCAAAGATCTGAAATTCTGGACACCTCCTGAAAAGGGGCTGCCCTCCCCAAATGGAGCCACTGTTAGTCATCAGTATTTTTCACCTGTTGATGATGACTAGTTCTGACAACCAAATTTTCTAGCAGCTGATCGAAAAATTTGTCATATTTTCCAGCTGGGAAAAACACCCATAAAACTTTTTTTCCCTCTTACCTTTCAGTCCGCCCATGACGAGATGAAACCCCATTATCAAATCCTACCTAGCCTCAGCCATACTAGTCTGCCCATTAGCTCTAAAGAGACAATCCAAATCTATTCAAACAGTCTCCCCTAAGTTAGGAAGTGGCGCTTTAAGGCATTTCTCCCTTGGCAAACTATTAAAGAGCCAAAAACCTCCATCTGCTATAGACCAGTCATAACAGACCTCCCACTCTGCTAATAAAATTTTTTTCAACCCTAAGTCGCGCCACTAATACACCCTTAAGTCTCAGCAATACATAGACCATAATCTCAAGCTGATTTTAGGTGTTTTTCAGTGTTTGATGGATCTTTCAAGGACAGAAACATACCAGCATTTCAGAAGACAATTTTGAGCTCCACATGAGAAGACAGCTGCTTCTCAAAGTTATCTTGAGCCTGAGATGCATCTACAGGGCAAAGAGTTTCTCATCAAGCTCTTGCAACCTCATTCAAGGCCTGAAAGGAAAGTAGAAGAAAAAACAACACTATCAAGAGGTTGTTGATATGACATGACTGAGAACCTCCTTCATTTATAAGCAGAGGGTTTGAAGACCAAAGAACCTCCTTCATCTATAAGTAGAGGGTTAAAGCGCCTCCTTCATCTATAAGCAGAGGGCGATGGCCAAAGTTTAACTTGAAAAGTTGCAACTGACTGTAAGACAGATTTGTTTTTAATAAACAGTGAGACAGTGACTAGGGTTTTTTGAAGAAAAGTAATGATTGAAGGCTGAGGTAAAAGCAGTAATATTTTCAAATTTTGTTTGTCTGCCATCATATGTAAGAGAAACCCTTGTCAGTATTTTCATCAGGCAACCTTCATATGGCTGTGACAAAAGGTTGATAAAACATCAGATATTTTGCCAAGAGAAGGGCCTCCTTCATTCATAAGCAATGGGCCAGGGCAGTGATTATTTCTAGGTTTTCTCACTGACTAATAGACAAAGTAAGAACAGTAAGAGATACTTCAAATAGAGAAATATTGTAAAGGACCAAGAAGGAAAGAAGGGGTACCACTGCAATCCAATGGGTCAAAACTTGTCTCTTAACAAGGTATCTCTTAAAAGACAATATGCAGCTCAAAACAAAACCAAATTAAAGAGTGGTTGATGAGATGGGTTATTGCACTAGCAAAGGGCACTGCAAATAATTATATAGGTTCATAAAGTACAAAAAGTACTTTGGCATCTTCTTTCAAGTTCTGGAAATCATTGAAGGCAAAGTTACATGCCACTACCACAAAAGGAGACATTTTTCCCTCTAAGTGAGAGACAGTCAAAGTTTTAAAAGAAAAATTTCTCATAAGGGTTAAAGGAGGTCTCGCTTATAAACAAGTGGTTTTTACCACTGTAATACATATCCAAACAAAGGATATCAGTTTGTGTGTTGAGAGCTTTGAAAAAGATGTTTCAAATTCGGATTTAAAAACTAAGGCCTTTTCAAACTTTTTGAACAAACCTCCTCCAATCAAACGTGAAAGGACCGTTGGCCTTTTTGTTTTCCAAAAGGGCAAAAGACCGTGGAAAATTCATTTTGAAAACCCCAAAGAACGAGCAAGACACTCCTTTGTCATTCACGAGACCAGAGAAAGAGGTTTTGAACAAAAAGACAGAGTTTTCAAGGGTTAAACTCCGCGCGGCGCGCCTGTAAGTGTGCGCAGCGCGCTCAGGCGCAAAAAATACAGAGGAGAACAAGGCTGCACAACGCACCTGTAGGTGCGCGCGGCGCACCTGTCGGCCCGACAGTGACCCGACAACCACAATCTGTGTGGCGCTCTTCCTTATAAACCTGCCACGCACACTCAAATGGTCCAAATGCCCTCAACACAGCTCTGGAGGTCGCTCAAACTCATCTACAAGGTCATCATCGATTCACAAGGTATTTCTATGTGCCTCCTTTAGGTTTTTCAAAAACTGTTGAGTGGTGCAAAAGGGTTAAAAACCATAGTCTAAACCACAGGTTTGAGTTCTGTGTGAAAACGAAATTCACTGTGTTTCCATTGGCTAGAAGTGAAACATTAAAACTGTGATTTCTGTTGATAAGAAAAGGAAATTAAAACACTCACAAAACAAGTGGAAAAGTGGAAAAGTCTTGAAAGAAGGAAGGAGCACAAGGTGTTTAAAGGGTGAACAGTAGGTCAAGTTTCAACACACAGTGATCATTAAATCAACGTTTTTGTTCTGTTGAAAGTTTCTTTTTTGTATTGTGTAAAAGACGAAAGTGGTGTTTTGATCTCCCATTCTATAAAACAGACCTCAAGTGAGTAAAATAGTCAATACATCTACAGGTGTGTGGGGCAAAACTGGTATGAAGAACAGTGGGGTATAAAGAAAACAGTGTTTTGTTTGAAAGGGAGTTTATTGGTATTTGAATGCTACAGACCTTTGTGACCACATAAAAAAAATTACAAGCTCTGCCACCTTGTCCTATGTATAGTGACTTTTTACTGTGTGTATACACTTTGTGATTGACTGTGTTTATGTTGTTGAATCCACTGGTGGAGTGGCCTACCAAGAAGAAAGCAGGGTTTTGAAATTAAGGAGATTGTAGTTTTACCTTTGTCAAAAATACAAGGTTATATTGTTGTCCTCAAAACAGCAAAAGGCAGGGTGACCTTATCAAAAAACACACGAAATTCACTTTGACTGTCTATCTTTATTGACTGTGTTTTTCTTCTTAAAAGTTTACTTGTTGAATTGCATATCAAATGGAAAACATTGTTTTGGAAAGAGGCAGAGAGTGGTGCATTAAAAGGGCATTTTCACACTACATTTGAGACCATTATTGCTTACAGTGAGTTAACAGGCTGAGACAGAGTTTTGGTTTAAAAACGCATTTTAAAAACTTAAAGGCAGTTTGGTGTTTCAAGAGCACATCTAGATCAAGATGCCTCCTAGGCAAGATAGCAGAAGTGGCTTGCACAAGAGGTATGAGCCGATTTCCACCGAAGAGGTCAATGCACACCCATCTATCGTATTCAATTTTCATGAGGTGGGGTGTTTGTATTTTTGCCAGAGGGTACAAGAAGTCAAAGGTTTCTCACCATTAACACATTTGTGTGCCTTGAGGTTCAAAGACAAACATTTTCAATTAGCAGGCCTTGATTTCAAGTTCTCCCCGAGATCCATATCTAAGGCTACTAAAATTCCATACATTGGAAAAAAATGGTTCAAACAAGCCTATTTAGACTTGGATGACTACAAACCCTTCCTCAAACCTGAGCACAGAGAAGCATGCCCTACTATTTTCCCTTTCTCTTATCTTCTAGCCAACTATGCTCCCCTTATGAAGATCATAATGAATTATTTCACTTGTGAGGGGAGATTCTCCCGAGTTTATGCATACCACATCCGACTGTTGATGCATTTCACAAGAACCAAATAGCTGAATCTTCCTTTCTTCTTGTGCAAAAGCATTGAGAAAATGGCCTCCTCTGTCCAGAAGAAGCCTCCATCCCAGCAGATTGCCTCTCTATTCCATCACTCTCTCATTAAAATCATCATCCTTCACCAGCTTGAGAAGAAAGAGGTTTCTTGGGATGTTTTCATCAGTCACCCAGATTTCTCCACTGTCCCTCCAGTCCATACATCCCCCACATCTCCTACTCATCGCCCCTCGCCTTCCTCTAGCAGACCTACTCCTAGAAAGCTCAAATTCACTACAGAATAAGCGAAAAAGCATGGAGAAGGAGAGGGAAGTGGCCAGCAAGAGGAGGAAGGACATGAGCATGAAGAAAAAGATGAGGAACAGTAGGAAGAAAGTGATGGAGGGCAGCAGCATGACAGTGGTCAAAGTGAGCAGCAGCATGGACAAGAGGAGGAGAGTGTTGAACACCAACAACTCAATGGTGATGAATAGCAGGAATAAGAGGAAGGGCAGCAGTTTGAGCAGTAGGTTGAACAATAGAATGAGCAGGAAATTGAAGCACAATAGCAGCATGATATTGAGGAGCAGGGGCAGCCTGAAGATGATACACAACAGTCTCCTCATGACATTCAACAGCCTCCTCATGATACACAGCAGGCTCAAGAAAAAAAGAAAATTCAAAGGGATGACAAGCAAGATGACAAAGGTAAAGGAATCATGCCTTCCGCTCCTGAAAAGGCCAAGCCCAAGACAGCAAGAAAGAGGGTGTCCAAGGTTATCGCTCCAAATGTGACAAGAGCTCTTCGAAGCAAAGGTAAATTTCCTAAGAAGCCTATCATTGATTTGCCTAAAATGAAGAACACTAGAAAAGCTACCCAAAGCAAAGGGAAGGGCAAGATAGAAGAAGGCCATGAGCATGGAAGTGCATTAGCTGCCATCCCAATTCCAAGTGATGACAGTAATAATGAGGCCCACATTCTAGAAAACCTTTTGATCCAAAGAGAGAGAGAAATTGATGCATTGCAAGGTGATCTTCACAGGGCAAGGAATTTCAATCATTTTCTAGAAATCCAAAATAGGCAAATGAGTGTCCATATGGCTATCCATAAGACAAGGGCGACTAAGTACAAGAAAGAAACCTCCAAAGCCCAAGCAAGGATAGATGAGCTCATAGGCAATTTTTATGAAAGTGAAGAAGATGACCAGCCTAGGCGAAAAAGGCCTAAAACCATAGGGCTTAAAAAGGCCCTTGAGAAACAAAAAGAGGAGGAAAATGCCCTTTTCCAATCCACCCCTCTCACAGAAATGTTTGAAAAAGAGTTAGGAAACAATAAGGAGGTGTGGCTTGAAAGAATCAATGACCATTTGGAGAAGAAGTGGAAGAGGGCAACCAAGGATCTAGAGTTGCAAAGGAGAATGACGAGGCATTACAAAAAGTTAAATCAGTTTGCCCGTCGCAAGTTAAAGGCTGCCCAAGAAAAGCTAAAGGAGGCTAAACGGAAGCGCCCGGCACGGAAAGTGAAGAAAGACACATCAAGAATTTATATTTTGGCTTCCACTTCTGAACATGTTGCTAAGAACCCTTGAGGTTCATACACACCGATTTTGGGCAAATTTTGACATACGTTGGTTTTTTGGCATTTTTGAGTTTTTGGTCAAAACTCATGAAATTCGCCATTTCAGTTTGGGGATTCGTCAAAGGAGGAGAATGGTATCATTGGATGCCATAATTTTAGTAGCACACACTCAGCGATTTTCAGGACATTCAGAGATCATTTTCTCCCCCAAAGTGGCGAAAAAGGCTCGCTTTTTGCACACTCTGCCCGGTCTATCAGCAAACTGTAATTTTTGGTTTTTTACACATAGGTCCATTTTTGGAGGACTTTTAGGCATCAGATTGGGAAAATTTTAGTTGTTCTAGAAATAATACACTCATAGCTTTCCAACAAGCTATCATGAGCCTCGTTTAGACATCAGGAAAGCTGCCAAATGTTGTTGGAAAGTCAGGGGACCTTATGCTGATATAAATTTTGAATATTCTTGTAATTTTTGAACCTTTAAAAATTACTTTTTACAAATGTGCATTTAGCTATTTTTGCACATGAAAAATGATGCAAAGTCAATTATTTTTCCCTTTTTAGAATTTTCTAGATATTTTATGAGATATTTTGTGCCTTGGGCTTTGCAAAGCCTCAATGACAAGATTAGATATTTTGATTAGGCCAATAGGATGGCAAGTTGAACCATGAGGTTTTCCTCACTTAAGCCTATATATTCCAAAGGATTTCATTGTAAAACAAGGCTGAACTTGAGAAGAGAAGCAATATATGGTCATATAAGCTTTGGAAGAAATACTTTTCTTATGCTTTTGGATTGCCTCTTGGATGCTCTTGGATGAATGAATAAGGATTGTTGTTGGATTCCATGACTTGGTAGAATGGTATAGTGTCTCTTGCTTTGTTGTTGTCTTCTATTTTTCATTCATGAATACATTTTTCTTGCTTGCTATAGATCAGTAGAGAAAAAATTTGAGACATGCCCTTGGAGGCACCTCAAATTTCCTGTTTTTTCATAGCTTTCATGTTTTCCTCTTCCTTAGTTACATTAAAGAATTATTAACTGCTCTTTAATAACTTAAGGATATTGTTGCTTGTTTCATTCATAGTTCTATGCATGCTAAGTATGATTTACGGTACACCCTGCTTACCTATGGCTAGTTATAGTTCCATCCATGAAATTTCTCTTTGACTGATTAGATTACCATTTTGTTTGAACCAAGGAGGCCTAGTTTCGATCTAGCCGTTTGCCTAAAACTATGCAAATCTTGTTGTTCAAAGTGCCCAATAACTTGAAGTATTGTGTTTAAGCGTTCTGGCATAGTAATTTAAGTTGTTTTTCCGTCTTAAGTTTTTTCCCCAAAGTCTGATAGCCATTTCCCAAAGTTAGAGGGTCTTATACTTCTATGCATGGCTTGAATGTTTATTTCTATGTATTGATTAGATTATAGTTACATTTTGCATGATTAATGGTTTTCCCTACCATTTTTATGTTATCTATTGAACTAGTTATGCTTGAAACTCTTTGTTGTTCACAAACTTGATGTCCATTTACTCCATTTTTCTTAAAGATCCTTTCTACCTCGAATCAAATTGGCCCTTCAACAACCTTGTATCACCGTCTGATAGCTTTCTTGACCTTTTCGACCCCATATCCCGGTTGATCTGACATATTTTTACCTATCTTATATCTTTGATCAGTTTCATCCCTCACAACTTAAAAAACCAAAACCAAAAAACTTACTTCATAACTAGCCTAAAATCATAACACAATAAGCAAACACAGAGATATCCCTTACACACATAGAGAGAGCCCTCTCTGAGTCCAGGAAGGCTAGGTCCTCGGGCTCCAAAGCTTGGTTTGATGTTACACTGTCATTTGGCTTGCCAATCAGCCAAATCACGGGGACTTAACAGTATACTTGGATGACATTCTGATCTTTAGCCAGACTTGGGAAGAGCACCTCCACCGCATCCAAGAAGTCCTCCAAACACTGCGGCAACACAATTTGTGTGCCAATTTGGAGAAGTGCACTTTTGGCATGAACCAGGTTCAATATCTGGGATACATTATTGATGAAAGGGGGGTGCATGTGGATCCAGCCAAGATCCAAGTCATTCGAGATTGGCCAGCCCCAACCACCCTAACAGAACTTCATAGCTTTCTGGGTCTTGCTAATTTCTATCGCAGGTTCATGTTGGGATTCTCTCATGTCACTTGGCCCTTGAGTCAAGTCACCAAGGGAGGAGCGAAAGCAAAATTCTGTTGGTCAGAATATCAACAGAAGCCATTCGTAGAATTGAAACATTGCCTCTGTTTTACCCCAGTGCTCACATTACCAGACTTGCAACAACCATTTATGATCGAGACAAATGCCTCTGAATATGCTATTGGGGTAGTTCTTACTCAACAGGGGCATCCAGTGGCATATCACAGTGAGACATTGTTTGACACAGTTCGAAAATATCCCACTTATGACAAAGAAATGTATTCCATTGTGCAGGCTTGTCGACAATGGAAGCATTACATTTTGGGGAAGGAGACAATCATCCACACAGACCACTGACCCCTATAGTTCATACAGACATAAGGGAAGTTGCAGAACGATCGCCATTAGAAGTGGTCCACATATCTCCAACAATTTCATTTGAACATCAAGTACAAGAAGGGTAGCACCAATAATGTTGTAGACTGCATCAGCCGACCACCGATCGTGGCCATAACCACTGTTCTCAACTCTTGTGGGCATGAGACTTCCGATTGGCCTCTTCTCTACAAGAGCAATCCAAAATTCAGCTACACATGCAAGGCACTCTTGGGGGGTATGCAAGTTCCAAAATTTCACCTCCAAGATGCACTATTATGTCGCCTGGGACACCTTTGTGTTCCTTCAAACGAGTGTGCTAAGATGATATGGGAAGCGCACTAAATTTGAGTCACTGGGAATTTTGGGGTCGAGAAAACAGTGGCAGTACTGCAGAAGTATTTCTATTGGCCAAACCTTTGACAAGATGTTGGGAAGTACATCAGATCCTGCACTGCTTGCGCCATTTCCAAACCGACCATCAAGAATCAAGGGATGTATACTTCGCTACCTACCCCTAGTCAAACTTGGGAATCCATCTCCATGGATTACATGTTAGGCCTTCCTTCTACTAAGCATGGAAACGACTATGTTTTCATGGTTGTTGACAGATTCTCAAAGATGGTCATTATGGCAGCCTACAAGAAGAATATCATAGCAGAAGCCACTACTAAAATCTTCTTTGAACGAGTGTGGGTGCACTTTGGGATCCCATAGTCTATCATATCAAATCGCGACAACAAGTTCCTCAGCAAATTTTGGTCCAGCCTCTGGTCAATTTTGGACACCAAGCTCACCAAGTCCACAACTTTCCATCCCCAAATAGATGGCCATACAGAGGTCGTCAACAGGATGATTGTACACATTTTGCGCATGTACAATTAAAATAATCCATGCACATGGGATGATAGGCTTCCCTATGTACAACACAGTTATAACTGTGCTCTCCACAGCTCAACTAGCCACAGCTCCTTTCAGGTGGGCTTGGGATTCCAACCACTATGTCCCATTGTCGTAGCCATGCCATTTGCAGCTACTCAGGCCGATTCGGCTCATGTCCAGTCTGAAGCTGACAAAGAAAACAAATTCATTGAGCACATTCAGCACATTCGCCAACAAGTTCATGACCTATTGGATAGAGCCAATACTAAGTACAAGCAACGACATGATCAACATCAGGTGCCACACAACTTCCAGGTGGGAGAAAACTTATGGCTAAATTTACAGAAGGAGCACCTCACTGGACCCCACCGCAAGATTTTCCCACTTCGATATGGGTTGTACACCATCACCAAGGCTGTAGGGAACAATTCTTTCGAGCTCAGTGTTCCACCATTCCTTGGTCTGCACCTAGCATTCAATGTAGACCGCCTTCGTCCCTACTTCCCACCTCTATTGGACACTTATGAAATTGCAGAAAAAATCACACCATTAGATTTAAACCCAGAATGCATGGAACAGGCCACCACAGACCTTATCATGGACATGCAAATCAAGAACACTCACTGACAGAAGATCCAACTGTATCGGGTTGTCAAAGCTGGCCAACTCCTACACCAAGGTAAGTGGTTCACTAAGGACCAAGTTCAATAGAAGTTTCCTCATCTCATGGGGGAACTCAACACAATGGGGACCATTTCTTCCTAAGGGGGGAGGAATGATCCAGGTGGATATTGGTGGCCACCCACCTATTCCACTTGAGGCCCCACCATTGTCTCTTTCAGTTTTTTCACAACTTACTATTTTTAGCATTTTTTTGGGTCCTGAACTTCTGGAGCCATTTTGAAGCCCCAAACAGAGATATTATGCCAAAGTTACATCCTGAGGAATTTGAAACACCAATTTACCCAAACGGGGCCCATAGTTTTGGCGCTTCATCTCCTAAGGTTAGGTTTTTGGACATTTAGAGTTCACCATTGTTTCTCCATAATAAATAGGCCCTCGAGCCTCATTGTAACATAGTTCAAAGGTCTGTAGCCACCACATCTCTTCTCAGAGATTCGCTACCAGCACCCTAGCTATTTTATTTCCATCATGTTTGTAAGCATATTTTTGTGATTTTATATTAATGAAATGAAGCCTTATTTATGCTGTATTTCTATGTCTATGGTTATTTCTATATTTTGTTTCGTTCCTGCATAAATATGGATTAGCTGGAGATGGTAACACTAAATCAATCACTGGGTTTTAACCTCCCCTTCTATCATTAATAAATATTACTGCTTATTTTTCCCTATATGCATGTGTATAAGCTTTTATTTTCCATATCATGATTTCTTATTTGATGTATATGGTTTATGATTTATTGGTTTAGCTAAATAACTTGAATAGACATTTGTATTATTGCTATTTCTTACTGTTTAGTGTTCATTCTTGCAGGAAATATTTTTAATAGCCGGCTGGAATTTGAAGCTACAACAAAAGCGAGAGAAGGAGATTTTGGAAGCACTTGGACTCCAAGTAAGCTTCTTATTTCAGTCTGTATTTATGTTTACAGTTAGGAAAGATATTCGTAAATTCTTTGACCTGTTGTTCTAGATTAGCACCTGTCTAGGGAAGAATGATTTATCCATAATTCATACTTTTGTATAACACTAGGATCTAATGTCAACATTCTACCTAGAAATACATAGGAAGAACTAGGGAGGCCAAAGTTGACATACTCGCCAATACAGCTCCAAATGGAAAATCAATATTGTATGGTACCCATAGGAAGGCTAAAGGATTTCAAGGTTGATGTCGCAGGAGTGAAAAAATTATATATTTTGAGGTGATAAACATCACGAGGGACATGGATCCCTATCCTGCTTTGTTGGGAATAGACTAGGCCTTAGAGAATTATGCAGTGATCGAATTAACAAAAGAATTAATGATATTTGAAGACGGGGAGGTTAGGGTAACTCAGCTACTCAACCCATATCAGGGAACCCAATATACAGAAATTGTTGACAACAGAGAGGATGCTCAACTTCTCGATCACCTTTACTAGATGATGGTAGGGAAGAGACAAGACTATATCAATACAACAACAGGAGGAACCGTAAGCTAGAGTAGTGTTTAGAGTTCAGATTTCAGCTCAGAAATAGCTTGGGATGATTGGCAACAAGGAGGATATGAGACCAACACTAGAAGATGTGCTAACATCTAGGGGGTCAACTAGATTTTAACTGAGCTAAGATGATATCCAACTCTATCAAATATGCATCTTGTAAATACATTTATTGCAAAGGTAGAGGAAAAAGTACCAATAGAAAATAGAGTCCTTCTTATGGATGTAGCACTGCAATCCACGTCAAAAATATGGTGGGTCAACCATCACAACTCACTTCTGCAATGGGAAGATGTTGAACTAGCATTAAGAGCTAGATTCCAAGAAGCTTCAGGACCACAATTCATTGAAAAGTACCAAGGGGATTTTGACCCTCTAGAAAATTTAAGGAATTGTGAGTATCACTAGAAGAAAAAAGGGTATCCAGAATCTCTATGGATACACAATTTCATACATTCACTAGACATTGTTCTACAAGCCTGGTACTTTATGGAAGAAAAGAAGAGAGGAACTAGCACTTGTCGAGTATTCATGGAAAAGTTTACACAATGTTTTTATTTTCTGGGAGAAACATAGCTAGTCACAGATGCACTCAAGGCTATCAGAAGGGTACTATTTTTCCTAGAGATTCAGGAAGATGAAGAAATACCGCTTCCAAAGCAGAAAACTAAAGAATCAGTAGCATGCAAACAGATAGATAGTGAGATGGATGATGATGATTTAGAGAATCTCCGACATTTATACTTCGAAGAGAAAGAGGGGGAGTGAGATATGCAGGAGGAACCAACCACAAAAGGACTGCACCTGTTACCCTTGAAGACTAAGAAGCTGAACATTGGAAGCATGGAGAAACCCAAAATAGTGTCCATAGGAGACTACTAGGATACAGAAACGACCAAGGAAATCTTTGACCTATTACAGGAATATGAAGATTTATTCCCATCTTCAGTAGCAGAGCTAAAGGGAATAAAAGGGGATATGGCGGAAATGCACATAGGTTTAAATCTTGACACAAGACCAGTGAATCATAGGCCTTACCACCTAAATCAAAGGGTAAAGAAAAAATTCTAAGAATAAATAGATAAAATTTTAAAAGCAGGGCTAATTTTTCCCGTGGAGGAAGAAAAGTGGGTCAGTCCTGTTAGCCACCTATTAAATTTGTCATATCAAATTGTGGCTAAATTTTTTTGTAGCCTTCAAGAAACAATTCATGATTCAAAATTGTTAGTTCTTGAAGTCTCATGATGGTCTTTTTCCTTTAAGATAATCTTCATTGCTGTTTCCCTCACAAAATCCCTCAAAATATGTTATTTACCTGAAGAAAGAGACTGCTCAAAAACCCCATGTTTCATCATTTTTCCCCTTCTTTCACTCATAATAGACCTCCATTTTTCATCCCTTTTTCCACATAAAAATCCTCTATTTCCCTCATTTTAACCTTCAAAATTAATTCAAAACCCTTTTAAAACCATTTTATCTCCTACCATTTGGTTTAAAAATCCTTCATTCCCCTATTGGAACCCTCCAATTAGCTTAAAAAAAAAAAAATTAGCCTAAAAAACACTTATATTTCATTACACAGAATTTTAGCCCCCGAGGGCTTAACTTTCATAATCCCCACTTCTCATAGGACCGACAGCCCCACAACCGGGTGCTAAGGGCCTAGACTCCTCTTCTAAACCCGTAAAAACCTTTTCCTCCTTTGTATTTCATGAAAATCTGACTTTCCACTATGTTTTAATAAATCCGATAGTTAGAATTTTCGATGAAAATTGACCATTGATCTGAACCGATCAACGATCATCGGCCAATCGCATCACAAATAAACGTATAAACCTTTGTTGGTTTCTTCCTTTTCTCCGATTGCAATTAGCCCCGTTTCTTTTGAAACCCCTGATCCCTTTGCTTTCTTCACATAACCCAGAGCCCGCAATCAAGTGCTAAAATTCTATAAAAGCATTTCCCGAACCTTTTTCCTTTGTTTTTATAAAACCCGACGATATGTTTTTTAAATGAATCTTGATCGTTGATCTCTCCATGATCAACGACCATCGATTAATCACATCGTGCCCATTCTTCATAATGCTTCTTGTTGATGCGATCTCCGATTCAATCCAAGCCGTCAATCATCCTTTGATCCGACGGTCGATACTTCATCGCATCGCATATTTTCCTTTGGTGTTTCCCTTTCTCTCCTCTGATTTTAAACCTGCGATTTAATCTGGACCGTCGAATCCACAAGAACCGACAACCCAGATTAATCTTCCTCCGCCATGGCCCTCCGACGTTAAAAACCATCGATTCATTTTGACCGTTGATCTCTCTAAGATCTAACGACCCGCGTTTAATCACTTCGGCACGTTCCCTTTTTATTTTCCCCTTGACTTACGATCTTGCGATTAGATCTGGGCCGTCCATTTCATAGATCCAACGGTCCAGATCTAACCTGGCTTCCCTTTTTTATTTCATAAACCCCGCAGTTGAAAACTCTTTGGTGAAGATCTACCGTTGATCTCTGTAGATCAACAGTCCACATTGCATCCGATCTCCACCCGATCCCCTGCCTTTCATTTCTTTCAGCACCCCCAGATCAAATCCCCACTGACCATTTCATACATCAGATAGCTAGGATTTATTTTTCACACCACATAACTTTTTCCCCTTTGTAAAACCTTCTGCCTCAATTGCAGATCTCCACTATCCATTCCCGAGATCCAACGATCTAGATCCAATCCGCCTTTGACCCTGTCATACCTTTCCATCCATGCATCTTACCCTCTGTCATGTGCGATCCGCATTGTCGGATCTGAGCCTCCCCATCCGACGGCTCACAGTGCATTTCGCTTTTTTTTTGCATCCAGGGTTTAACACTGAGAAAAACACGAAAAAAGTGGTTTTCCTAAGGACACGTGGCGGGCGGCAAGGCATATCACGTTTTTTTTTAAGATTTTGGAAATCGCCTCAAATCTGCGCGAAAAGCATTATGATTTTCCGCCAAACCACCCTTCCCCACAACACCTGACTTTCCAATTTTTAATCCTGACCGTTGATTATCAGGATTCGACGGCTCATGTTATTTCTCGACCACCAACATATCGCCCTTTCCTTTGCTCCCAAACGCTCCTCCGAAGATCCCGACCGTTCATAATTCTAAATCAATGGCTCTCATCCATCCCACATCCAAACTTTGCTTTAAGCCTTTTTCGCTGCCGATAAAGGTTTTTCCCCTTTTTTATTTACAATTTCTCTCGTTTTTCATTATAACTCTTCCCCTTCCACATTTTAAACCCCAGATTGATCTCAGCCATTGATTAATATACATCTACAGCTCGGACTTAATCTTTCATTCACCCCTACAACCGCCTCTCCTTTTGACCCTAGCGAGAAATCCTCGCCGTTGGATGCTTTCATCCAACGGCTGCGATGTAACCTAAACCTCCAAAGCAGTTTAAACCCATCCACGCAAGATTTTTATAACTTTTTGCTTGTTTGTGTGGGTTTTAAAGGTTTCTCTATTGTTTTAAAAAGAAATCAATGGCCGAGGATGACGATCCCTCAGGCCATTATTCATGAATACACATAATCCACAGGGTTCCAAGTATCATTTTATCATGCCTCATGAGTACTGATAACACTATAAAACCCTCTGCGCGCCTGCACAACAACAAAACACAGTAAACCTTGATCCGATAAAGAGTATCGGTACCCAGGGATGAAATCAAAGTAGAAATCCTATTTGAAGATTGTTAACACAGTTTTTGAGGTATTAAGGCCTAATTTCGACTATCTAAAGCCTAATCCACAAAATTGAAGACCTAAAGATGGAGAGTAAGCCAAATTAAGCCTAAAACATAGGATTAAAGCAAATTAACAATGTTTTAGGTTAAAACAATGAAATCTATCAATTCGAGAAAGCCTCCAGTGCCACATCAGAGGCTAATTGAATCCTCTCTAGCTACCAAAGGCCACCTACATCTTTCAATAAATCCGAAGGAGGCAGATTTATTGCCTCAGTCAGTGAAATTTTGTTTAAAGTGGCTAGATTTATTGCAAAGCCTACTTGAAAGAGTTCTAAAGTCAACAAACTCTGCTAAGCTACTTAATACTTAATGTAAACCAATTAATACAGAGGAAATATCATAAATCTTCTCCATTGAGTCCTTCAAAGGCCGAGAAGCATTAAACTGTATTAATTGAACCTAGAGATCTTTTCTCTCATCCCACTTCCTCATTTCTTCTATAAATACTTCTTTAGAAGATGAGATAATGTTGGTCACTGCATATATATTGCCTGTAAATAGTTTTCTGAAGTTGTTGCAAGCTCTGTTTGTAATTTAAGATACCTAAGTTGAGATGAGAAGTATGAAGCTATAGAGAACCACTGGACTTGATGATTGTAACTAGTTTGAACATAGAATACAAGTTGTTTTATGGGATCCTGGTCTATGTCAACGGTGATGTGTTTCTTATTGTAAATTGTTATTTTCTTTTTGTTTCCATTCTGTCCACTTTCTTTGATAAAGAACAAGAAATATAGAGTTAGGATTTACTGTCAAAAGTACCCTACTCTCACTGATAAGCTTTATCTTTATGTTTTACTCCAATTGTGTATTTAGGAATGATTTAATATAGTTCAAGTAGTTAAGGAATGTTGGTGTTCCCTCGTCCTACTGTCTAAACTTTAAACATTGTTCTTGAATGTTATTTTCATTTTCTGCTAAGTAAAGTTGAACTAGGGAAGTCTATGGTTAGCCTTGTCCTCTAGTTCTATCTCCAAAAGTTGTCTGAAAGTTTCCCTAAGAGTATGTTGAAAGCAGGCTAGGTTCAAAGTCCTTACCTGATCTTAGACTATTCTTTGTTTATCTTAAGTGTTGTCTTGAAAAGTTTTCTAAGTAAAGCAGAGCTAGGGAAGTCTATGGTTTGCCCTGTCCTCTAGTTTCTTCTCCAACAGTTGCTTTGAAAAGTTTCCCTTTGAATATGCTAAAATTAGGATAGGTTCAAAGTCCTTACTTGATATTAAGCTATTCTTTATGTTTTAAAATGTTTTCTATTGAAGGTACATCAAAAGCATGCTAGTTTCAAAGTACTTACCTGATCTTAGATTACTTTTATGTTTTCCTTAAGTGCATGCCAAAAGTAGGGTAGTTTCAAAGTACTTACTTGATCTTAGGCTACTCTTTGTTATTCATTTGTTTGATTCTCTTTCTTATTCTTCCATTCCATTCCATAAAATCAACTTAAAGAGATCCTTAGACATAGATTACTTGCCCCATGGACCACTCTTGAAGCTTGCTATTTCAATTAAATCCTATTATGACTCCATAGCCCAATGGATTGAAGCTGCCTCTTGCCTATCTTGTTAACTGAATCAATCTTTCACTTTCATACACCTTCACCCTTCATTAAGACTTCCTCCACCTTAATATATCTTTGCCCAACCAAAACCAAACAAAACCTTTTTCTTCATAACTAGCCTAATATCACGTTTCAAATCCTTAAAGATAAAACAATATTTGCACTAATAGAGAGATCCCTCTCTGGATTTAGGAGGGCTAGATCCTAGAATCCCAAAGTGGTTCAAATGTCCTCCCTACAGTTTTAGTCTCGCCAATCTGCTGAAATTACGGGGAGATAACATTTCTGGCGACTCCACTGGGGATTTCTGAGTGAATTTCATCTTAGATACCCATAAGACCTCAAGAAAATCCCTTGATTCAAGAAAATTCTTCATTTGAGTACAATTAGCCCTCTTCAAGCACTACCAAAGCAAATGGTAATCATGATAAAACTTATTTCAATCAGTGACAAACTAAGTAACCCTTAGGATTCTCGTAAGAGCTTATCAAACCTTGAAGGAATTAGCTAGCTTAGCCATAAGAGTAAAATTTCTTTGTCTCATCACCGTAGCTAAGTGTTGAAATAGAGTTAGGACACTTTTAGAACCCATAGGACTGGAAAAACTCAGAAAACCAAAAAATATGTCAGATTGGTATTTAAATAAACATGGTGGTGGAACATAAAACCTTTTACCTCCAAAAAGAGCTAAAAATTTCCACTTGGTGACTCCAGAATTCAAAACAGACCTTAAGAATCCACTGGGAAACCCATTATCATCATAACATCATTTAAACTCAGTTAAGAAGACTTCAATGATTAAAGTTTTCTTGTTTTAAAGATCAGTTAGCCTCCTAAAGATTGTCATATTTGGTTAAAATTTTCTTGTAAGTTGGGTCTAAAAAACATAGCATAGTGGCTCCTAGAAGGATTCATACTAGAGCCTATCCTGACCCAAACCCTCCTGAGATAGTTGATAACCTTGAAAGAATTCTTAGGAAATATCCTGAGCCAAAATCTTCAACTATTGTCAGATCGATTGTTAGGGCTAATGTTGTTCCTGAAAATCTTACAGCTCTACAAGAATCACAAGTTGACTTAAGAAACCCATTTAGAACTAGGTCACTTGATGATATAGATCAGATAGATTTAGAGCCTTCGCTTTCATCCTAAGATAGAAGTGAACATCCTAGTAGTAGAGAAACTAATCCAGCTGATTTACATTTCATTCATAATTTTGGTTTCTCTCATCCTAGATCTGCTCAATAGTCTCTTGCTGGTCCATCCACTTCTGTTATCTACACATCGACTGTTCAAACTACACCATTCCATCAACCCCCTCCACTTGTAAACCTCCAACGTTTTCCACAACCTCCTATCATGGCAACATGGTATGCTCCCCTAGTCCTTCCTCTACCTCTAGTCAATCTTCCACGGGACTATCAGTCCAAGATACCTTTGTATGATGCCATGAGTGCTACTAATACTTCACAACGTGTGGATAAGATGAATGACTATTTTGACAGAAATGAGATTGATGATGAAACTTTCAAACTTAGATTATTTGCGCAGATTTTAGGGGAGAAGTAAGAAAATGGTTCAAAGGCTTAACCCCTCATAGTATTAATGATCTCCAAGCCTTCCATTAGTTATTATTAAAAAAATGGGAAGTTAAGAAAAACCCTCTCCAAATACTTTCAGACTACAAGAATCTCCAAAGAAACGCTGGGGAAAGTGTTCAAGATTATTGCACTAGGTTCAATAGTGTGTATAATGCGCTTCCCCCAGATTTGAAGCCTCCACAAGGCTCAGCTTTAAACAATTTTCCTGAAGGATTCGATCCTGAAATGGCTTATCAACTTAGAGAAAGAGATCCTCTGACTCTAGAAGATATGCAGAAATGAGCCTTAGCTGTGGAAGTTAATTTAATGGAGAAAAGAGAAAGAATGAGGAATGAGAAGAAAGTATCCTTTAGAGAGGAATCTGCACCTTCCACATCTAGCTCAAATATGGAAAGAATGATGGAGGAGATGATGAAAAATATGAGCATACTTGAGAGAGCACAAGCTAGTCAAAACCAATCAGCTCCTCAAAACATAAATCAAAATCAAAATCAAAATTTTAGGAGAAACCAGCCTCAAAACAGACCAAGGGAGGATGATCAATAGATTACTCCTCCTTTTCATCAAAAATATGTAAGTGAGGTTGAAGAAACAATAGAGCAAGCAGAGGAAGATGAAATAAACATGTTGGGAGTAGACAACGATGATTTTGAAGCTCATTATAATAGAAAACAAGTTCTATACACACCCTATGATGATAAAGGACCAGAGGAGGAATATTACTATCAAGAGCTGGAAAATGTCATCATTGAAACTCCAAAAGAATATGACCTTAGAAGTAAAAAGAATTTGGAAACTCCCAAAACTAAAACCTCTGTAAATCCTGCAAAAAACAGCCCTGAGAACAAAACCAAAGTTGCAAAATAGAAGGATAAAACAATGGTTGTAAATTCTGATAAAAACAAAGTTAAAGGCACTCAAATAAATGAAAAAAAGAGTGCAGACCTTAGCAGCATTAGCACCTCAGCTAGCGCTCCTAATAAAACAATTTTGACCAATGTAAATAGAGCAAATCGGCAAACTGATTTTGCTGATAGAGTGGTAGTTAATAAGGCTGAAACAAGCATTTTGAGAAATCAGATGCCTTTTAGTTTGGAGCAGGAAATTGCTAGAATCAAAATCTCGGTTCCTCTCACTGAATTAGCTGCCCAAGATGTATATAGATCACAAATTTTGAAGGCTTTTAACATAGAATAGAATAATGACACTGCCAATCTTAATGATGACAAACCAGAGCTCATATTTGGTCCTAAGATTGAGGGTAGATATCAAGAAGGACCAGTTCCTCCTTTTTATGTTAGTTTGAATATTCATGACAAAATTTTACACAATGCTATGCATGATTCAGGGGCCTCTCATAACTTAATGCCCAAAGCTGTAATGGAGAGCCTAGGCCTTGAAATCACTAGACCGTACAAAAATCTTTACTCCTTTGAATCAAATAGAGTGAAATGTCTAGGTTTGATCAAAGACCTCTGCGTAAACTTAGCACAAATCTCAGCCAAGTGTTTAGTAATGGATATTGTAGTGGCTGATGTACCCCCCAAGTATGGTATGTTTTTATCAAGATCACGGGGAGCTAAGTTATAAGGAACAATGCAGATGGACATGACATATGCAACCATCCCTGTTTTCAATCAAACTAGAATACTTTATAGGGAATCTCATATGAAATACATGGTTACCAGCCAAGAGAGACCACAAAACTCTCCTCTTTATTCTGTACATATAGGCCTTGATTGATTTATCCTGTTTAATGATGAAAAATTCAGTGAGAAAGAAACCTTAACTAAATTAGTTGTAGATATAGAAAAAGAGGAAGACAAGACAAAAGTGTCAAAACAGTTTGCTACATCCGAAAATCACAGCAAACAAATTAAATGTTTAGAGTTGCAAATCAATCATCTATTGCTTTTCAACTGAGTCAAGAGAAGAGTCCTCAACATGATGAAAGACATGAGGAAATAAAACAAGTTCAACCTAGTGCTGATCTACAAGAACAATCCAAAAGCACACTAGATGAAGGGGATAGTAGTCAAACTAGTGAATCTGAAACTAGTCCTCTTTGGAGTATGAACTTTGATGGGTCTTGCACTAAGAATGATGCAAGTGTTGGAGTGTGGCTTCACAATACAATGAAAAATCATACTGAAGGGCATTCCTGCAAATTAAATTTTCAATGCACAAATAACATAGCTGAGTATGAAGCCCTTATTTTAGGCCTGCACTTATTGAAGAAATTAGGGGCAAAAAGAATTAAGGTTCATGGTGATTATGAACTAATAATTAGGCAAGTGAATGGAGAATATACTGTGAAACATCCCCGACTTAGAGCCTATCGAAACGATGTCATGGATTTATTGAAAACATTTGAGGAATTCAAACTAAATTTTGTCCCAAGAAACCAAACTATCCAAGCTAATGGTTTAGCTTTTGCTGCTAGAACATGCCTAACTCCTTATGAAACCAAACAATGCACAAATCAAATCAAGTTTAGACCAGCTGTCCATGATAACGAGAAATATTGGCAAGTGTTTGATGGAGACAAACAAATAGAAGGCTTCCTACAATCCAGAAATGAATTTGAACTACCAAGTTCAGATTCAGATTATGAATCAGACTGTCCTATGGAAGAAAATCTACTTGATAAAGAAGAAAAGTCTCTAGAGATTGCTGAGATAAACCTGTTCGCTAATAAACTTGAAAATACCACAGAAATTAGTGCAGATTTAGGAAAAGAAGACTTAGAAACTCTGCAATCTAACAATTATAATTTACCAAAAGGTTTGGTCCCTTTAGAAGAGTTGTTTGATTTCAATGACGTGGCCAAGAACCCAAAGTGGAGCCTGTGGAAATTGAGGTAGAAGAGTGTAATATAGGCAGTGAACTAAACCCAAAAATGATCAAATTGTCTAAGACTTTACTAGCTCACATCAAACTGAAATACATTGAGTTGTTTAAAGAATTTTCTGATGTTTTTGCATGGAGTTATGAGGATTTAAAGTCTCATGACACAAAGATAATTCAAAACAAGATACCCCTCAAAGAAAACCAAAAACCCTTTAAACAAAAATTGCACAGAATCAACCCTGTCCAATTACCTTTGGTTGAGAAGGAAATCAAGAAAATGTATGAAGCTGGAATTATTGTTCCTATTAGATATTCAGAGTGAGTGTCTAATCTAGTGTTAGTTAGGAAGAAAACAGGAGAGATTAGGCTTTGTATTGACTTTAGAGACTTAAACAAAGCCTCATTAAAGGACAACTACCCTTTACCCAAGATGGATCATATTTTACAAAGGGTAGTTGGTTCTAAAAGAATTTCTTTGCTAGATGGCTTCTCACGATACAATCAGATTTTAGTACATCCTGATGATCAACTAAAGATAGCTTTTACTACACCTTGGGGCACTTTCATGTATGTGAAAATTCCCTTTGGTTTAATGAATGTTGGTGCTACTTTTCAGAGAGCCATGGACATTGCATTCTCGGAAGAATTAGGCTACTTCATCATTATTTACCTTGATGATATTACTGTTTTTTCCAAAACAGATGAAGAACACCTAGAACACTTGAGAATAGTCTTTTAGAAATGCAGAAAATATGGGTTATCTTTAAATCCAAAGAAAACCATGTTCGGTCTCTAGGAAGGTAAACTACTTGGACACATAATATCAGAAGAGGGGATATAGATAGACCCAAAAAGGATTGAAGGTATATTGCAAATAACTCATCCTAGAAACATCAAGGAACTTCAATCTTACATCGGAAATATTAATTTCTTGAGAAGTTTCATACCCAACTTAGTTGAAATCCTTAGAAACATAACAAACATGCTGAAGAAGGGAGAAGGAGTTAAATGGACCTTAGAGGTAAAGAAATATTTTGAACTGGTAAAACAAGCATTAACCAAAACACCAGTTCTTGTAAGTCCTGATTTTTCAAAATATTTTTTCATTTTTTCGTTTGCATCAGAACATACAATAGCTGTTGTCCTATTGCAGAAAAATCCACAGGGATAAGAGCAGCCAATTGCATTCTTTAGCAAGTCATTGAGAGATGCTCCTCTAAAGTACAAAATCATGGAAAAACAAGCCTTTGCCTTAGTCAAAGCCTTAAAATACTTCAAAGTTTACATTCTGCACTCCCACATAATTTCTTTTGTCCCAAATTTAGTTGTAAAGGACATTATAACACAGGACCCAGATGGTAAGAGAGGTAAGTGGATAGCTGTGATACTTGAATATGATTTAGAAATCAAGCCCACTAAACTCATTAAAGGCCAAGGACTAGCAAGATTAATGGCTGAGTCCAATTTTGAAGCTCTTGATATAAACATGATAAATGCATTAGATGAAAAAGAGGAGTTGTCAACTCCCATTATTGAAGATTATTTCTTGAATTCATCTTGGTATGTTGATATTACATATGTTTTGCTCAATTTGAATACACCTCCTGGTTTGTCAAAGACAAAGGAAATATTTTTAAAGTTAAAAGCTGTAAATTACTGCATTTTAGATAAATCTCTTTATTGGAAAAATGCCAATGGGTTGCTTCTTAAATGTTTGCCTGAGTACGATGCAGAGAAAATCAAGCATGAGTTTCACAAAGGATAATGTGGAGGCCACCTCTATTGGAAGACAACTGCCAACAAAATCCTTAGAGCTGGTTATTATTGGCCCACCCTCTTTCCTGATGTCCATAAAATGATTATTGCCTGTCATAAATATCAACTCTTTGAAGGCAAAATAAAATTGCTTCCTTTACCCTTGCATCCAATCACTGTTGAAGCTCCTTTTCAATAGTGGGGTCTAGATTTCATAGGAGAAATCCATCCACCATCATCTGCCCAACATAAATGGATTCTCATTGCAACAGACTACTTTACCAAATGGATAGAATCCATCCCTTCTAGGCAAGCCAATGACTCTGTCATTATAAAATTCCTTGAAAATCACATCCTCTCTAGATTTGGCTGCCCTAGGAAGATTATTACTGAAAATGTTGTTGCATTTTGATACAAAAAGATGGTTGAATTCTGTCACAAATATCAGATTACATTGTGTCATTCTACTGCTTATTACCCTCAAGGTAATGGGCTGGCAGAATCCTCAAACAAAATTTTGATGACCATAATCAAGAAGTTGTTGGAGGACAATAAGAAATCATGGCACACAAAGCTGGTACATGCACTTTGGGCTGACAGGTTAACACTTAAAAAATCAATTGGAATGTCACCCTACCAGCTTGTTTATGGAATATATGAAAATTTTCAAACCAGCCTAGGAGTGCCAGTCATGAAGCTGATCCAAGAAGTACAGTCTGAAGACAATGACATGATTATAAGAATAAATTAGATCATACATCTTCAGCAAACCAGAGAGGAGGTCTACAACAGAGCATTACAAAAGCAAGAAAGCATCAAGAAGCTTTTTGATAGAAGGACAAAGGCCAGTGATTTTAGCATTTGTGACAAAGTTTTAAAGTGGGATTCAAGGAGAGAAGATAAGGGAAAGCATGGGAAATTTTATAACTTATGGCTTGGTCCTTATCTTATTCATTCTGCAGTTGGTAACAATGCCTATTTTTTGCAAGAATTAAATGGAGCTGAACTGTTTCGGGGTACTGTCAATGGCAGGATGCTCAAACATTATTTCTCTTGACCATATCAGTTTGGAAGCCTTTTTATTTTTGTTTTCATTGTGTATATCATACTCATCATTGAATTCAAAGTTAAAATATGAAAAAATACAAAAAATAATAGAAAGAGAAAAGAGGGCAGATTGTAAAAACATAAAAGGTACAGCCCCATACCAAAAAAGAGAAACAAAAATCTGAAAGTGTGCAAGCTCAAATGCCACTCCTGAAAAACACACTCCTAGTTATTCATATAGCCTAATCATGAGTAATTAGTTTTCAATTTACTGCTGATAGGTTAGTGAATTAGATTTTCCAAATAGCTTAAACTTGGCTTATCAGTTAAGAAGATTGGGATGGAAGAAAAAGGTTCAAACAAGCTAAAAATTTGAACCTGTGAGTTTCCAAAAGATGAATGGCTCTAATTGGATCAAAACCTGAGCCAAGGATAGAAGAAAATTGGTTCTAATATGCCCAAAACTTGAACCAGAGAACAAAGAGAAAACAACTCAGACAAATTCAAAACATAGCTGAAGAAAAGAGAAGGATGTTTTTAGAACTTTAAGATCTTAAGCCTTCACCATTTTGATTTATTTTTCTGCAAATTTTTGTCTATGTGCAGCTTGTTTTTATGCCATAGATCAACAACAAGTTAGACTGTTCAATCCTGACTTGTCTGCTTTTAAATTTCTGTTGTAGAATTTAGAGAATAAACTCTGTCAGACAGTCTAATCCTAATAGAGTGTAGTTAGGTAGAGAATTTTATGGACTCAACTGCTTAATCTAAGGTCATGGAGAAATAAGAGTAGAAATAGATTAGTTTAATGCTTTCAAAAGAATAAAATGTTTGTACAAAGAGTTGCCAATCCAAATGCACACTGAAAGAAGAAAAAATGTTAGATCATTAGGATTGGGTAAGTAGAAAGCTTGTTTTGATAGAACTCTATTGTTTTTTGTGATTGCTAACATTATCAAAACAAAAGAAGGAAAGTTGCAGCCCAAATGGATGAGGCATTGATCAGCTTCCAGAGAAGACATGTCTGAGGTTCTTGGCACCTCCAAGGAGCTGCCATCCCAAGTTGGAGCCATTGTTATCCACCTATACAATTTGTCATATCAAATGGTGGCTAAATTTTTTTGTAGCCTTCAAGAAACAATTCATGATTCAAAATTGTTAGTTCTTGAAGTCTCATGATGGTCTTTTTCCTTTAAGATAATCTTCACTGTTGTTTCCCTCACAAAATCCCTCAAAATATGTTGTTTACCTGAAGAAAGAGACTGCTAAAAAACCCCATGTTTCATCATTTTGCCCCTTCTTTCACTCATTTTTAACCTCCATTTTTCATCCCCTTTTGCTCATAAAAATCCTCCATTTCCCTCATTTTAACCTTCAAAATTAATTCAAAACCCTTTTAAAACCATTTGATCTCCTACCATTTGGTTTAAAAAGCCTTCATTCCCCTATCGAAACCCTCCAATTGGCTTAAAAACTCTGTTTTTAGCCTAAAAAACACTTATATTTCATTACACAGAATTTTAGCCCCTGAGGGCTTAATTTTCATAATCCCCGCTTCTCATAGAACCGGCAGCCCCGCAACCAGGCGCTAAGGGCCTAGACTCCTCTTCTAAACCCGTAAAAACATTTTCCTCCTTTGTATTTCATGAAAATCCAACTTTCCACTATGTTTTAATAAATCCGATAGTTCGAAGTTTCGATGAAAATTGACCATTGATCTGAACCAATAAATGATCGTCGGCCAATCGCATCGCAAATAAACATATAAACCTTTTTTGGTTTCTTCCTTTTCTCTGATTGTGATTAGCCCCTTTCTTTTAAAACCCTCGATCCCTTTTCTTTCTTCACATAACCCAGAGCCCGCAATCAGGCGCTAAAACACTATAAAAACCTTTCCCGAACCTTTTTCCTTTGTTTTTATAAAACCCGATGATATGTTTTTTTAACGAATCTTGATCGTCGATCTCTCCAAGATCAACGGCCATCGATTAATCGCATCGTGCCCATTCTTCATAATGCTTCTCATCGATGCGATCTCCTATTCAATCCAGGCCGTCGATCATCCTTTGATCGGACGGTCGATACTTCATCGCATCACAGATTTTCCTTTGGTGTTTCCCTTTCTCTCCTCCGATTGTAAACATGCGATTTAATCTAGACCGTCGAATCCACAAGAACCGACGGCCCAGATTAATCGTCCTCTGCCATGGCCCTCCGACATTAAAAACCACTGATTCATCCTGACCGTTGATCTCTCTAAGATCTAATGGCCCGCGCTTAATCACATCGGCATGTTCCCTTTGTATTTTCCCCTTGACTTACGATCTTGCGATCAGATCTCGGCTGCCCATTTCATAGATCCAACGGTACAGATCTAACCTGACTTCCCTTTGTTATTTCATAAACCCCGTAGTTGAAAAATCTTCGGTGAAGATCTACCGTTGATCTCTGCAGATCAACGGTCTACATTGCATCTGATCTCCACCCGATCCCCTGCCCTTCATTTCTTTCATCGCCCCCAAATCAAATCCCCACCGTCCATTTCATACATTCGACGGCCAGGATTTATTTCACACACCACATAAATTTTTCCCCTTTGTAAAACCTTCCGCCTCAACTGCAGATCTCCATTTTCCATTCCCGAGATCCAACGGTCCAGATCCAATCTACCTTTGACCCTATCATACCTTTCCATCCGTGCATCTTACCCTCCATCACGTGCGATCTGTACCATCGGATCTAAGCCTCTCCATCTGACGGCTCACAGTGAATTTTGAATTTTTTTTGCATCTAGGGTTTAACGCCGAGAAAAAACGTGGAAAAAGTGGTTTTCTTAAGGACACGTGGTGGGCAGCAAGGCATATCGCATTTTTTTTTAAGATTTTGGAAACCGCCTTAGATCTGCACGAAAACCATTATGGTTTTCCACCAAACCACCCTTCCCCACAGCATTTGACTTTCCAATTTTTAATCCTGACCGTTGATTATCAGGATTCGATGGCTCATGTTATTTCTCAACCACCAACGTATCGCCCTTTCCTTTGCTCCCAAATGCTCCTCCGAAGATCCTGACCGTTGATCATTCTAGATCAACCACTCTCATCCATCCCACATCCAAACTTCGCTTTAAGCCTTTTTCGCTGCCGATAAAGGTTTTTCCCCTTTTTTCTTTACAATTTCTCCCATTTTTCATTATAACTCTTCCCCTTCCGCATTTTAAAACCCAGATTGATCTCAGCCGTTGATAAATATAAATCTACGACTCAGACTTAATCTTTCATTCACCCCTCCAACCACCTCTCCTTTTGACCCCAGCGAGCAATCCTCGCCGTTGGATGCTTTCATCCAACAACCGAAATCTAACCTAAACCTCCAAAGAAGTTTAAACCCATCCACACAGGATTTTTATAACTTTTTGCTTGTTTGTGCATGTTTTAAAGGTTTCTCTATTGTTTTAAAAAGAAATCAATGGCCGGGGATGACGATCCCTCAGGCCATTATTTATGAAGACATAGAATCCGCAGGGTTCCAAGTATCATTTTATCATGCCTCATGAGCACTAAAAACACTATAAAACCCTCTTCGTGCCTGCACAGTAACAAAAAACGGTAAACCTTGATTCGATAAAGAGTATCAGTACCCAAGGATGAAATCAAAGCAGAAATCATGTTTGAAGATTGTTAACACATTTTTTGAGGGATTGAGGCCTAATTTCGACTATCTAAAGCCTAATCCACACAATTGAAGACCTGAAGATGGAGATTAAGCCAAATTAAGCCTAAAACACAGGATTAAAGCAAATTAACAGTGTTTTAGGTTAAAACAATGAAATCTATCAATTCGAGAAAGCCTCCATTGCCACATCAGAGGCTAATTGAATCCTCTATAGCTACCAAAGGCCACCTGCATATTTCAATAAATCTGAAGAAGGAAGAATTATTGCCTCAGTTAGTGATATTTTGTTTAAAGCGGCTAGATTTATTGCAGAGCCTTCCTAAAAGAGTTCTAAAGTCAACAAACTCTGCTAAGCTGCTTAATACTTAATGTAAACCAATTAATACAGAGGAAATAGCAGAAATCTTCTCCATTGAGTCCTTCAAAGGCCGAGAAGCGTTAAAATGTATTAATTGAACCTAGAGATCTTTTCTCTCATCCCACTTCCTCATTTCTTTTATAAATACTTCTTTAGAAGATGAGATAATGTTGGTCACTGCATATCTGTTGCCTGTAAATAGTTTTCTGAAGCTAATGTAAGCTCTATTTGTAATTGAAGATACCTAAATTGAGATGAGAAGTATGAAGCTGTAGAGAACCACTGGACTTGATGATTGTAACTGGTTTGAACATAGAATACAAGCTGATTTATGGGATCCTGGTCTATGTCAACGGTGATGTGTTTCTTATTGTAAATTGTTATTTTCTTTTTGTTTCCATTCTGTCCACTTTCTTTGATAAAGAACAACAAGTATAGAGTTAGGATTTATTGTCAAAAGTACCATACTCTCACTGATAAGCTTTATCTTTATGTTTTCCTCCAATTTTGTATTTAGGAATAATTTAATATAGTTCAAGTAGTTAAGGAATGCTGGTGTTCTCTCGTCCTACTGTCTAAACTTTAAACATTGTTCTTGAATGTTATTTTCATTTTCTGCTAGGTAAAGTTGAACTAGGGAAGTCTATGGTTAGCCCTGTCCTCTAGTTCTATCTCCAAAAATTATCTGAAAGTTTCCCTAAGAGTATGTTGAAAGCAGGCTAGGTTCAAAGTCCTTATCTAATCTTAGACTATTATTTGTTTATCTTAGTGTTGTCTTGAAAAGTTTGTTAAGTAAAGCAGAGCTAGGGAAGTCTATGGTTTGCCCTGTCCTCTAGTTTCTTCTCCAACAGTTGCTTTGAAAAGTTCCCCTTTGAATATGCTGAAAGTAGGATAGGTTCAAAGTCCTTACTTGATCTTAAGCTATTATTTATGTTTTAAAATGTTTTCTATTGAAGGTACATCAAAAGCAGGCTAGTTTCAAAGTACTTACCTAATCTTAGATTACTTTTATGTTTTTCTTAAGTGCATGCCAAAAGCAGGGTAGTTTCAAAGTACTTACTTGATCTTAGGATGCTCTTTGTTCTTCATTTGTTTGATTCTCTTTCTTATTCTTCCATTCCATTCCATAAAATCAAATCAAAGAGATCCTTAGACATAGATGACTTGCCCCATGGACCACTCTTGAACCTTGTTGTTTCAATTAAATCCTATTATGACTCAATAGCCCAATGGATTGAAGCTACCTCTTGCCTATCTTGTTAACTGAATCAATCTTTCACTTTCATACACCTTCACCCTTCATTAAGACTTCCTTCACCTTCATATATCTTTGCCCAACCAAAAACAAAAAAAACCTTTTTCTTCATAACTAGCATAATATCACATTTCAAAGCCTTAAAGATAAAAAATATATTTGCAGTAATAGAGAGATCCCTCTTTGGATTCAGGAGGGCTAGATCCTATAATCCCAACGTGGTTCAAATGTCCTCCTGCAGTTTTAGTCTCGCCAATCTGCTGAAATTACGGGGAGATAACAAGTCCTATTGCACTACAAAGTAAAAAAGATAAATATGAGATTATAGTATGTGTGGATTACAAAAGCCTCAACAATGCATGCATACATGATCCATTTCCCACTCTGTTTAGTGATGAGGTTCTTGACAATGTGGTAGGAAATGAAGCATATTCATTCACAGATGGATTCTCAGGATATCATCAAGTGAGAATAGAAGAAGAAGACAAGAAGAAGACCACTTTCACAACTGAATGGGGATCGTTTGCATAACATGTCATGCCCTTTGGACTAAAGAATGTGCCACCGGTGTTTTCACGAATAGTGATAGCAGCATTTCGGGACTATATCCATAAGTTCCTTGAGGTATACATGGATGATTGGATAGTTTAAATTTTACTGAAAAATCATGCAACTATACTCAGAATAATGTTTGACAAATGCAGAAAACTTTAAATCTCCCTCAACCTCAAGAAATGCATCTTTGCAGTACCTTTTGGGACGCTACTAGGACATGTTGTTTGTAAGCAGGGTGTTTGTGTGGATCCAACAAAAATAGCAGTCATTGTTAACATAGAAGCACCAGAAACTGTGAAACAACTAAGATCACTACTCGGGCATACCAGGTACTACAGAAGATTCATCCGTAACTATGCAAACATAACAGCACCATTGGAAAATTTGTTGCGGAAGTCAGAGAAATTCATGTGGAGGGACGAATGTGCTAACGCCCTCAATACATTGAAAGAAAAGTTAGAAAGTGCACCCATCTTGGTTCATCCTAACTGGGACAAACAGTTCCATGTCCATATTGACACCTCCAGAATTTCATTAGGAGCAGTGTTAGCTCAGCCAGAAGAAACTTTTGTTGATCATCCAGTCTACTTTGCAAGCAAGAAGTTTCCTACCACTGAAAGGAACTACACAACAACAAAATGAGAAGCTCTTGTGATGGTGTATTCTCTTCAGAATTTTCATCATTACCTACTGGGAGGTATGTTCAAATCTTCATAGACCATTCAGCATTGAAATACCTGGTTAACAAACATGTTCTTGAAGGAAGAATCTATAGATGGCTCCTACTATTCCAGGAGTTCACCTTTGAAGTGATAGTGAAACCAGGGAGGTTAAACGTGGGTTCTGACCATTTATCAAGGTTGGAGAATGGAGATAATGGGGGATCCCTTGATGATCAATTTCCGGATGTGGATATATTCATAGTAGAAGCCATCCCAGACTATCTGGAGAAGATAGAAGTATATATGGCCACATGACAGTGCCCAAAAGAATACATGACAACTCAAAAAAGGTATTTGGTCGTAAAATCAACCGAGTATCAACTGATAGCAGGAAAACTATATAAAATGGGGTTGGACCATGTCTTGTGGAGATGTGTCATGCACCATGAAAGAGAGGATATCTTGTGGGAGTTTCATTGTGGATTTGTGGGGGGCCATGTCGGCACAAAACCCACCACAAGAAAAATATTACAAGCAGGGTTATGGTGGCCCACAGTTCATAAAGATAGTAAAGTGTATGTAAAGAAATGTGATGTCTACCAAAGAACAAGACATCCATCACACCAAGATGAGTTACCATTTCAATCGTAGGGCTAATTGCACCAGTGGTAATACATTCACAGGCAAGGTACATAATAACCGCAATAGATTATCTCACAAGATGGGGAGAGGCAGCACCAGTAAAAGACTGCACATTAGACACAGCAGCCAAGTTCATTTTCGAAAACATCATTGGCAGATTTGGCTGCCCTAGAAGCCTAACCAATGATAAAGGTACACACTTCATCAATACAACAATAAAGTCTCTGTTAGATAATTTTATGGTGCAACATCATAAGAGTAGCCCGTACCACCCTCAAGCAAATGGAACAGTTGAAGCATTCAACAAGATCTTAGAAAAAAGACTAACCAAGATATGCAATTCCAATTGGGGTGAATGGGATGAGAGGATACCAGCAACATTGTGGGCATACAGGACAACTGTCAAAATATTGCACAATAAAACTCCATTCCAGCTGGTGTACGAGAGGTAGGCAGTGGTACCTACTGAATTTATCATACCAATTCTATTAATCGCTTCAACAATACAGATGACAGATGAAGACTCAATCAATGAATGCCTCCATGAGCTACAAGATCTTGAATAAGAGATATTCCTGGCGGAGTTCCATCAGACGGTTCAAAAGGAAAGACAGAAGGCTTGGCATGACCATCACATCAAGCATAAGACATTCACTATCAAAGGGAAATTTCTGTTGTACGACAAAAAAATTCAAAAGTTCTCAGGAAAACTCAAAATGCACTGAATGGGACCATACCATGTCATAGAAATTAAAGATTCAGGCACGGTTCGATTGGTGCAACTAGATGGCCAAGTATTGCAAGGATGGGTGAATGGCATACGCCTGAAGCCTTATCACAAGTAAATTTCACTATTTATTTTTTCAAATAACTCTCACAACTGAGAGCAGTCAGTAGGGTAGAATAGAAATAGATAGAGTCAATAACTCTCTCGCACCCAATATGAGACATAGAATAGGAATCCTAATAAAAATACATCACAATAATGCAAAGAGGAACTCCACCTGTTGCGATGCGGAGACCGCATCGCAACCAGTTGTGGTCGGGGGGGTAGCGTCTAACATGTCATCCATGTTAGAAAACCAAGTGTGTCAAATATCATTCCGTCATAATAACCCATCATATCGTTGTCAGTCCGTAGGATCACCTAGATTTGAGAATTAACTGCCATAATTAGTAACAACCATACCATAATAAAGTTGCCACATTAAGCCATAATCATTACCCATCACGTCTACCCAAATCCTGAAGACACAGTCAACAATGTTAGAATGCACTCACCACGGTAACTAATCGCACGATTATAGCCACAGGAGAGACAAAAAAATTAATTATTTATGGGGTCTTATCAACCTCATTCGTGCTAGTTACATTACTTAACCTGCATGAAAGAAGAAAACCACCAGAATGCAAGAAAATTCTGAGTTAGAACAAGAAACAGCTACAGAAACAAGTGAAATTTCATCAGAGGAAGTTCAAAGAGACAGTCCAACAATAAGAATTCACAGCAAGAGATCAGAAACAACACTATGAGTATATAGAAGAAGAACGAAGATGGAAAAGGTATCACCAGCATTCATCGAGCCTAAGCTCGATGAGAGAATTTAGAGGATAGAATCATTGGTTGGAAATTATGACAATGCTTCGCTAATTGATACAGATTTTATGGATTCCTATCAATTCCCAGCTATGAAGCGACAAGTATACATAGAAAATTATGCCATAGAGGGAGGATGGGAAGTAGCAAGGATGAATTCGGAGTTCATAGGTATCCAAAAATTGACAATATTGAACCTCAGGAACCTCCCAGTGTTTGGAACAATGGGAGCGGCAATGTAGTGTACGAAATTCCTACTAAGCAGAGTCTCGAATGGATCATTGTGGTTGGGGAGAGAAATACCTATACATGCAATAGACATCAATAGACTTACCATATTATCAACAGAGGGGAAGGATTTCTCAAATACATTCCAGAATGTGTCCAAGAGAGCCAAGAAGGCAGGGGACTGTGATTATTATAAGAAATATGAGACTAGAAAAGGAGGGAAGGGGGCGAAGATAGACCTCATTAACAATCCAACAGTGAAACTTTCCTGCTATTTAATAGCGGGTAAGACAATGAGGCATTACACCAAAGGAGAATGCACCCTGGACACCATTTCAGTTGCGGAACAATACATCTACGGAGCCCAACTAAACTGGTGTACCTTCCTATTGAACGAACTGTTTGAAGCCTGCGAGGATAATTACAAGCGAGCCACAAGATTCATTTATGGCTATCTCTTTATGAAATTTGCAATGTGGAAATGGACTCCCCCGGGTGTAAGGCAACTCACAAAAATCACAAACGAATAGCCAATGGCATTAAGGTTTACGCCCTGGAGAGTTTCGGGAGATCCTAGTACCAAGGAGGTCAATGAGGAGGCTTTCTCATTCTGGTACAAGCATATGGTGGATGTGGTGGCAAGAAAAAAAAGGGTTCCAAGGGACCTATTGGACAGATATTCTTTACAGATATGGTTTGGGGTCACCCACAAGTAGACATATATCAAACCTAGTTGCATGGATGAAACCACGTTCAAAATGAGGCCGTTAAAATTTCAAGTAGAAGAAAAATCCTTCCACACCGAAGTTTGTTCGTGGCCAGGAGCTGCGATGGAGTTCAAAAGAAAAATACCTCACTATTCGTTCGAGGCAATGCTGCCGAAAGCACTCCCAGGGGAGACACCAGAGGAAACAATGAGGAGGATTTCTCAACTGCAGCTAAGACCTTTACTGGACCAGCTGGACACGAGGGTGAAGGGCTTCAATCTGTTAATACAAACCCTCACAAGTTCTTCTCCCGTGTTTCCTTATTTTTATGATTTTCAGTCTTTGAATTCTGCATCACCATCCACAACCACTCCTATTGTCACCAACCTACCTTCCACCATGTTCACTTCACCCCTAGCAGCCACAGTTGCGCCAATCCATAAGAGAAAGGCACCTAAACCCCCGGTAGCTACACCCAAGGCCAAGAAAGCAAGAATTACGGTGCCTAAGAAAATAGTTTACCTCACAGAGGAAGATCAAACCCAACCTATGGATATAGGAGTACCAGTTTTAGAAGAGCTAGTGGTTACTGCCCAAGTAACCTCCACACTACCTGTGTTTCATCCGTCCTCAATTTTAAACATTTAGATGTCATCTCCACCTCACACTCACAACTCATCAGCACATACTCACAATTCATCACCCCATACTTCATTTAATTCCAAAGACCAATCCACTTGCACTCCGTCCACCTCAGCGACTATCTCAGACCCAGTAAAGCTAAGAAACAAGACAAACAGGGACATCGAGGCAAAAGTTAACTTGAGTACAGCTAGGGTACCCGAGGTTAACCAACCTTTGGTGGGGCAGGGCACTTTCCTAGAACTATTAGTTCAAGGAGGGTCTTTTACTGCAGATACAATGCCCTCGCCAACAGATTTGAACCCATTTCAGCAAGCCAACTTGATACTACAGTAGATTCAGCTGACCATTAGTATGAATAACCCAGAATATCAGCTGTTGCAATAGAACCAACCAACATCCCCTCAGGAGCACTTAGAGAGATCAATCGCTAGCGGGAAACCCCTCAGAGAAAGATAGCCAATCCAGGACATGTCAGGCGTTGAGAGCATGCAGAGCTGGGGGGCTGGATAGTTATACAAATTCACTCAGAAAGCAGAACAGCAAGCAGAAGGGCTACACAATGACCTCCAAAAGAGGTTCGAGTAGAAAAAATAGCATTTCATCACGCTTACTGAAGAGCACAATTAGCTTAAAGGGAAAAAGGATAATCTGCAATAGCAGTTGGAAAAGGTAACATAAATTTTCAAAGACCTTTGGCCAACTTTAATTTCCCAAGACAAAAAAATGCTAGAGGACATATTGGCCTACTCCATGGTCGAAAGGTCTATCTGAGTGAAAATGACATGTGCAAATCTCAGCAGAGAGAACCAAGAACTCAAATAAATGCTAGCTGCTAGACCAGCATTACCAGACCCTGTTGTGATATATGCTGAGAAGGTTACTGAGAAACACAAGCAGGTAGCTGGAATGAAGGAAACCCTGGGGACAACAGTCAAAGAGGAATACAACCTACTGAAGCATTTACACGAATTCTCTAACTCGTTAATAATGAAATCTCACCTAATATCAGTACAAATTTAGAAAATTTCCCAAGAGATCAAAGAGGTAATCCATTCGGCATAACCCAGCTGTACAACCAAGCAGAGGTGCTGGAAATCAAAATACAGAAGATAGAGGAACACTCTGCTGCCACAAATCAGGTCCTCAGAGAGCTAAGGCATCCAGTCAAGAAGAAAGCAGAGGTGATACATCAGATGGTAGCTGAAGCCGGGCCGAAGATATAATAAGTATTCAACAAGCTTCCGCCAATGGCAAGTGAAACGATGGTTGAAAGAGTCGCCACCCAGACAGAACAACTAATTAGAGAATGGAAACAGGTGATCACTGAGTTCGAAAAACTCAACTCTTCAGCATTGAGCAAGGTTCCATAGTTGGGGCCTTTGTTTCGAAAGAGTGAAGAAGTAGAAAATACAAGTTCAGGCTCCAAAGATGACAAACCAATGGAAGCTGCAAGAGCAAGAAAATATTGACTCGGGACGAGTCAATAGTGTGTGGTCGAGGCCTGTTGGGGCCTTTGTTTTGAAAAGGAAACAACTTTTAGTTGTGGAATGTAATATCCATTTTTCAAGAATATCAAGATTCTATTCTAGAGACTGGCTGCAGGGGCATTTACTGGATATGCCACCTTTGAAAAAGGATGAGATCCAGAGGCTACCTGGCCATCTGCAGACTCTGTCTATAGAGCTTGAAATATTTCTCTGTCAGGGATTCAGCAATACATAAACATGAGCTGGAAAATAGCAGTGAATGGATTAAAACCAAGAATGCCAGAAGATCTACATAACCATTACATTAGATAATAGCAGCAACAAATGTATACAAGATATTGAGGAAATAATCTCTCAAGTCAAACAATGCCTCCTCAATGAAACATGTACATGAAATATAGAGAAATACTGCTATATAAAAGAGGCCCTGGCTATGACTACGCAATTCAGAAGGCAAAACTTCTGCAAAATGTCAATAACAGGTAGATATGACAATGAATAGCTCAAATAAGAGGGGGGAGCAAGATCTCAACCCCTGGAAACATACAATACACAATCCTCAAAGGGATTGGCTGAAAGATACACAAAATGGAAAATGTACAGAAATGCCGGAGTTGCTGGGTAGCTCCAGCAACTCAAGAACTAGAAATAAATGGAGAATACTGAAGATGCTTCAATCAATGACAAGATCTCCTCCAATGGATCTCTAGGATGAAAGGCTGATCCTCTCACCTAAGATCTCACACTCCGAACATGTGGAGCAAGTCTCCACTAAAAACACACTCAGAAATAACGCAGTCTAGAGAAGGGACTGCGTTGTTGGTGAAGAGAAATGCTTGGCCTTGACGCCAAAGTCTGGAATAAGCTCCAGAATATCTCCAATCTGATATCTCAAAGGAAAGAGGGGCTCCTCCTCTGAAAATAACTGATGGAAGTGATGTATTGAACCCTCAGTGCAACACCCAGCAACACAACATCACTTTGTTGTAGAAATAAAGCTGTCTTGGTGGAGGATGCTTGGGCACAAGCCTGGATGTGAGGAACATCTGAGAAATCCCTCAAGAGATCTCTCAAGAAGGAGAAGGAATCCTAAACATGAATTCCTCCGGCAATTCTTGCTAAGCAGCAAAGAATGCACAGTTGTTTAATGGACAATTGAGATGAATAATCATAAGCATGAGTAAAAATGGTTACCTTTCCCTCTTTTTAAACAAGTGAAAGCTCTTTCTCCATGGGCCCCATCCATTAGGGTTTCCTCCATCAAATATCCTCTTCCTCATTCACACTGCATTGTCTTCTAAAGTAAGCCACTCCTCCTATGGCAGCATTGTTGACTTGGTCAAACCTGACCTTGTCTTCATGTATTTTCCCCTTTTCACACTTGAGGGTGAAAAATCAAGTTCTTATGCTTATCCCCTTCCACATGTGAGGGATTTTATTCATGTTTTCAATAAAAATGGGCCTCCTTACCCATTTATTTGGCTGCAAGATGATAAAAGAAAAATTTTAATATTCCATTTAGCCATGTGCTAAAATGGGAATATTACGGTCCTCCCCTCCCAAATGTTGGTTGTCCTCAAGCAACTGCAAGGATAGAGATGAAGAATCTCCACCCAAGGCATGGAGTCTGAAATATGTTGAGGAACACCTCCCCAATGTAGATCCTCCATCCCCCAAGCAATGATCTATACAAAGTGAGTTACCTCCCAACATGGCAACTCCTGACAATCATCTTCCACCTTTGGCTCCTGCAATATAGGTGGGCTGATCTTGGTAGAAAAAATAGCCTACCCTACGCTATCCTCCTCTCCACTTAGGATAAGTGTAGATTATATGTTGATATTGGGCTGCAATAAGGTTGCCTCCAAATGGAAAAATGAAAACTAGACCTCCAAGGATTTCTTCTCTAGCATTATGAAACATGATGTCCCAAATCATCTCATATGTGATGAGTTGGTATTCACCACCATATGGCATCCAATCAATCATATGGATCACCTCAAAAGGAAACAAATGTGTTGCTGTAGTGGCCACATGTGCCCTCATGCTCCCATTAGAACATGCAATGAAAATAATGTGGGAGATCTCCCCCACAAAGGACACATCCAACCAATGTGCCATTCCCCCAATTATGATCTCAACAAATACAAAGACAACAACAACATAATGAACCATTATGGAAACCATGCTTGCTGTCATATGTGGCAAGGGAGAAGGAAAATGGTCCCTCAATTGTAACCAATGCAGTTTGACCCTCAACTGCAAAAGAGTGTGACAAAAAGTGTGGCCTCTCAACCACTTGCTTGCTGTCCTACTCTCCTCAAATGTATGGAGGAAGTGAATGATATACGGTGCAAGGTGAGTAGGTCCTCCAAAATACATTTCCTCCCCAAGTCCTCCTAGGGAGTGGTCACCAATAGTGCTCATGGCCTCAAGTAGACCATGGGGTCTAGAAAGAAGCATTCCCCTCCTTGGAGCAACATCCTGTACATATATGGTTAAGGGATGAATATATAAATCATCATGCAAATAAACAATACCCTTACCACAAGTTCTGCTCATGCAAATGGAGTGGCTCAAAAATGAGTCTCCCCTCATCCTCAAAGAGAAAAGAGGTGGTTGTACTAACTCCTCCAAAGAGTTATGTATCTCCTCCATCTGCACATGACCTATGCATCTCCTCATATGTTGATCTGTCAATATCGTGCAAGCAAGATGATCCTGGGAATACTCCACCAACAACCCGAAGCTCCAACATGGATCTATCTCCCATAGTGACAGCGCTGATGATTCCCCATAAAGGACATATGTCATATGGTTATCTCCCAAGGTCTCCACTCCTCTGAGATCAAAGAATGGTGCCTCATCATGTGAAGCATCTCTCATCATCTGCTAGTCTAGTGGTCTCCCTGAAAAAATGTCTCCATGTAATGAGACATCATCATCAAAAGGTGACTTCATATATGAATGAAAAAGTTTGTCCATGCTTCCACTGCGCAATCCAATCACCCCCTTAGGTGCATCAACCTCATAAAATAGATAGGGATGTGTGCTCCTCATCACACCATGATGGTCATCCTCCTTATCTCCTCCTTGTGTCTCCATGGCTCTACACCTCCTCAGTAATGTCACATGTAAAACATGAGTTGTGCCTTGATCTCCACACATGAGATCTTGGGGAATTCCTTGCAAAGGTTCAAGCATCCCTCTATTTGGAGCAAGAGCTCCTCTTTCCTCTGCATGAGGCACTAGATAATCTCTAGATGGCCCAACGTTGTTGCCCTTAGCTTCTCCAACATAAATGGGCAACCCTCCAATAATGTTGCTGCAAATGTGGAATCTCTCCCAAGGTGGAAGTGATCCTTGATCTCCAAAGGCCAAGGAGTATCCCCTTTGCACCATGATAGTGCCATCTCCTACTCCTACAACATCATACAATAAATGAGAGCAAATCTACCATTTCTTTCCAAAGAATGACCCCAGCAACAATTGTTTTTCTACTTCCTCATGCTCTCATCATACAAGATATGTGATGAAGACATAGTGTATGATATGAATGTTGCATCATCACTATGTACCCATACTCTTTGATGCTCAATGATGCCAGCATCCTGCTACATCTTCTCCATCCTCGTACCCTTGGAAAGAGAGTATGCCAAGTGATGGCCAAACTCCTTCAAGAGTAACCAGCACAGCCAAGCCTCCTGTTGCCTGGTATCATAAATCTGCAAGTAGCTCACCATCTTCTTGCTCACCATCCACATCCACTCAACCACTTGTGGATGTCTTCCTCCATTTTTCATCTTGGTACTTCCCCCATGAGAGATACCAACATCCCAAATCAGATCTCTGCACTTCATGGGATCTTGAAATGCAATCTTCCCAAGGATCAATTTGACCCTATGAGGATCCAAATAGGTGGTAGGAAAAAACCTCCCATCATGATGTGCATGGCTCAAGGAATGTCCAACACAGTCATGAGAGATGTTATCCATCCGAAAATGTCCTCCATCTACTATCTGTTCATGTGAGAAGGGAAGTACCTCCTCAAACTGATGAAGAATCTTGCACTCCATGATGTGTGGGAGTGCACCTCTACTGAAATATCTCCGGGAGATCTTCTCCTCATGCATGTCCTTCCAAAACCAAAAAGGCCTTGGATATACTACCAGTAAAAGTCTCTCTTTGAGCTATGGCATGCTCATTGAGAGAGTGTCATCAAAAGAGGAGAAAGAGTTTCTTATCTCTAGATGGCTACTCCTCACTACTTCCTTCATGGCTTCCTGAATGAAGCTGCTCTTTGAATGATCACATGAGGGATGATTCCTCCTTTCTTCCTCATTTCCCAGCACAGTGCTATTTTGTTGCTCTAGATCAACTGCATGCAATGATATAGACCCATCCAAAATGTTTGCTGAAATGACAAGAGATGGATTTCCAATCATACCTTGGTGAAATGTGGAAGCTCCTTTCAAGGCTGCAAGAGTTTCCTCCTCATATATGTGGGCCTCCAAAACTGCTGAAGAAGAAGGCTGCTACTCCATGGTCTCAACAATGCTAGTACATGCCTCATCAACTGGTGGTGAGGGCTCCTCCCTCTTCTGGCCAAATCTTATGATCAATTTCTGAGAAAACTCAACAAGAGTTGAAACCCTTGTGTGGCTTAGATGGCTGATCCACCAATTCTTTGCTTCACCTTCAAGGTGCAGCTCTGTAATTTCTATAGCCTCTCTGTCTACTACAGGATGTAATAGGAACAAAGCCTCTAGCTTCTTCACCCAAACCTCTGCTGCACATGTCCCAGTATTCAACAAGATACTTACTTAGAATTTTGAATTCCAAGTGTTCTTTATGCTTCTGGCCTTTTTCTCTGTGAGAATAGGAAGTGCATGGTCCCTCCATTTCTCCTTATTCATTCTTCTTAACCTCCTCAGAGAGGTTCTCTCTAGATCTAAAAATAGATGAGAGTAAACTCATCTTCTTCATCATCTTGATCTTCTTTGGCTAAGATTCACAGGCTGAGCCAGAGATCATGATTTGATACCAATGTAATATCCATTTTTTAGGAATATCAAGATTATATTCCATAGATTGACTGCAGGGGAATTTACCGGATATGTCACCTTTGAAAAAGGATGAGATCCAGAGGCTACCTGGCCCTCTGCAGACTCTGTCTATAGAGCTTGAAATATTTCTCCTTCAGGGATTCAACAATACATAAACATAAGCTGGAAAATAGCAGTGAATTGATTAAAACCAAGAATGCCAAAAGATCTACATAACCATTATATTAGATAATAGCAGCAACAAATGTATACAATATCTTGAGGAAATGATATTTCAAGTCAAACAATGCCTCCTCAATGAAACATGTACATGAAATATAGAGAAATATTGCTATATAAAAGAGGCCCTCGCTATGACTGTGCAATCCAGAAGGTAGAACTGCTGCAAAATGTCAATAACAGATATATATGACAATGAATAGCTCAAATAAGAAAGGGGAGCAAGATCTCAACCCCTGGAAACATACAATACACAATCCTCAAAGGTATTCGCTGAAAGATACACAAAATGGCAAATTTGAAGAAATGTCAGAGTTACTGGGTAGCTGCAGCAACTCAAGAACTGGAAATAAATGGAGAAGACTGAAGATGCTATAATCAATGACAAGATCTCCTCCAATGGTTCTCTAGGATGAAAGGTTGATCCTCTCAACTAAGATCTCACCCTCCGAACATGTGGAGCAAGTCTCCACTAAAAGCACACTCAGAAATAACGCAGTATAGAGAAGGGATTGCGTTGTTGGTGAAGAGAAATTCTTGGCCTTGATTCCAAAGTCTGCAATAAGCTCCGAAATATCTCCAATCTGATATCTCAAAGGAAAGAGGGGATCCTCCTCTAAAAATAACTGATGGAAGTGATGTAGTGAACCCTCACTGCAACACCCAGCAACACAACATCACTGTGCTGCAGAAATAATGCTATCTTGGTGGAGGATGCTTGGCCACAAGCCTGGATGTGAGGAAAATCTGAGCAATCCCTCAAGAGATATCTCAAGAAGGAGAAGGAATCCTAAATAGGAATTCCTCCAGAAATTCTTGCTAAGCAGCAAAGGATGCACAATTGTCTAATGGACAATTGAGATGAATAATCATAAGCATGAGTAACAATGGTTGCCTTGCCCTCTTTTTAAACAAGTGATAGCTCTTTCTCCATGGGCCCCATCCATTAGGGTTCCCTCCATCAAATATCCTCTTCCTCATTCACACTGTGTTTTCTTCTAAAGTAAGCCACTCCTCCTATGGCAGCACTGTTGACTTGGTCAAACCTGACCTTGTCTTCATGTATTTGCCCCTTTTCACACTTGAGGGTGAAAAATAAAGTTCTTATGTTTATCCCCTTCCACATGTGAGGTATTTTATTCATGTTTTCAATAAACATGGGCCTCCTTACCCATTTATTTGGCTGCAAGATGATAAAAGCAAAATTTTAATATTCCATTTAGCCATGTGCTAAAATGGGAATATTACATGGAAAACAAGTGGTGGAGCACAATCAAGGTAGACAAGAAGCTGTTACGGTTGCCAAAATCCAGAAGATAGGTGGCGTGATAGTTGCAGAGAACAATGTAGATGGAAGATATGGGAGACAAGGAAAATCGGCAGAACTACTAGTAATCAGGAAGAACTGTCAAGTAGTGGAGCAGGAAAAGAGGAAAGACTGACAGTAACGCTGGCGGAAGAACAAATAGGCAATCATCCAGCGTAGAAGAGTTAGTTAGTCAGTGAGGCAGAAGGTCAGAGAGGGGGAGAAAAGCCATAGGAGAACTCTGTGAGAACTCTGTTGTACTAAATCACACTATAATAGACTCCGCAGACTGATGTATGTTGTTTTGATGTTGATAATGAAATCTAGTTGTTGCTGTGCATAATGATATGAGTTGATTGTTAGTCATTTTCTTACTATGAATGTATGGCCAATTTTTTATTTTAATTCAGCATTTTGAACATGCTTTGATGAGAGATAATCCATACAGAGTGATTGGATACATTTGTTGCTTCCAAGTTTCCTTAATTGTTCTTCATGGTTGTAATCGTCTTGTATGTGATCTGTCTACTAATATTAGTAAGGTCACGGCACGCCTCGGGTGAGATGCTCTACTCTCTAGAGTAGGGTGAAAATGTCGGCGTTGTGCTAGACTACTGTGAAAACCTTGTTGGCTTCTATCCTAAACCTGGGTCTTGCCCAAAGACCTCCTTTTTCACCAACAGGGAAATTTAGAGGAACTATTTGAAAGAAATTTATTCTTTTATATAAATTTGAAAGCAAAAGCAAAAAGTATGATCAAGTGCATTCTTCTCACATCTCATATTATATTATATTCAAGCATTCTTCCCTTTCCCTAGGATGATGGTGGATTTTTCATATGCAATATTTATTCCTTTCTGGGTATTTTTGATAAATTATTATATGTAAGATTATAAAAGTAGATTAAATTTATTATGTTTTTAGGTTCATAATGTGTTTGTCTCATTCCTTATGATGGTCATGTTTCATATAAAACATCTATTCCCTTTTAGATATCTTTTATTGATTATTATATGTAAAATTTTAAAATTATACTAAATTTGTTATGCTTTTAGAATCGAACTTCTTCTTTTTATCATAATATTATAGCCATGTACTCCCCATGTACTCAGAATTTAAAAATATTAAAATGAAAAGTGATTTCAACATAAAAATATTTACCCCGATGGGGGTGGGAGAACAGGACATACGGGATCTAACTCCCAGTAGGTAAATTTTGGATAGATGACACAAGATAAAAGGTGGGAGGGTGGCCATGCCAAGTGGAGCTGCTTGGAAAAAATCATTAAGAAGGCGACATTCTGTATATTCTGAAGCTCGAAAAACTTAGGATTATTTTGCTTGTTAGTATGGGAGGGAAGGTGAGCGGTTTCAATTCGATCGAGAAAGCACATAATTGTCACGTTTGTATGCTCACCAGTCTGGTTAGCTAAGAAATGAGGGACTCTGGCAGGGGAGGTATGCTTACAACATGCTTTTCGTTCGAGTGAATTTTAGGGCGGTGTGGGATCCTAGCAAGTCGGTTTAGGAGTGATTTCAGAGTGTGTGTGAGATACAGAATGAGGCTTTAGAAGTGAGAATTCACACGTTAGTGCTTTATCTAGGGCGTTGAATCTAAGCCACAAATGGTATTTTGGTAAGTGAAGGTTCTCCTTCCAGTTTCAATTATACCTTGCCTTACATTCCTAATCCGGTTCTGGTAGTTTTGTCTATGTCCCTCTCCTAGGAGGGGTTAGTTTTGTATCAAAAAAATATCTTAGGAGTTTGGGGAGGCAACATTGTGTCAACCTCATCCACATACAATTATGCAAAGGACCCATTTTCAAGGTTTGACAGAAATTTGATATATGCTCGGTGTGTTGGTCGAGGTGGTGGTCACAACATTTTTTGGGTAGGAATGTGATCCAAAATCTTTACTTTGAGATGGAATAAAGAATTACATGTAAAATTGCATCTTAACCATGAAACTTAAAAGGCATGAAAAAAGAAGAGAGAACCATATAAAATCATGCAAAGAAGACAAGAATTGATAACCGAGTTCATCTAGGAGGGACTACATCTCCAAGCCCTGCTCAAGCAGTGGGGAGGACCCCTTTCATTAAGTGGAAAATAAAATGAAATTACATGCATCAATGCAAAAGTACACCCTTATACCTCCATAGTTGAAAGCGGTCGAAAATTGGAGACTATGATGAAGAAACAGACAACATCATTGGATTCCTGTTGTCGAAAGGAGTAGAATCCATATAAAATTTTCGTGATTCTAACGTCGGACAAATCTAGGCCCTCTAGAAATTATCTCAATTCATGGTTTCGCCCCCCTCCTACAAAACACTCAAGGTTCCACTCTATCTCGGCAAACGTGCCTCTCTTGGTCTCCCTGGGCGCACTTCTAAAATGAAGGGTTAAATAGTGTTGGGCTGGGCAGACTCCCCAAGGGAGCTGCTTGGCCCAACGGTTGAGATCCATGGTTTGTGGGGAGGGGGTCGGTTATTCAAACCCCGCCCCCTCCAAAAATGTGACATTTTCATTGCATAAACCCTGCTGCATATTTTTTTAATAGAGGATCTGGGGGGGCGGACCCGCATCGGGTAGCCCGCCCCTGTAACCCTCGCTAGTTATAAATGGAGTGGGTAGGGGCAGCGAGGTTGATAGCCCGTGCCCCTCCCATTTTACACATATTCATTGAAACAGTCGGTGTGTCCGGTGTGGTCATGACTGTTGGCCCATAACAATTTAATTTTTTGATATATATATGGTTGGAGCAAGGGCGGGGGTCATGGCCCACTCTTGACTTTTTTTAATTTATTTTTTGTTTTTATTATAACCCTAATAAAATTTTAAAAATTCTCGATTCTGACCTAAAGGAGACAAACTAAGTATCCCACAATTTTTCTTGGATTCCGGCCGGAGCTGGCTGGAATTTGGCCACCGAAATTTGGAAAAAATGCTACCTCCTTAAGGCTGCCATCTCATCAAGTCAACTGAGAATTTTGACTGCTTCTAAATTCTCCATACAGACTCAGAATTGAGTGTCGTCTGCGTCTTTGGAATCAGAAAGATGATCTCTTCGACTTGACATCAAGTTTCTCACATTCTTGCCACTTTCAATTTTGAGCCTTTGTACTTAAGCCACTTGTACTTGGACCTGTACGATTCTCCTGGATCATTCCTCCCTACTGAGGAGCTTTTGGACCACCAAAAGCATTAACACAACTAGCACACTGCTTGTCCATTCAAAACCACACTTTCAATCTCCTGCATGCAAATTTGGTACATCGTTTGCAACCATGCACACACCACTCATGACTCCACAACCCCTCACTTGCGAAGAGTTTATAACACACACTCATTGGCCAAGGACTACATAAAAACAACCAATACCTCAACTACTCATAAGAAAAAGGCCAAAACATCATCGTTGTGTTTTGAAGTGATGGGAAACACACCATCATGTTTACATTTACTTGCAACGTATGATTTACAATTGTGGCCATAAGAAGCTACTGCCTCTAAAAAAACCAACTTAATAAAGCATACCACCCTGAATATGGTGGATTCATTTTTTGGAAATTCTCTTTTCGGCTCCTCTATTGATGCGTTCGAGGCATGGATCATTGGACACGTGGCTTATTGGTGTCCCACTTCGTTGCAATGACTAAAACAATTATTTTTCCTCCACACGTTCTGGGTCGCCTTGGAGTGATTTTCCCTGGTATTCCTCCGATAAGTGCTCATGGAACCTTCACTATCACTAGACTATGAGGAAGTGATTTCAGCATCTGTCGCTAGCTGGTCACTAGCTGTGTTGGAGCTTTCTCCCACTTACGTCCTGTTGTATCTGAGTCCTACATGAAATTGAAATTCCTCGACTTTGATGGGGATTATGATGCCTTGGCCATTGATTCTGAGGCCATTTCCCTGATACCCCATTTTCTTCAGTAGTTTGGATCCGATCCCAGTAGTACGTTTTTCAAAAGGAGCGAAATCACCATCATGAAAAGCACATGAAATTGATGGGTTTCTTTTTACCTCGGGTTGGTTATGTCACAAATTTTCCAAGGCCTCATCCTTAGCTTGCAACTGGCGTAGTAATCTTTGTTTTTCTTCCTTTGCTTCCTGCAGGAGCCTCCTTAGCTCACTATTCTTTGCTTGGATGCTTTAGTTGACCTCCTCAAGTTCTTGGAGCCCTGTTACAGTGAGCATCCTTTTCATCTTTGGTACCATTTCTGTTGAAATTTTTGTTTCATCGCCTGAATCAGAACCCAAGTCTATGGGTCCTCCTATTCCGATCCCAAAGGCTGCAAGCTTCATTTCATCGCTGAAATCAGACGCCGGGTCAATTGGTCTACCTCATGAAAATTCCGCAGCTGTGACCTTCTCATATTCCTCTGATTCAAAATCTTGGTTTTGCTTCACAGTGGTAGAGGTCTTCTTCTTCCCCTTTTTTTCATTCCTCTTAGGTCTTAACTCAGGGTGCAGCTTCCAGCAACTTTCTTCATCATGTCCCTCTTTATCACAATGTGTACAAGATGGATTTGCTCCCATTCTCTTGGTTGTTGTAGTTCTTCTTGGGTGGTCATTTTGTCCTTTTGTTCCCCTTCTTTCTAGATGCATGACCTTCACATTGGCCTCATCGATGGTAGGAGGCTCAAACAACAATAATGAATTTCTTATGTAATTATGCAGAGATCCAATACACTTAGTTACAATCTCTGGTGAATCTAATGGAATGCCCAAATTCAATGCTTGTTTTCTAAATTCTTCAGTGAAGTATTGTACATTTTTACCTCTGCCTTGCCTTAGTTTTTTTCGTTCCATTATTGCGTTTTTCTTATATCCTAAAGGGTAAGATTTGTTTCTCAATGCAGAAACAAAATTTGACCATGAGGAGAGAAGGTTACCAAATTTTGGTTGCCTTGCAATTTTCTCTCCCACCAGACAAGAGGGGTGTCATTTAGCCGAAGAGAAGCCAACTAGATCTTTTCCTCGTCCTCCTTGATATTTTTAATCATGCAGTAGACTTAAATCTGCCTAACCCATTTTTTAAGATTTTATGCATTACTTTCACCATTATACATGGGAAGATCAAATTTGACATCAATTTTAAAGAAATGTTTCTTAGATGCATTAACTGAATTCCTATGATGATGGTGAGAAGAGGAAGAAGAGATTTCACTCGTGGAAGGAGAAGGAGGAGTATCTCCTCCATCATCTCCATGTGTTGAACCTCATCCTTCTAAAAAATTCTCCCCTGCTTTCTCTAGTTTCTCAAGCCTTGAGAACAATTTCTCGACCCGATCTACCATGGTGTAGAATTTTTTGCAGAAGTTTAGCTCCTCCTCATTTCTAACATCGTCATCCATGTTTCTTCTTTGATGCATACATCACACTTCAAGATCAAAATACTTTAGTTTCCCTTCGCCTCTTCATAGCCTGTTTTTGGTTAGCATACAAACATGCAATTCACATCTACAAATACCTGCTCTGATACCATTTGATCAAAAATATTTATCTTTGAGATGGAATAAATAATTACATGTAAACTTGCATCTTAACCATGAAACTTAAAAGGTATGAAACAAGAAGAGATAAGCACATAAAATCATGCATAGAAGACAAGAATTGATAATGGAGTTCATCTAGGAGGGAATACATCTTCGGGCCCTGCTCAATTAGTGGGGAGGCCCTCTTTCATTAAGTGGAAAATAAAATGAAAGTACAAGCATCAATGAAAAATTACACCCTTATACCTCCATAGCTGAAAGTGGCCAAAAATTGAAGACCTCTAATGAAGAAACAGACAGTACCGCTGGATTCTTGTCATCTAGAGGTACAAAAACCATATAAAATTTCCTAATTCTGATGCTAGAAAAATCTGGGCCCTCTGCAAATGAGCTCAGTTCATGGTTCCGCCCCCTCCTGAAAAGAACTCAAGGTTCCACTCTATCTTGGTAAACGTGCCTCTCCCGGTCTTCCTGGGCGCACTTCTGAAATGAAGGGTTAAATAGTGTTGGGCTGGGTGGACACCCAAAGGGAGTCGATTGGCCCAACAGTTGAGATTCACAGTTTGTTCAAAGGGGGTCGAGCGGTCAAACCTCGCCCCCTCCAAAAATGTGACACTTTCTTTGCATAAACCCCACTGCATATTTTTTTAATAGAGGATCTAGGAGGTCAAACCCGCATCGGGCAGCCCAGTCGCATAACTCTCATCGTTTATAAATGGAGTGGGTAGGTCCGGCAGGGTTGACACCCCACGCCCCTCCCGCTTTACACATATATGCTGCAACAGTCGGTGGGTCTGGTGGGGTCATGGCCGTCGACCCATAAAAATTTACTTTGTTGATATATATATGGTTGGAGCAAGGGTGGGGTTCATGGCCCACAATTACCTTTTTTTATTTTGTTTTTGTTTTTATGATAACAATAATGCCATTTTAAAAATTCTTGATTCTGACCCGAAGGATACAAACTAAGTATCCAAATATTTCGCCCGAATTACGGCCAGAGCTAGTCAGAATCCGGCCACTGGACTTTGGCAAAAATGTTGCCTCCTTAAGGTTTCCACCTCATCAAGTTAACCCCGAACTTTGATTGCTTCTAACTTCTCCATACAGACTCAGAATTGAGTGTTGTATGCAATGTTGGAATCAGAAAGACGAGGTCTTCAACTTGACACTGAGTTTGTCATATTCCCGCCACTTTGAATTTTGAGCCTTTGTACTTAAGCCACTTGTACTTAGACCTGTACGAGTCTTTTGGATCATTCCTCCCCACTAAGGATATTTTGGACCAACAAAATAATTAACACACCCAGCACACTGCTTGTCCATTCAAAACCACACTTTAAATCTCCTTCACGAAAATATCGTACATCGTTTTCAACCATCCACACATGAATCAACAACCCCTCACTTGCCAAGAGTTTATAACACACACTCATTGGCCAAGGATTACATAAAAATAACCAATACCTCAACTACTCATAAGAAAAAGGCCAAAACATCATCATTGCATTTCGAAGTGATGGGAAACACACAGTCGTGATTACATGTACTTGCAATGTATCATTTACAATTGTGGTCATAACAAGCTACTGCCTCTAAAAAAACCAACTTAATAAAGCAGACCACCATGAACGTGGTGGATTTATTTGTTGAATTTTTTCTCTTTTCAGCTCCTCTATTGATGCGTTCGAGGCATGGATCATTGGACACGTAGCTTTTTGGTGTCCCACTTCGTTGCAGCGACTACAACAATTCTTATTCCTCCACACTTTCTGGGTTTCCTTGAAGTGATTTCCCTTGGTGTTCCTATGATAAATAATCATGGAACCTGCACTATCGCTCGACTATGAGGAAGTGATTTCATCATACGTCACTAGCTAGTCACTAGCTTTGTTGGAGCTTTCTCCCACTTCCGTCCTGGTGTATTTGAGTCCTGCATGACACAAAAATTCCTCGAATTTGATAGGGTTTACAGTGCCTTGTCCATTGATGTCGAGGCCCTTTCCCTGATACCCCATTTTATTCAGTAGTTTGGATCCGATCTATTTAGTGATTTTTTCAAAAGTAGCGAAATCACCATCATGAAAAGCACATGAAATATAAGAGTTTCATTTTACCTCGGGTTGGTTATGTCGCAAATTTTCCAAGGCCTCATCCTTAGCTTGCAATTGGCATAGTAACCTTTGTTTTTCTTCCTTTGCTTCCTGCAGGAGCATTCATAGCTCAGTATTATTTGCTTGGATGATTTGGTTGACCTCCTCAAGTTCTTGGAGCCCTGCTGCAGTGAGTGTCATTTTCATCTTTGAAACCATCTATATTGAAATTTTTGTTTCATCGCTTGAATGAGAACCCAAGTCTATGGGTCCTCCTGAGTTGTGATCCCAAAGGCTGCAAGCTTCATTTCATCACTGGAATCAGACCCCAGGTCAATTGGTCTACCTCATGAAAATCCCACAGTTGTGACCTTCTCATCTTCCTCTGATTGAAAATATTGGTTTTGTTTCATGGTGGTAGCGATATTCTGCTTCCCCTTTTTGTCATTCCTCTCATGTCTCAACTCAGGGTGCAGCTTCCATCAACTTTCTTTGCCATGTCCCTCTTTCTCACAATGTGTACAAGAGGGTTGTTCCCCCCTTCTCTTGGTTGTTGCAGTTCTTCTTGGGTGGTCATTTTGTTCATGTGTTCCCCTGCTTTGCAAATGCATGGCCTTCACACTGGCCTCATCGATGGTAGGAGGCTCAAACAACAAAAATGAATGTCTTATGTAATTATGCAGAGATCCAATATACTTAGTTAAAATATTTGCTGAATCTAATGGAATGCGCAATTCAATGCTTGTTTCGTAAATTCTTCAGTCAAGTCATGTACATTTTTACCTCTACCTTGCCTTAGGTGTTTCCATTCCGTTAATGCCTTTTTCATATATCCTAAAGGGTAAAATTGGTTTCTCAATGTAGAAACAAAATTGACCATGAAGAGAGAAGTTTACCCAAATTTTGGCTGCCTTGCAATTTGCTCTCCCACCAAACAAGAGCGGTGTTTTTTAGTTGAAAAGAAGCCAACTGGATCTTTGCCTCGTCCTCCTTTATCTGATGAATTTTGTAGTAGACTTAAACCTTCCTAACCCAATTGTTAATATTTTCTACATTACTTTCACCATTATACATGGGAAGATCAAATTTAACATCTTATTAAAGAAAAGTTTCTTAGATGAATTTCTTGAATTCCTATGATGATGGTGAGAAGAGGAAGAAGAGCTTTCACTCACGGAAGGAGGAGGTGGATATCCTCCATCATCTACATGTGCTGAACCTCGTCCTTCTGAAGCATTCTCCCCTGCTTTCTCTAGTTTCTCAAGCCTTGAGAAAAACTTCTCGACCCGATCTTCCATGGTGTAGAATTTTTTGCAGAATTTTAGCTCCTCCTCATTTCTAACATCGTCATCCATGTTTCTTCTTCAATGTGTACGTCCCTCTTTGGGATCAAAAGACTTTAGTTTCCCTTCGCCTCTTCGTAGCCTGTTTCTGGTTAGCATACAAACATGCAATTCACATCTACAAAGACCTACTCTGATACCACTCGATCCAAAATATATAGATTTGATATGGAATAAATAATTACATGTAAACTTGCATCTTAACCATGAAACTTAAAAGGCGTGAAGCAAGAAGTGAGAAGCACATAAAATCATGCAAAGAAGACAAAAATTGATAATGGAGTTCGTCCAGGAGGGACTACATCTCTGGGCCCTACTCAATCAGTGGGGAGGCCCTCTTTCATTAAGTGGAAAATAAAATGAAAGTACAAAGAATAAATGAAAAATTACACCCTTATACCTCCATAGCTGAAAGTGGCCGAAATTTGGAGACCTCTGATGAAGAAACAGACAACACCGTATTCCTGTTGTCAGGAGGTGAAAAATCCATATAAAATTTTCCTGATTCTGATGCCGAACAAATCTGGGACCTTTGGAAATTAGCTCAGTTCATGGTTCTGCCCCCCTCTTGAAAAGCACTCAAGGTTCCACTCTGTCTCGGTAAACATGCCGCTCTTGTTCTTCCTGGGCACACTTCTGAAGTGAAGGGTTAAATAGTGCTGGGCTGGGCGGACTCCACAAGGGAGTCACTTGGCCCAATGGTTGATCCATGGTCTGTGGGGAGGGGGTTGGGCGGTCAAACCTCGCACCCTCCAAAAATGTGACATTTTCATTACATAAATCGTATTGCATATTTTTTTAATACAGGATCTGTGGGGTCGGACCCGCATCGGGTGGCCCGCCCCCGTAACTCCCGTCGATTATAAATGGAGTGGGGAGGGGTGGCGGGGTTGATAGCCCGTGCCCCTCCCATTTTACACATATTCGTTGCAACAGTTGGTGGGTTCGGCGGGGTCATGGCCGCCGACCCATAACAATTTACTTTGTTGATATATATGGTTGGAGCAAGGGCGAGGGTCATGGCCCGCCCTTGAATTTTTTTTTATTATAACAATAATGCCATTTGTTGGAGAGGTAAATCCCCTCTGCGGACAGAGGCGATCCCTACTAGCCCAGATCGGGTCTAGCAACAACCAAGTCACTCTAAGACGCAAGTTCCTAATTGCAAAAGACCAATATGCGACAAGAGGCCTACCTTAAGTCCTACGCTGATGTTGCTTGCAAAGAAGATGGCGCTTCCATCCCTCGCTATGGCAGATCACAATTCTCCCGCTCAACGCTTTCGAACACCTACACGTACACGAAGAAACAACAAACAAACAAGCGTAAAACCTAATACATGCAATTATGTATCAGTCAGAGAAGATACAACTCATAATCACAAAACATGAACATCTGAGTGGAACCATAATTGAAGTCGTTTATTATTAATCAGAACAAAGAAAGATACACCCTGAGCTCTGACGCTGGATCTTCCTTCGGTGGTTCGACAGCGGAGTACGTCTCGGTAAAGCTCGTCAGGAATGGGACAAGTCTCTCTCTCTTCGGCTATCTAACGATAATCTCCTTACTACTGATTCAGCTCTATTCAGGCTAGCTTGCAAAGGGAAAATGACAAGCTTATATAGATGGTGGAAGGGGAGTTAGGATCCCTACAATGGTGGGATTAGCCCTATCCTCAAGGAAGCTTCCATGATAGGTGGAAAACAACTTCCCCTACATGGAGATTTGGAAGCACGGGTGATACACTGGGACAGAGCGCCAGTTGGCACTCCCTCTTTGGTGGATTTCCCCCATTGGCACGAGGGCTGAACTGTCTAGTCGCGCCAAGGCCAAAAGGGCTATTTTTAGGGCTTTTCACATAAAATTGTCTTAAGGGGAATGATGGTCCTTGTCAAGGGGGATGCTATGAAAGTGGTTTCAGGTCATGTCACTTCTCACAGGTCACGGAATAATCCCTCCGATGCACAGGACGGGGGGATTGTAGGGACGGTGAAAAATTACTGTGTAACACCATTTTAAAATTCTCGATTCTAACCCGAAGGAGACAAACTAAGTATCCCACAGTTTCGCCCGTATTTCAGCCAGAGCTGGTCGGAATTCGGCCACCGGACTTTGGCAAAAATGCTACCTCCTTAAGGCTGCCACCTCATCAATTCAACCCAGAACTTTGACGCATATATATTTTCTTTCCCATGAAGGCCATGGCCCTTCAAGTTCCCACAATGCTGGTCATGCACCTCCCTCTCCTCTTTGAATTTTTATTTTCTATTTTTTTTGTCTTACAAGTGTTTTGGGCCATCTGGCTTTTTTTCCTCTGGAACTCATGTGAGAAATACAAATATCTACTTTGTTTTTGCATCACTCTCCTAGCTAACAAATACGGTTGGAGTGAAGTTGGGAGAAAAGGGGTACGTAGATTCTAAACTACTCTTTTTTAATGAGTTAATGAAAGTATTTTTGCCAACAAAAAAAAACATAGTATTCTCTTTTAGCCCACTAAGCGTAGAATATATGATGATGGAGTTTATTGTTAAGGAACTTCGTGATGTGAAGGTCACTAGTTTGAAACTATGTGGGAAAAACTTCAACCATTTTAAAGGTAGGTGTGGCCCAAGTCAGGTTCAATCCTCAGATGATTTGATGGCTTAGATGCCCCTGGGTCACAGTTTCTCAAACCAAAGTTTAAGCATGCATTCATCTCAAGACTCACACAACTTAGCAAAGAAAAATAAATATAACATTCTCTTTTCTTTTCTTTTTACAAGTGGTTCATGAATCTGTGTGCCCGCACACATGAACCTAGTTACATCCACAGTCTGAAAATCTCGATAATTCAAAAGGTTTAGCTTTTAAAAAACTTATTAGATAGTGTATAATTTAATAAAACAAAATATTATAATTTATTACATAACAGCTAGCATATAAATTATTATTGCAATCTTATTGTACCTACCCCCAGCAGGTATTAGGCATTGGGTTTTTTTTTATGTTGACATTAATTTGGCTATTTGCAATTTTTTTGATAATTTTCCATAGTTAAACATTGAAATTTTTTATGGTTTATTTATTTAAATTATTTAAATTTATTTTTCTGAGTTCTTATTGGTCCATACTTTCAACATGTTATTGGAAAATGCTTTGTAAATTGTGCTAAAAAGTACAAAAGTACCATGCATAAGGTAAACAGGACTGTCAGGCCATGACTTTCGTTTTAACTAGTTTTTTTTTAAATTTATTTTTCAATTTAATGCTTTGACCCTTCTCATGCGATAAATCTAATGATGAAATTTTCCCCGAATTCAACGAAATTACGTGGAATTAACGCCAAATAGGATACGATAACAGGTTGTGCGGGAGAGTCACTGAAACTTAAACTTGAATATGATCTTTATTTTTGTGGTCGCTCACATTTCACAATTATTTTTGTTTATTTAATATAAAAATAATTGATTTCTTAATTTACGTGTTACAATTGCCAAAAGTTACAAAATGCTCCATACAATTGGGAATTTTTTATTGATATGATTTTTTTTGTTTAATTTTGTTAAAGGTGAGTAGATGGTACATTTGATTCTAAAATATTTTTGAAATAAAGTGTCATTGTAGTTTTGAAATATTTTTTTAATTCTACTTACTATCAATTTAATATTAAAGTATCTTGGTATAAATAAAAGTATATTTTTTATTAATAGAGTAAAAATTATTTAAGTAGTTAATTTTTGGTAGAGAATGTTTTAAATTTCTCAAATATAAATATGTTGCGAGTTAAATTTAAATTATTTATAATATATTTGATAATTTAAATTATTTTTAATATATTGGATAAGTGTAATTTTTTTAATGTTTTTTTTTGGGTAAGATAAAATTACATTTATATAATTTATTAAGGTATTTAAAATTTCATTATTTAGATTATACTATTATGTTTATTTATTATTTTACATTATTAAATATTGAGCTGCAATTGCAAAATACTCTTAATTTTAAAATAATTTTTTAGAACATGACTAAGTTGAAATAAATAAATAAGTTAAATATTAATTGCATTTAACCAATACTAATTACATAATAACAATACAAAATAAATTAGTAATTATATGAAGATATGAAAACTCTATATGTCATTTTAAACTTAAAATCAACAAAGTAATTTTGCCAAGCAAAAACACAACAATCCTTACATTTGACTTATATGCTTATTACTGAATAGCAAATATATTACTGAATTTTAGTTTTAGTATAGTATAAATTTTGTCTATATAATATTAGCTCATGGTAGAGTAACAAAAGCTATTTACAATTCAGATTTTTCCATAATAATTTAAGCTTAACTTTCCATGGTTAATAATATTATTTAATGCATATATTAATTATTTTTATAATTAATATTTCTTTAAATATGAAGTGTATTAAAATGACTTTACATTATATTTTAGCTCATTCTTAAAATAAAATAAAATGTATATACTATATAATTAACTTACTTTTACTTAATTGTACATTTTTAAAAATTCATAAATACATGTATTATTTTTTAAAATAATTTTTTAGAACATGACTGAGTTGAAATAAATAAACAAGTTAAATATTAATTACATTTAACCAATACTAATTACATAATAATAATACAAAATAAACTAGTAATTAAATTAAACTAAGTAGCAAGAACAAAAAATAAAATTAAATATTTATTTAAAAAAAATTATAGTATAGAAGATGTATAAATATTATGCAAATTAAATTTATAAGAACTTCATCATACCTAAATATTATACAAAAAATTATTGATAATAATAATTTAAGTGGAAACTTATTTTAAAAAATAATTTATTATATTTATTTATCTTAATTTACTAAATTTACATTAATAAAAATTATATAAATTAAGAGTATTTTGCAATTGCAATTAAATATTTAATAGTATAAAATATTAAATAAACATAATAATATAAAATAATAAATAAACAAGCTATTAGCACAAATAATTTAAAGAGAAATGGGAAATTGAACAAAATAAATATCTACTATATATATTTATTTATTAAGTATTAAATTATAATTAACGTAAATAAAAACTTGTTTTTTTAACTATAATATATTTATAATTAGTTATTTTATGATTGAGCATTTTAAACGTGATAGATTCCAATTTTAAAGTGTTATCCATATGTTCTTACTAAATGAATTAACAATGCACTAAAAACAATTACTCATAAACATACTCAAACTCAAATTGTAACATTTCTATATTTACATTAAGGGGCAAGTAGTCGCTACTTGTAGCCTTGTTGTAAAACAAATCGCATACCTCTTTCATAACTTCAATTTTCCTAAATTCCTTTCACCTTGTTTGTAGAAGTATTTTTATGTTTAGAATTTTGTTTAAACTTTTGAATCTCGTTAGAGTGAATATGGAAGATTGATGCAGGAGCATCAAGGCCATTTTTCATTTGTAAATATGTGATAAAAGGGGGGTGTGACATTTTTATTATTTTATTAATTAATTTGTTATTTTTAATAAAATAGGAGATAATTTGGAAAAGTGAGGATTTTGTAAATATTCTTTTATTAAATAAAAGGATATGAGAGAAATAGTTTAGGAGCAAAATTAGAGATTAGGAATTCTATGTATGGGACTTTGTTGAGTCCACACCTAAAATATAGATTAGTTGAGGATTAGGTAGAGAGATATTTTGAGTGAATTAAATGCATTATCTATGTATAAATATGAGTGGTTTTTGAGAGAAAAATACACTTGAATAGTGAGAGTGGTTGAGAGCAGATTTTGAACAGCCAAGGCTGTAAGCCTCTGGGCAAATTGTAAGGGCCTAAATGTTGAATATCTGGCCAGGAAGAAAAGTTTGTAAGTATTTTGTTTATTAATATGATAAGTGTGGGTTTTAGAGCTTTATTGGTGAATTTTAGAAATTGGGTATTTAATTTCTGTAAATGGGATTGAATCTGGTGCAAATTGATATTTTAATACCAGCTTTGAAGAAGTCGATTTCGCTATTGTGAAATTGGGTAATTCAGTCACAAATTTGGATCGATTCTAATCGACTGTAGTAATCACTATTGAAAAAGGCGCAATTCATGTTTTCAACTCTGGAAATATATATGAAAATCGTTGCATAAAGGGTTAATGAATTTCGATTTGAAGAAATCAATGCTGAATCTGGTTTTTATATGAAATACTGATGTCTGAGGAATGCAGTAAGCTAGTCTCTGAACTTTGAAGATGTGTTTGAAGTCGATTCAGCAGGAAGGTATGTTTGAAAAAAAAAATGAATCAAAATTTGGAAAGCACTGAAAGTTCGATTTGAAGAAAGCCAATGTCATACCCACAATGCCGAAGGTATTGAATCGAGTGCTAAAACTTTATATGAATGGAGGTTGTTTTAATTGTAACTGAGTTACTGGTTGGGTACAAGTCTGTGTAGAAGTTTAAATCTTTTGGAAAATTGTTATTTATTGGCGAATTGGTATATAGATTGGTAGTATTCAATCGTGTGAATCGATAACTGTGTTGCTTTGAGACCAATACAGGAATCGATTGATCCTGGCAACGAAGGATCGACAACCGCTAAGTGGAATTCTGCGTAAAGAAATCGATTTCTTTTCTGTTCTGAATTAATGCTAGCGCTGGAACGAAGGCGATCTTCAATCTGCCAAAATTTAATATGAGAATTAAGGGTCGATGAAGGAGCGATCCAAACTTGAGCAGTTCGATGCATGGAGAAGTTTACTGGAACAATGGATTGAGCTGAAGTATTAACCAGCGATACTGAAAGTCGATGTGATGATAGCGTTAATGCTGAGTTGGAAATGCGTTGCAGGAGTTCGGACGGATGGAGAAGCTGGGTAAGTAAAGAATAATAGGCGCAATCTCTTTAGAAACGTGAAAGCTTTGGATGGACGAGGAAATTAAATATCAACGAGGAAGGTAAATGACTGTATGAGTCAGCGGTGAGTTTTGATTTAAGAATCCATGAAAATGTTAAAGGCAGAGCGTGGGCTGGAGAATAGACAGGTATATTTGTTTTATGGAAATTTTATTTGAAAACCCAGTATTAAAAACCATATGTGAAGCGATGGGTAGAATGCATTGAATAGCGTGCTGGTTGTTGAAATCTTGAATATAGTTTTGAACAAAGGTGTGGTGCAGGTATGAACGTGCGGTGAATGGTAAGTAAAGAACAAAAGATACAAGTCGAAGAATATAATTGACAGATTTATAAATTAAATGTCATTTGATCTTATAATTGTTGTCTTGTGGATTTCAACCAAGATATGGGCGGAGTGTTAAATGATACATTTAACATTGAATTGTTAAGAGGTTCAAAGGCTAAATACTGAATGAAGTGATAAACAAAAGCCAATGCAACAATACTATTGATCACATTGTGTGACTTGAATAATCGTGACCAATTAAGGTATGCTTTGACATTTAGTACCTTCGATATAGATTGAAATTAAAACGAGGAAGCTTTCGCATAAAGTTTCTAGATTGGGATTAAAATGAAGGTTTGGGTTTGATATATATGAGCATTCAATGTTTGAGTCATTGGGTTTTCTTGAAAGATTCAAAGTATGAATTTGCTTGAAGAGAAGTAAATGTGGGAATTGATATAACTCCATATATGATGGCATTTAATTAATGTGTGGAATCTATGGTGAGTGATTTTGAACAAGATATTTGATTAGCTTCCGCATGTAAATGGTAGAAATTTGCCAGACATTGAGGTTATTGATTTGGGAAAAATGTTGAGATGCATGTTTATATGCATGTGATTAAAGATTCTGGGTATTGCAGGGTTGGCCCTGCCTGCATCATTTTTGGTATCAGAGCTTGGCTCTGTTGAAATGGAAGATGTTTGTTTTTTTTCTTTTTTCTGAATGATGGCAAGAAAGTTCTGTTGAGAACTGAAGTGTTTTATTTGAATGTGTTTTAAATCTAATATGCAAGCTACACAATTGCAGTGAACATGATTGCAGAAACGAAGAGAGGACAAGATCCTGTAAGATCTTAAAGGTGAGATGATTTTTTGATTTGAAATTTATGATTGAAGTTTATGGTTGCATGACAAGATGATGGCAGTGAACCTGACATTCAGTTAAAGGCTGGATATGGAGGAAAATTGCAGTGTCCTGAAGAGAAAGGTGAGTTGAAGAGATAGCCTAAAGAGAGCAGGGAGAGTGCTCAAGAGGTTCCAGAGGCAATGAACCAAGTACTTACCAAAAGACTGAGTGAGGAGAGCTTGGTGAGGTAAGTGGCGGCAAGACATGAGAACTTGTTGCAGAGGCTAGTGCAACTCATGGTGAGTGAGAAACTCATGGAAGAAGATGATCATGGAGGATCAGAGAAAAGGTTCAGAGGAATGCCATAGAGGTGAGATGACTGATGAAGTCTGAGAAAGAGAGATTGCAGTAATGAAGGTACAATTGCAGGTACTACAAGAATGGCTGCAAGAGCAGGAAATTCAGAAAGGAGGATGGATCTTTCCACTGAAGGGAAAGAGAGTGATTTGGAAACCATTGCAGATGAGGTTGAGGCAAAGTGTGATTGCCTTATTGAAGAAAGGACTTAGAGTTCTTGAGCCAGAGATGGAATTTGAAGATTCCACATGCAGATTTGTTCAAAGGGAAGTGTTGGAGGAAGCAGTCAAGACAGAAAAGTCTTGTGGTTTTAAAACTAATAAGTTGTGTATGTTTGCAGGTATAGTACAGGGAGATGAGCAAGCTTTAGAGTTTGTTCAGGAGAGAGAATTGAATCTGAAGGCTGTTCAGATCGATGATGAGATGGCAAGATCTCAGGAAGGAAAGAAGACGAAGGAGTCTAATCAGAATATTGGTGCAAATAGGGAAGGACCAGCTGATGATTGGTTAAGCGCTGGTGAAGGTATGGAAAATTGTGTGAAGTTTCCAAGTTCTACTCCTAATGAAGTTGTTAAATTTTATAGGAAACTAGATCTTCAAAGAAGAGAATTGGAGAGACAGAGGACTTATGTGCAGGATAATTTGCTGAAGAAGTAAGGGAAGAAAGTTTTCATGAATGACAGTCCTGGAGCAGAGGATGGAAACAAGGAGAGACTAGCTGACAGTCTCATGGTGAGTACAAATCAGCATACTGATGTGCTGACAAAGGAGTTGGGAAGGAACTCAAAGCAGCATACTGAAGTGTTGCTAGAGGAAGCTGAGGAGAAAGCCAGTAAAGATTGTCTGAGTCCTGAAGAAGACTTAGAGCTGCAGATGACTGAATCAACCAGTGAGACCATTGGGTCTTGTGATTTTGAAGCTAACGATTTGATTGTGTTTATAGGTGATGTAGAAGACAATCCATTACTTGGAATTGTCTTGGAAGAAGAAGAACTGTTGCAGAAAGAAGATGAGACAAGCATGTCTCATAAGCAGAGGCTTGTTACCATAAGTGACAAGGAGGAGTTGGCTTGTCTGTATGGCCAAGAGAAGACTGGTAGACAAAATTTTGGAACTGCTACAGTAATACAGGGCGAGGCTACAGTGTTTGAAGAACTTGATCTGATTGCCAGAATCAATCAAGATGATGATGGACAATTACGGAAGATTGTCAAAGGAGAAGATGAAGGTTATGCTGGAACTAGTTTGCAGCATGAGGAGAAATGGTTGAAGTGTTTGTTGGAGACATTTGAACCAGAGAAAGAAGTTGCAGATGAAATTGCAGGTGACGAGAAAAAGAATGTTGCAGAGGGACAGGAAGTTTGGGAGGCAGCAACATGTGGGGTGACATTTATGGTGACAACTGAAGCAACATGTGGGGTAGCATCTGCAGGAGTAAAACCAATGTTAGCGACATTTATGGTGGCAACTGAAGCAACATGTATGGGGGCACTAAAGCCTTATGTTTTTTATTCTAACAATTGTTTGGTAAGTACAGGTTTTATTGAAGATGCTGGAGAAAATCTATTAGACAGAGAAATTGAACTAATGAGGCGGATAATGATGAAAGTATCCCGGAAGAGGCCAGCATCAGTAAAACAAAGGGGAAGCAGCAAAGGAAAGACAATAGAAGATTGTGAAAGCCTAGTCAGTGGAGCAATGTAGCATAAAGTGTGGAGACCTAGAGAAGAACAACAGATGGAAGCAGTGACAAGTGGGAAATTGCAGCACAAGATATGGGATCCATGCATACACAGATTCAGACACATGATCAGGAGATCATGATTAATTTCAACGTTGGGAATCTGATGCAGGAGCATCAAGGCCATTTTTCATTTGTAAATATGTGATAAAAGGGGGGCGTGACATTTTTATTATTTTATTAATTAATTTGTTATTTTTAATAAAATAGGAGATAATTTGGAAAAGTGAGGATTTTGTAAATATTTTTTTATTAAATAAAAGGATATGAGAGAAATAGTTTAGGAGCAAAATTAGAGATTAGGAATTCTATGTATGGGACTTTGTTGAGTCCACACCTAAAATATAGATTAGTTGAGGATTAGGTGGAGAGATATTTTGAGTGAATTAAATGCATTATCTATGTATAAATATGAGTGGTTTTTTAGAGAAAAATACACTTGAATAGTGAGAGTGGTTGAGAGCAGGTTTTGAACAGCCAAGGTTGTAAGCCTCTGGGCAAATTGTAAGGGCCTAAATGTTGAATATCTGGCCAGGAAGAAAAGTTTGTAAGTATTTTGTTTATTAATATGATAAGTGTGGGTTTTAGAGCTTTATTGGTGAATTTTAGAAATTGGGTATTTAATTTCTGTAAATGGGATTGAATCTGGTGCAAATTGATATTTTAATACCAGCTTTGAAGAAGTTGATTTCGCTATTGTGAAATTGGGTAATTCAGTCACAAATTTGGATCGATTCTAATCGACTGTAGTAATCACTATTGAAAAAGGCGCAATTCATGTTTTCAACTCTGGAAATATATATGAAAATCGTTGCATAAAGGGTTAATGAATTTCGATTTGAAGAAATCAATGTTGAATCTGGTTTTTATATGAAATACTGATGTCTGAGGAATGCAGTAAGCTAGTCTCTGAACTTTGAAGATGTGTTTGAAGTCGATTCAGCAGGAAGGTATGTTTGAAAAAAAAAAATGAATCAAAATTTGGAAAGGACTGAAAGTTCGATTTGAAGAAAGCCAATGTCAAACCCACAATGCCGAAGATATTGAATCGAGTTCTGAAACTTTGTATGAATGGAGGTTGTTTTAATTGTAACTGAGTTACTGGTTGGGTACAAGTCTGTGTAGAAGTTTAAATCTTCTAGAAAATTGTTATTTATTGGAAAATTGGTATATAGATTGGTAGTATTCAATCGTGTGAATCGATAACTGTGTTGCTTTGAGACCAATACAGGAATCGATTGATCCTGGCAACGAAGGATCGACAACAGTTAAGTGGAATTCTGCGTAAAGAAATCGATTTCTTTTTTGTTCTGAATTTATGCTAGCGCTGGAACAAAGGCGATCTTCAATCTGCCAGAATTTAATATGAGAATTAAGGGTCGATGAAGGAGCGATCCAAACTTGAGCAGTTCGATGCGTGGAGAAGTTTACTGGAACAATGGATTGAGCTGAAGTATTAACTAGCGATACTGAAAGTCGATGTGATGATAGCGTTAATGCTGAGTTGGAAATGCGTTGCAGGAGTTCGGACGGATGGAGAAGCTGGGTAAGTAAAGAATAATAGGCGCAATATCTTCAGAAACGTGAAAGCTTTGGATGGACGAGGAAATTAAATATCAACGAGGAAGGTAAATGACTGTATGAGTCAACGGTGAGTTTTGATTTAAGAATCCATGAAAATGTTAAAGGCAGAGCGTGGGCTGGAGAATAGACAGGTATATTTGTTTTATGGAAATTTTATTTGAAAACCCAGTATTAAAAACCATATGTGAAGCGATGGGTAGAATGCGTTGAATAGCGTGCTGGTTGTTGAAATCTTGAATACAGTTTTGAACAAAGGTGTGGTGCGGGTATGAACGTGCGGTGAATGGTAAGTAAAGAACAAAAGATACAAGTCGAAGAATATAATTGATGGATTTATAAATTAAATGTCATTTGATCTTATAATTGTTGTCTTGTGGATTTCAACCAAGATATGGGTGGAGTGTTAAATGATACATTTAACATTGAATTTTTAAGAGGTTCAAAGGCTGAATAATGAATGAAGTGATCAACAAAAGCCAATGCAACAATACTATTGATCACATTGTGTGACTTGAATAATCGTGACCAATTAAGGTATGCTTTGACATTTAGTACCTTCGATATAGATTGAAATTAAAACGAGGAAGCTTTCGCATAAAGTTTCTAGATTGGGATTAAAATGAAGGTTTGGGTTTAATATATATGAGCATTCAATGTTTGAGTCATTGGGTTTGCTTGAAAGATTCAAAGTATGAATTTGCCTGAAGAGAAGTAAATGTGGGAATTCATATAACTCCATATATGATGGCATTTAATTAATGTGTGGAATCTATGGTGAGTGATTTTGAACAAGATATTTGATTAGCTTCCGCATGTAAATGGTAGAAATTTGCTAGACATTGAGGTTATTGATTTGGGAAAAACGCTGAGATGCATGTTTATATGCATGTGATTAAAGATTTTGGGTATTGCAGGGTTGGCCCTGCATCAAAGATTCAAATATTTATTTAAGTAATTTAAAATTGTTGTAATTAAAAATATTTAATTTTGAAAAGGCATGGAATTAATATAAATATTAATTTACATATTTTTTATTAATTGAAAGCATGACTCGTTATTTAGATGCGTCATATCGTTGGAGGCGAAGGGTTATTGTGTCGCTTACCTTTTTGTTGTGTGTAAAGTCATTTTATGTTTAAAATTTAGTTTGAACTTTTGAATCTAAAATTGTGAATATTACATATTCGAATATTTATTTAAGTAAATTAAATTTGTTGTAATTAAAAGTATTTTGGTTTGAAAATGCATGAAATTAATATAAATATTAATTTATATTATTTATTTTATGTATAAATAAACATTATATTTATTTTTTAATATTTATTTATTTATTTTTTAGATATCTGTGAATTATAAAATGTGTTTTTTAATTTTAAAAGAAATATAATTTAAATTTATTTTATTATATGTTTTTGAAATAGTTTAATTGTTTTATATTTAAGTTTTTTTTTTACAATTTAATAATATATTTTTTTTTAGTTATATGGTAATTTTTTATTATTTAAATTGTATTTTTTAATAAATAAATTTATTAGTACCTTAAAAACTATGAGACATTTAAAGTATGCAGACTATATGACTCATATTTGAATTCTAATGGATCTCTAATAAAGTAAAAATAACTTAATCAAAATATATAAGAAAAAAATAAAACTAAACCTATATATATATATATATATATATAGGTTTAGTTTTATTTTTTTCTTATATATTTTGATTAAGTTATTTTTACTTTATTAGAGATCCATTAGAATTCAAATATGAGTCAGACTATATATATATATATATATATATATATATAATTAATTTTTTTTCGTAGTAGAAAAGTAACAATTAAAATATCTTATGATAAGGTGTAAGTGTTTTGAGTAAGGATTTAGTCATGGGTAAAGTGTGAAGGTTTTACAACATTACAATGACTCTTTTTCTCTGTAGAACTCAATTACCTTTCTCTCAATGTGTTACTATATTTTAGAGATGGGTAAGGGGTATTTTATTGTTACATTATTCAAATCTTAGTGTGACATTATAAGAAAAAATGAAGAGGGATAGACATTACGATTTTCATTTTATGTGTAGTTAGTGTAGTTAGTGATGAATGATTTATAGGTGAGGAATTGACTTTAAAAGTTTCAGTTATTATTTTGGAAAATTTTCTCTTTCATATCATTGAACTATCTTGTAATTTATGTTAAGAATTAGTAGAGAGCCTTACTTCTGGATTGTGTAATTAGCTTTGTATCAACATATGTTTTATGTTTTATATGAAGTAATTAGATTCTAGAAATGTGAGTCATATAATGCAAATTCATGTTTTCTTGAATTGATTTAAGAAAATATGATTAGATTTGATTGCTTTCGGGATCTAGGTGATTCAAGCATATTCAAGAGCTTAAGTGGGAAACCCCACATCTCTATTTTAGTTCATTATTACAAGTAGGGTTATCAAATATTTGTGAGAAATATTGTCGAGAAATCCATTATCATTCTAGTAAATTCTTCAAATTCTATTATTTCCTTCAAGAATGAACAACAAGGAAAAGTGGCTATCTCAATTCCCTCTAATATCTCAATTTATTCAGTATGAGGGCAAGTAGTTGGAAGACCGATCACCCTATGTGATTATGGAATCTATAAGGCCTCTATCATTTGTTTAGATTTTTTATTATGGGCGTGGGATGGTGGTTTTAGGTTATGTATTCTTCCATTAGTGAAAATCCCTATTATGTGAAAGCCTGTATATTGTTAAGAAATTGGATGAAAAACCAACTTTGAAGGTCAAGTAGTACAAGGTAAATGAGTGCATTTTATTACCTAAATTTGAGGTAGTAATATGTAGGTTTAGTGGATTTTGGCCATGATTGGTAATTTTACATAAATATATATTTTCTAGGTATAACAAGAACCATGAGATCCCTTTATGCTATAATTTTTTTTTCTTGTACAATTTTATATTCATGATGGTTACCATAGAATATTTGATGATTGTATCCAAAATGCTAGTTTGATTCAAGATCTCTAGTACAACTCTTTCTTTTGATTTCCTCAATGTTTAATGATATTAGAAAACACTTTGATAATCTTTTTAAAATATGATGCAAAAGATTCGTTATGAATTGTTCATGTATACATGCAATTGTGTCAATATTGATTTTTGTAGAAGTCTTCCAAACTAAATGATGTTGAAACATGAAAATTTTAAATAAATTTAATACTTGAATCATGGAATTATTTTTTTTAATAATGAACACTATCATTATCATTACATAGGTCACCACATACAATAAATATATCTTAATGTTATAAATCATAAATTAGAAAAAAAGAAAAAGAATAGTCTTTTAAACATAAAAATTGACAATCATATGATCTTCATATTTATATATATATATATATATATATATATATATATATATATATATATATATATATATATATAGATAGATAGATAGATAGATAGATAGATAGATATATATATAGATAGATAGATAGATATAGATATTACCCTTTTAAAATTTAGAAAAAAAAATAAAGAAAAAATGATGACATAACATAGACAATAGAGACTTTTGTAGAAAAATAAATGTGGAAGATTCCTCCTGGTAAAATTTAGTCCTAAATAATGCTCTCACATGAAGAATTAAAAGTTGATATGATTATAAAATTTCTAATTTCAGTAAGAAAAAGTATTATTTTTTTAAAATTCAAAAGTGCATAATAAACTATATCCTATACATCTGTTTAGAGTAATTTAAAAAAACGATAAAAAAACTTAAAAGAAGATCAAAGCAAATAAAAAAAATTAATATTTTTTCAACATTAAATTAGTTAATTATATATATATATATATATATATATATATATATATATATATATATAAAGAAATTCTCTTATAAGCAAACAAAAAAACAAGTTATTTAAAAAGAAAATCACACTTTCCTATAAATAAATTAGGATACTCTATAGTTCATCCATGGAGTGTGATTAATTAAAGTACAAATTGGAAGCAACATCTACCTTGACCGTCCCACGTGAAGCCACATGATGATCGTTATTCCTCGAGCTCTCCACACAACAACGTAAGGATAATATCAGTTGTAAGACATGTTATGGGATAGGTTTAGGCTACATCGTTTTTTTGTGATAAATAATTTTATACTCAACACTAATGTTCATCAATGTAAACATAGATAAACAGATGGGTTCAAAAAACCATGTAAGAACATTTAAAAGATCTACAATCGAGATAAGGGTTTCCAAATTTACTAGACAAACAAACCCTTAACCTCTTATTGAGAAGATACACTATTGGTTGATGGGGGATAGAAGGAATTGGATGGGCCTCACACTGCTTCTAAGAACTTGGAGGAATGGATGACATACTGTTGAGAGATGAGGGGTGTAACCTTTGGTGTTTGATTCACAACTTTTCAAAACATTTGACATTAGAGATTATTATTGGATGCCATATATGCCCCCAAAAAAACTTGAATGACCAACATGGAAATATTTATGAATGGAGGAAATAAGTTCCTCATTTAATGGGAAGATGTCTGTCAAAGAGAATGATTCCTCTCCATAGTCAAGATCATCTTGCTACATGATTATGAAGCATTGACAAAGTTAAAGAACATCGAAAAGAGCAATGGGATCTAGGGTGAAAGGAGGCATGTGGAATGCTACTGATGTGGATTTTCGACATTATGCTCTGCCATCCATTTTAGAAAAGACACATGGACCAAACCCTAGTCCATCAAAAAACCCCAGGAAAACCTGGCCGTAAAGCCCTCCATAATCTAAATAATTAAATAAGGAGTATTTTATGTCAATATATAAAAATATCACCATAGTAACAAAAAATGAAATTATATTAAATTATTTAAATTTAATTGTGAACACAACTATACTCACTTAAGAGTGCTTTTTTTTTTTTTACTAAGCCAATCCAAAGTTATACTCACTTAAGAGTTTTTTTATCATGCTCAAAATCACTAGAACAATAATAATGCTAAAGATAGTAATCATTTTACCCCCACCAATCAAAATAACATCAATTAACATTTCATTTTAACTAATAAATATAAAAATAAAATAAAACTTCCCTTCCACTACATTGAAGGATGAGTACATATGTCTGTAAAACGAATGTATAACCTTTTGTTTACTTTCAAATATAACTACTACATCGTTACATGCACCAATGGTTTAATAAAAGGCCTACAGCCATTGACGGTGATGGTTATCAATTTAGTACAAATCAATGCATCCAAGTTGGAGACATCAAAATCTAATGCATCCAAATTGGGGACATCAAATCTAAGACACCTCAATTTTCCCTATAAAAATAGGGAATGGTGTTGAAATGGAATGGACAAGTCGAAAAATATCTCTTATGTTCAATCGTTTTCACCGCAAACTTGATACTAAAATAAGGTCCGGACAGTCTGGACAAAATAATGCGACGCTCAGAGGTCCTGTCACAAAGAGGAATGGTTACCCAACCGGATTATTCAAAGGGCTTTCATAAAACAAAAAATATTGGAATTTGATGATATTTTAAAAAATTATCTGACAGGAAGTATCTATCCTCTCACTTTAAGCATGTGAAAATTCTGACTATCACTCAAATTCCTATGAAAATTATAACATATTTTATTACCGTACAAAGGAATACTTAGTCATAGAGATCCTTATCTCACTTAGATAAAACCATCTCTGGTAATGTGTACCTGGTCCAGAATTTAGGGGTAGATGCATGGCATAATGAGTGTGATGTCATTGTCCTAGGTCATCATGATGTCAGTGGGCGTTCAGAGAGGCAAGTTGCATGGGCAGAGTGTTCCGAAATGGGGTTGTATAACATAGGGTAAAATTTGTCTAATCCAAAAATTATTAGAATGGGTTGTTTTAATCATGTTTTTATATTGGAAATAGATTCAGTATTATCAAAAATTTAAAATTTTTAAAATTTAATTATTATAAATTTAAATTTTATTAAAATAATACAAAAATTTATATAATTTTTTAAACAATTTTGACGTTTTTTAAACTACGGCTTTGGAAAGGCGAAATTCATACCAAAAACACAGCAAATAATGGATATTAACTAATTAGATTTATTTTCAACAGAATTAAGTTAATCCTTGGATATTAACTAATTAGATTTATTTTCAACAGAATTAAGTTAATCCTTTTGTAAATGGATGTTTTAAAGTTATAAATTTGATAATATGATATCGTATACATTGTTTTTTAATTAAAATTAAATTATAAAATAAAACTATGTTTGTAATAAGAATTCACATTATGGAAATTACATATTATTTTAATGGTGGTAGTATACTTAATTTTCAAATTTGTTCTGAAAATTATAGAAATTTTGCAAGATTTTGATAAAATATTGAAAGAGTTTTTATAAATCTAGGTTACAGTCAAATTTCAAGATTTTGGGTGCTTTAAGTGTTTTTATGTTGTTGAGTCCATTTTCACCGTTAGAAATTCAATTCAAACATTCTTGCAAGTTTTTTGAATTCTTTTTTACCGGATTCTTACATTTTTTTGTCATCCTAACAAATTTGAAAAATATATAAACAACACCATTTTAATGTATAATTAATTTGTTTATTATGTAACTATATTAAAATATTTTAAATAACAACCTCTACATGATGGATCATCAAATTGTCAATTAAGTTTGTGTTTAACTACAATATTTAAGATATGCATTATAAATTAATAAATTTATAAAAATTTATAAATATATTTCACTAACTTAACAATAAATAAAAAAATACATAATTATATTTCGACCAATAATTTCATTAAATTTCTTTGAGCACCCCTTCTATGAATTTAAATTTAGTTGATATTAAGTTTTTTTTAAATATTATTTTAAGTTACACATTTTTATTCTAAATTCATATTATTTTAATAAAAACAAATTTAATTCTAATTTTCATATTAATATATATTTTATGAATTTCATAATTATTTATATAGCTTTTAGTTTTAATGATTACAACAATATTATTTTTATAATAAAATAAGTTAATTTATAAGTATATAATGGTATTTATTTGGTTGATATTTGTATAGTTTGTTAATAGAAGGTTACGATTTAGTATTGATAAGGTTTTTTATTAGACAATCTCAACTAAATACAAAAATTCAAACATTTCAAAAGAGTTTTAGTCTAAACTCTAACTGTTGGGCTAGAATTGTAATCTATAGATAAACTATGCTTCTCTAGACTGGTGTCTAGTCTAGAACAACAGATGAAAGATTGCACTACCCTTTTTCCTAATTCAGAATAGATATATAGAGAGGATTGGATGCTTACTTGTTTCAGTCACTTCCAAATGGCTCCTTTCTGTCGCTTCCACTACAGCTTCAAATTCAAGCGGTTTTAAATAGCTGAATGCTTCCTGCAAGAAAGAACACTGAAATAAAAGAAGATGCAATAATATAGATATCTATTCAAGTTAATTAGCCAATTCAATTAAGCATAAACTACATTCATCAACTAAGATTCTACAACATGGAAAATCAAAGTAAACATGGATGCATGTAGGGAAAAACAAGAAGTACTCTTTATTGATGATAGAATGAGAGGTTACAACCTAATGACTGATTCATCGTGACCTTCCAACAGAGTTCCTTAGTCTCATCACAGCATAAGTCTCTCCAGCAGCAGCTCCACAAATCAAACTCTCTATTGAAAATTCTCCAACATTTCCCTACTCAAATTCTTCCTTCTTAACACAATGATCTGTGTTCAATTTATAGATGAACTATAGGTAGTTTGTAATCAATAACATTCCAAAAATAGGCAAGACATGTTTCCATTCATGTAGATGCCAAATGGACACTTGGATCCGAAGCTTGACACATGTGAACCCTTCTAGAAGACAGTGGCCAAGTGGAGATTCCGAAACAATGAGAATTTTTCTCCCAATCTGACCAACGCACCTTTGAATGTGGGGAAGTGCTTTGCAAAGTAGCCTTGAATGGGGCTACCTGCATATGCAACGCACTTAGGCCCCTTAGAGCGTGCGTTGGTGAGCTTCCACGTGTTTAATAATAAGCTTCAAACCATGGAAAAGCCTTGCTTTGATGAAAATCTCGTTTGATTCATGAATGTTTCCTGTCTTAGGGAATATAGCAACTGGGATGATAGGGAATGATAGACCCTTCGATCAACGGTCTTGGAGATGATTCCCAGTTAACCAAGTCATTGGGAATGGTGCCCAAATTGACCTATAACAATTGCCCCCTAAAGCATGAGATCCAAATAATAAGAACATTTGATTGAGATGCTTTACACTGTGATGAGACTGGAAACAAAGTGGAACGGTCACCTACATCAATCTTACAATACATTACATCATGATAAATCCTCTATTGATCATAATTGATGAGGGTAGGCATTCCCATAGTCAGCACATAAAAAAATCTAATAACATGTACATAATTCAGAAAGTCATCTACATTGGAATTTTGCCCAGATGCAGACATTGCCTACAGATATAGGCCCATGTTTGGATGAAAATTTGTATGTAAGGTCACCGTACAGATGATATGTAAAACAATCCTGAAATCGCAGCTCGGATGGCTGAAACTAGATCTGGGGTCTTCTTATCTCATTCACTCGATCATTCGGGTATAAGTCTAGCCATGCGAATATATGATTTGTCGTCGAACATGGAAAGACATCGTTTTATTACCAGCCAATAATGAAATCTATTAACAAACGCGACAGAACCACCATTAATGTTAATGTCCCTCAAGGTACTGCAGTAAATTTCGTAAGGCATGAATAGATGATTTGATGTGGACCGCTAAACAAAATATTTCGATCAAAAGTCCAGAAGTGAGGATCTTGTTGATGCTGTAACAAGCCTCATGGTACTGGAATCTGATGTTTCTAAGTGAACTTCCTGGATATTGATTTATAGTCGACAGGAAGTCACCTTATTGCAAAACTGGAGTTACTGATTTCGGAGACAAGGGTATGACTTGATATAGCAATTTTTCAAGGATGACGGTCATGAAAATGAAGGTTTATGAGTATTGCAGATGGATGATTTCTAAATCACTAGATGACTTCTCATGAACATATCGGTGACATTATGATGAGTTGGCGGCATTGACCCAAAACCAAAGTGAAGGTATGATGAACCATAGGTGTGAATGAACCGTCAAGATGATTACCCAACCCAAACAGTCACGGACATGGAGTGAAAGAAGTGTCATGTTCAAGAGCAACTTGCTACTAAAAAGAAACTTTTCTTGATTTTCCCAAATTTTCCCCAGTCATTTGTCAACCAGTACCTCTTTATTTTTTAACAAGCTTGAGGAGGATAACATTTGTTTGATATATAATTCAACCCTTCGGGTGAATAAAAAATTAAGTATCACTATTTAATAATTTAACGAGTCTAGCGATGAATTAAACTCGACTCTTGCCATGATCAACAAGCCCATCGCTATTTTATGTTTTAACGAGCTTAACGCCAGTGATAGCCCGGTCCTTTTTCATGTTTAGAGAGTCTGAAAAAGAGGACGAAAGAGAACTCCAAAAGTACTTTTTCGTAAATTTTTCTCTCAGATCCGAAAAAGTGTAAAATGATATCTGAAAGAACCTCTTTGGTCATGTTTAACCAAGATATTCCTTTTTCGTAAATAATCCATCTCAGTCCGGAAAAGGGTTAAACTTATACTGAGTAGATATCAATTCATTTACTTTAACGAGCTCAAAATGACAAGTGGTCGGCAATCTTTTCACATTATCGGAGTCTGAAAAGAGCTAAAAGAAGACTCCAGGGGTTCCTTTTTCGTTGTTATCGAAGCTCGAAAAAGAGATAAAAGTGCGCTTCAAATCCTTTTTCTTTTTTATCAAAGCTCAAAAAATAAGGAGAAAAAGCATGCTTTGTGGTCAAGTCTTTCTTTGAAATAAATGTGCACGACTAATCTGTTCGTCAGTTGTATTTCCTGTTTAGAACAACAACAAATGGATTAAAAATACTTGTTTCGTGATAAAAAACATAATAAAACTATAGTCATAGTAATAAATTTAACTTGCAAGTAATTAAATGACTATATAAAGCAGTTTCACTATTCATTTTTACCATTCCATAGTTACTGTTAGTGTTAGTCTATTCATACTATCATCAGTGATCAAAATTTCTCTTTTGCATTTGCATATTAGGAGTCCCATACCAATAAAATTTCATGATTCTGCTAGGTCATGGATTCATTGATGGTAGTAATTTTTCATCACTTTTCCCTCATGTGAAACTTGCTAATTCTCCGCTCTATGGTCTTTAGTCATGAGTTACTTTCACCTTTTGAGTCATATTATTAGGTCATAGGGTTAGTCGCATTAGGTTCCAGGGTCTCATCATGATCAAATTAATGAGTCAAGTGTCAATAAATATCAACAAGGTCATGAGGAAGTCAATAAACTCAAAGTCACAGCACCTGGAAGAACAAAGAAATGTTTTATTCAGTTGGAAGTAATTTTCACCTCAAAACCATGTTTTGAGGTGAAAACATGATATTTTGCCTTTATTATCATTCATTATGTAATTTTATGTCAGCATATGTAATAAGTCACAATTTAGAGGCTGCTTTCTCCACAAAATCATCACTCTGCCCTTCAGAGAATTTTTCCACATCATTTTCAGTGTCAAATCATGTTCCAAATGTGTCCATCAAAAAGAGCCCGGAAAGAGCTTTCCAATGGTATACTACACTCTCAAAACTGACTTCTGGATTGAAATTTATGCCTCAGTGAACAAAAGTCCCCTATACCTAAACCCTCCCTTTTTCCCATTCCCCTCCTACACTTTATTTCATAAATTTTTTTAATGTTTTCCTTTATAAAACGCCTTTTTCCCCATCCAATGGAAAAATCGCATTATTAAACCTTTAAATATATAAATCCAATGCGATTTAAACATAACCACTTCCCCTCATGCCCTTGAAACTTTATTATAAAGTTAAAGTTTCATATAACAAATCCCCTCTCATCGCAATCGTAATACATAAACCACTTCCCCTCCATGCGTTGAAACTTTATAATAAAATTCAAAGTTTAATTATAATCCCCATTCCAAGACCTTCCCTTTCCCATTGCAATCGTGAATTTTAACATACGCATCCTGATTGACCTATCACAAAAAATCTGATGCGATCAGAAAATTCCTGACTGTATATCCCCGATGGAAACCTGCCCAATGTCATCTCGACCATTGATCCGATCAAATGATCCAACGGCCTGAATCCAATTGACGCTTTTGATCACTCCCCTCCGATTGAGTCCCTCCCGATGGCAACTCCTGATTACTCCTGCACCGTCGATCTACCCATCCGATCGAACGGACTAAAAACCATCGCGCTCATCGGCATCAGCGTTTTTATATTACACCCTGCCCCGCTCTCCTCCAATCCCCTGATGCCAATGGACTTACGGGTCCACCACATTATCTTTCACCATTTCATAATTAAAAAGCCTATTTCCCTTTGTAAAACTTAAACTGTGTTTTATTTTGTTTTATACAAAGGCCTCGCCCACATCGCTTATCCTCATCGCATCAGAGGAATTGTATTACGTTATACTCTGCTCCCTCTTTCAATTCTGATTGCCACCTCGGTCCCACCTTAAGGCCCTCCGCCATTTCAATTGTAAAATCGTTCTTTCCTTTATAAAAGCACCCAACCTTTCCTTTTTATATTTTATTATTACCCCATTTTCCCTTGTACATTATTTCAATCGCATCTGAGCTTTTCGGATTTGTTTCAAAAATATTCAACCCCCCGATCCCGATTGCAATGACACCATCGCAAACATGTATTTTCAAGTGTTTTATTATATATTTTATCCCCCTTCCTTCCTCTGATTCCGATTGCGATTACAATATGGACCCCACCTCCTTTCCCTTCGCTCCCTTCATCCAAAATCCGTTTTTCCCTTCACTAAAGGCATAATTTCATTTTTTATAATTTCAAAGTTAGTTTTCTTCAAACGGATAATGGAAAGCAACAGTCAAAGGGTTGAGAGCTAATTATGAAGCACAAAATCATTTTGGTTTGTCTTCTCCTCTGTTTAAAGCAATGTAACAACAAAATTTTCAAATGTCCCAAAATGTATTGTTGTTCCTTATTTTCAGGGGCAGATTGTTGGATTTCTTTTCTATGATTGGACTTTAGTTCTTGAGCTGTTAAAATGGCTACCTTTTCTTAGGATCTATGTTTCCACATTTCAGCCTATTTAATGTAATTGTGAATCATTTTATAAAGTAGTATGTAACTTAGAAGTAGGGGAATAGTGTGGAAAAGAATGCTTTGCGCTCCATTGTACAGTTTGATAGGGAATTAATAAGAGATGCAGCTCTGATTTGTGGGATCCATGTGGTATAAAATTTAGCATTTGTTCTTTCCTCTGTGTTCATATGTAAATTTTTTATGTTCACCTTTCATCCATAAACATCTCTTTGAATGCTTTCAAGATAGAAAGGTAGAATCCATTTTTATGCTTTGCCTTGGGAAATCATTCATACTCTGTGTTTGTCTTCTGTTTGAAAAGGATCCATCTCCATGCCCTTTTCAACTCCTCACCAGTATTTCCATTCCATCCTTATTTAAAATTTATTTCTAAAATTTCCTACCTACCTTGCCCCATGAAATACCCTATATCCTGATTTAATTCCCCAGTTTTAAACTGTCCCATTTGTTCCATACATCCTTGAAAATTTCTTCATTCATTTAAAACCTTTTCCCATTTATATACCTAGCCTAAAATCAGTTTATTATTGTACTTTTTTAAATATATTTCACGGAGAGAGCCCTCTCCTAACCTTATAGGGCTCGCTACAAGGCTAAGCGTGGTTTAGATGTTGCCCTAATTTGCCTTTTTCAGCCTGAGGTCCAAATGGGGAGCTAACATTTCTGGCGACTCCACTGGGGATGCAATCTAACTGTCTGTGAGCACATATTCTTAGCACTTGAAACTGAACGTGTTTATTTTGTTTTCAAATCGAGTCACAGTCAGGCCCTGTGTGAATAGTGAGTATTGGAAACCTTTGTTTAAGGTTAAAAAACCTCGGTTATATAGACGCGACAGTTCCTTGGAAATATCTGTTATTGAAGTAAAAAAGGCTTTGTTTTGTTGTCGGCGGGTTAATATCAGTGGGACCCAGCAGTGAGTTAACGTGAGGAGTTAAACGCTAAACCACAGTGAAAGTCTGAGTTAAAGCGCGGTTCGTTTACCACCAGCGGGTTTTGGAAACCATACCGCCTATGTCGCATTGCTTTTGGCCCGAAGCAAAACCACTCCCAAAAAACGCGATCCATTAATATAAGGGCATGTCATCTCCCCAATACCGCCCATATCGCACAACTTTCAGGTGTTAAACCTCGGCCTATGAAAAAACGCGAAATTGACGAGGATCGTCTGATCTGTGAAGCGTTAGATCCGACGGTAATCACACAGTGAAGTGCACAAGCGATAATTGAGGTATGATCTGGCGGATTTTGCATTATTATATGTTTATTTAATTCATAAAAAGGTGAAATATAGATGTGTGGGCCCCCGTTGAATGAAATCTATGTCGCATTGGTAGAATAAAAGGATTTCATGGTATAAAGTTCGAAGGTTGGCATTTTTTTTAAAGAATCGTGCCATTGTTATAATTTGATATGACGACTGGATGTAAGGTTCGCCTAACTGTTTAATGTGTTCCCCTATATCGCGTTAACCTTTAAACATTTGTTTGAGAAGGCGAAAATTATTAAAGTGTTGTTGGAAAGGAATATAATTACAAGCTCTCATTCTTCCACAGTCATAATATATTTCTGGTATCAGAGCATAAAGACAGATCACCCCAGTAATGTTTTCTTGTAAAATCCCGGATTCTGGAAAATGATGTTCAGATTCTGCTAGGCTGAAATAAATATTGTACAGTAGAAATTTACACACACTGGCTTCAAGAAGATACACAAGGGCTAATCCAGATCCAAATCCCCCCCTTGTGTTTGAGAATCCTAATCTTATCCCAAGAATAGTTAGAAGACAAGAGGGATTACTAAGTCCCAGACCTATCTTCAAGTACCATACTTGGCCCAGCGAGTGGATTTTTGTAGAAGATCTTTCTTTTGATGAAATGTTTGAGCTTTCTTTGTTTAGAAATAAGTATGAAACTGCACTTGATGACACAGTTTTAGATCTAGAATTCCTTGTAGATATTGAAGTTCAAAGAGAAAATTCCTCAATTGATGATTATATTATGAATTCTCCTCAGTCATTTATCACTATAACTAATATCCCTGAGCCTTTAGAGTCATCAGGAACAACATTTCCTCCTCCTAATTCATCAGCATTCCCATCAGTCAGTTCCCAGCTTTCATCTCCTCCATCAACACCTCCCTTGAATCCTTGTCTTACAAACACTGTTGTAAATCCACCTAGAGCCATGGCTGCCCGGTATGCACCCCTGGTTTTACCTCAGGTTCTGAATGATATGCCTGCTGATTATCAAAGTAAAATTCCTATCTTTGATGCCACTCAAACCATCACAGCCCAGCAGCATCTTGATAAGATGAATGACTTTTTTGATCTACATGAGGTAGAGGCAGAGAATATAACTACAAGGTTGTTTGTCCAGAGCTTTGAAGGTGAAGTTAGAAAGTGGTTTAGAGCCTTACTAGCAGGCTCTATTCACAATTTGCAGGAGTTCCATACACAATTCTTAGACCGGTGGGAGGTAAAGAAAAACCCACTCCAAATTTTGTCTGAGTATGAGAATATTAAAAGAAATGTGGGTGAAACTATATAGGATTATTGTCTAAGATTCAATGCTATATATAATGCTATTCCGGCTAACCTGAAACCTCCTGTGGGGTTAGCATTGCTTAAATTTCCAAATGGTTTCGATGTCGATATGACATATCAGCTGCGAGAGAGAGATCCCACTACGCTTGAAGACATGCAGAAGATAGCTGTAAGTGTAGAAGCTAATCTACTAGCCAAAAGAGCTCGAACCAGAGCTGAAAAAATAGTCACAGTGAAAGAGGAAGCCTCTCCTTCAAACAATATGATGGACACCTTGATTCAGACGCTGGAAAATATGGTTGATCGATTAACCATTTCAGATAGACCTGAACCTCAAATTAGGAATCCGAATTTTAGAGGACAACAGCCACCATTCTGAATTAAACAGAGAGAACATAGAGCGTAGGACCAAGCGCCACCACAGCAGCAAATCAGAACTCCGTTACAACAGAATTATGTTCAGGAAACAAAGATGGATGAGGACGATGACCCTGTGATTGAAGCCAACCACTTCTTCACTGCAGATGGTGCGCCAATTTTTCTCACTGAAGACGAGGAACACACAGTGATTGTAGATGTTCAAAAAGATGAAGATTTCATTTTGGCCAATGACGTAGTGATAGAAGATGAGTCTGATGATTACTAAAGAGGGTACATGAACGCTTTATCGGCCCAACAAAAGCAATATTCTTTAAGGAACAAAGATGTTCTGATCAATCCCATTTAGAAGAGAAAAGAGCTCCAAATGAAGAATGATTCTCAGAAGAAAGGGAAAGAGCTGGCCGACCAGTCCTCCAGTAAAACAACTTCAGCGATTAACACAGCAAATGGGAAGAACCAATAGAGCACAGTAAAGGAGAAATAAAAGAGGAAAGATCCTCCCATTAAAGAGGTAGAAAAAGGCCCTTCTTTTAATTTGGAGAATGAAATTTCTAAACTGAAAGTATCTATGCCTTTGACTGAGTTGGTGAAAAACAGTACTTATAAAAGTTAGGTGTCTAGAATTTTGCAAATAGACTCTGTTTCTGATATGGTTAATATTGAAGATGACTATCTCGAACTCATCTTTGGTCCAGCCACAGAAGATCAATCTGAAGAAAGTGAAGTCCCTCCCTTTTACCTGAGTCTTAGAGTACATGAGTTCATCTTGCATAATGCTATGTTAGACTCCGAAGCCTCACATAATTTGATGCCCAAAGCCATCATGGAGAAGTTAGGACTTGATATTACTCGAAAATTCCATGATTTGTATTCCCTTGACTCAGGTAGGGTCCATTGTATTGGTCTTATCAAAGACTTGGTAGTGTCTTTAGATCAAATCCCAGCTAAGAATGTTTTGATGGATTTAGTTGTTTCCGATGTTCCACCATGGTTTGGAATGCTTCTATCCAGGTCTTGGGGGGGAAAACTTAAAGGAACCATGCAGCTTGACTTCTCTTATGCCACTATCCCCGTGTTTGACCAATTGAGAAAACTATATAGGGAGAAGAAAATGAAATATATGATCACTAGAAAAGAGAAGCCAGTAAATCATCCCATTAATGCAGTCCACACATATTTAGAGTCCTTTGTATTATATTCAGATGGTGGTTTGAATGATGAAAATGTTCAGTTGGTACAAGTGGATGAAATACCTGAAATTTCAAAGAATTTTAGGGAAGTACTCAAACAGGAAAAAGATAAAGCAGCAAGCACTCCTGAGCCTCCTGCTTGCCAGCAGTAGAAAGATAGTGAACAATAGAAAGATGCAGAAATCAATCAAGGTAAATAAGAGAAAGAAGCAAATTTTCAGCATCTACAAGAAGAATAAGAAGGACTTTGGAGCATGTATTTTGATGGAGCCGTTGGTAAGGATGGAGCTGGTATTGGAATATGGATCCAGAGCCCTATTTTCCAGCCTGAAAAGGTTCCTAGTAATGTTAGAGTATGTGCTTATAAGTTGGCTTTTGACTTCGTTAACAATGAAGCAGAGTATGAAGCTTTGATTGCAGGTCTGAAAATTTTGAAGAAGCTGAATGCAAAAAGAATTTCTATGTATGGAGATTCAGAGCTGATACTCAAACAGGTCAAAGGAGAGTACCAAGCAAAGCATCCGAGATTGAGGGCATACAGAAATGCAGTCCTAGATATCTTGAAGACATTCCCTGAGTACACTTTGACAACAGTACCGAGAATGCAGAACATTATTGCTGATTCTCTTGCCACTACAACAAGCAACTTTAAGATTCCAATGAACTCCAGCAACAAGTTTGAGATTTATGTCAAACATAGGCCTGTTGTTCCAGACAATTTAAGGTATTGGTAAGTGTTTTGGGATGACAATGAGATCAATGCTTTTTTGCAGAGTGATGGAAAATTCAAAGATACTCCAATAGAAGGTGACTATGAGGTTGATGATCAAGAAATTGAATCAAATCAGATGGACATATTGCAGATGAAATATAATGTAATTCCCAGAGGTCTCATACCTTTAGAGGAGCTTTTTGTTCAAGATGACGTTGCCAAGAAACCAAGTTTGGTGCCTATTGAGAAAGGAGTTGAGGATGTGAATCTTGGAACATCTGACAAACCCAATTCTGTCAAGTTGTCAAAGGCATTGTCCCCTGAGGTAAAGGAAAATTATGTTAAATTACTTTCTGAATTTTCTGATGTGTTTGCATGGGATTATTCAAATTTGAAGGTGTATGACAAGAACATAATCCAGCATACTATTCCCATCAAGTTGGATCAGAAGCCATTTAGACAGAAGCTGAGAAGAATCAATCCGAAGTTGCCTCCATCCATTGAAAAAGAGGTAAACAAATTGTATAAAGCTGGTATCATAGTCCCAATTAGATTTTATGACTGGATTTCAAATTTGGTCCTAGTATGTAAGAAGACAGGAGAGATAAGATTGTGCATAGATTTTCGGAATCTGAATAAGGCATCCTTAAAAGATAATTATCCACTTCCGAAGATGGACCATATTTTGCAGAGAGTAGTTGGAGCATCTAGGATGTCACTACTTGATGGCTACTCAGGCTACAATCAGATCTTGGTGCATGAGAAATACCAAGACAAAACTGCCTTCACAACACCCTGGGGAACCTTCCAGTATGCCAAAATGCAATTTGGACTGAAGAACGCTGGAGCCACTTTCCAGCAAGCAATGGACATTTCTTTTGCCAATGAAAAAGATGTTTTTCTTGTTGTTTATTTGGATGATTCGACAGTGTTTTCTAGTTTTGATGATGAGCATTTGCACCATTTGAGAGTTGTTTTTCAGCGATGCAGAAAGTTTGGGATTTCTATAAATCCAAAGAAAATTATTTTTTCCATGGACAAAGGCAAGTTGCTGGGGCACATCATCTCTAAGGATGGTATCCGCATTGATCCATCTAGAGTGGAGGCAATTCAGCACATAGATCTTCCATGAAACAAAAAGGAGATTCAGGCATTTAATGGTAAGATGAACTTCTTGCGCATATTTATACCCAATTTGGCTGAACATCTAAGAGAAATGAATAATATGTTGAAGAAGGATAGCACTGTCAAATGGAGTGAGGAAGATATCAAGTCATTTAATTTGGTAAAGTTTGCTTTGTCCAAAGCCCTAGTCTTGATTAGTCCCGACTATACTCAAGATTTTATTGTTTTTTCATTCATATCGGAGCACATTATGGCTGTTGTTTTGATGCAAAAGAGAGACTAGATTGAAAATCCAATTGCATTTTTTAGTAGGACTATTAGAGATGTTGCTTTAAAGTATAATATTATTGAGAAACAAGCATTGGCTCTTATAAAGGCATTGAAGGATTCTAGGGTCTATATTCTGCATTCACATACTATAACATATCTTCCTAACGCAGTAGTGAATGATGTGTTGATGCAAACTGATCCAGAAGGTCGAAGAGGTAAGTGAATAGAAGCAATGTTGGAGTACGATTTGGAGATCAAACCCATGAAGTTGATTAAAGGCCTAGGCTTGGCAAAATTGATGGCCCAATCAAATCTGCATGCCCTGGATATAAACCGTATAACAACAATGTCAGAGGATGAAGATGAAGGTTTTCTTGTTCCAATTTCAGATATTTTTCTACAATCCCCTTGGTATTCAGATATTTTTATGTTCTTCAGCATCTTTCACCACCTCCAGGCATGTCTAAAAGCAAAGGTATATCGTTGAAAATTAATTCTGCTAAATATTGTATTTTAAGTAGTGCTCTTTATTGGAAAGATCCTCGAGGTATCCTCCTCAATTGTTTGGTTGAAGAGGAAGCTAAGAAGGTAATGCATGATTTTCATAAAGGTGATTGTGGTGGTCATCTGTTTTGGAAGACTACAGCTAACAAAGTATTGAGAGCAGGATATTATTGGCCCATGTTATTTTTCAGATTTGTATAAAACAGTGATGATTTATACAAATTGGCCCACGTTGCCCTGATTTTCCTTTTTCATCCTGAGGTCCAAATTGGGCGCTAATAATTACCATTTGCATTTTGGAGCTCTGAACCTAATTTTTCCCCTAAACTTCAGTTGTTGATTACGGTCGTTTCAATGGACGAATTTCATCATCGTTTGATCCAGGTCAGTAGAAAAAACCTCTTCTTTCTTTCAGTATTCAATTCATTACCTTTCCTTGCAAATTCTCAGGGTTTTGAGGCCCCTAGGGTAAATTCTGCCAAAATTGAGGGCAACGCACCCCTGAATGTCAAAACCTGCATTGCATAGTAGGTACAGTGAAGTGTACCTACATGTGCAACACACTGTCTCAGCCCAGGGAGTGCGTTGGGCACAGTTGAAGTTTCTTGTTTTCATGCTGTGTCCAAAATTTGCTTATTTTTTTGCAATGAAAGGTATCTAATGGATCTTATGGTTGATTTTCAGGTTTTCATTGTATTATAATGATGATTACATGGAGAGAAAGGGAACATGAAGAACAAGGTATGATTGCCTTGAATGATTCGAGTACTGTAAGAGCTTTGAGAGATTTGGGGCTTCTTAAGTACTTCAAATTGTCAGGAATGAGGCAACAGATAGAACTCTTAGAGTTCCTTGTTCGAGCATGGGATCCAGTGATAGAGGCATTTCACATAAAAAATCAAGTGTTGTCCATAACAATTGAGGATGTGTATTTTCTTACAGGTTTTTCGAGGAGAGGTTTTCCCATTTCACTCACAGGATCTACCGTTGAAGGAGAAACAGTGAGGGATTATGTTATGCAGTATTGATATCCGGGGTCAAAAACTAGCAAAGATGGAAAAATAAAAATCTGTGATGTCAAGGATTTTCCTCTGAGAACCATCCTATTCACGATTGCTAAACTAGCTGGCACCGTTACACTCCATGTGGCAAACAGAGTGTATATGCAGTATGCGTTGGAATGCTTAGAGCCAACAATTTTCAACTGGTCTGAAGATGTTCTATCTCAGATAAAGGAACAACTGAATAAAGAAAAGGGAGGAAGGAAGAAAAATTTCAGTTATGGTTCTATCCTTATCTCCTTTGTTTTGGAACGGATTCCACTGATGCAACCACAACATGTAACATTGGATATATCTAGTCCTAGAGATCCTCAAATGCAGAGATGGGTAGAAATCATGGGTCGGCATTCAGGCCAATCGACCAATGTGTTCTTGACTGCATTCTTTTCCTCGTTCAGGCGACAGATTATCGCCATCGATGAGTATGCATATGTAGGTGTCGACTTCTGAGAAGATCCAGATCTAGTTTTACCAGAAGGCGCTCAGTGGGGTGCAATAGGTAAGATTCATTTGACCATGTTTTTTTATTTTTATAAGGTTTATAGAATTTTTTTTGTGTTTTGATTTCTTTCCAAGACTAAACAAAATGTTTTAATGTAATGCAGATATCGGTCGTGTTCAACCAGTAGAGGAACTAGAGCGCGAAGCAGATGCGCCAGCAGAGAGGGTTGTCAGGAGAGCATTCCTTCAAGACCTTAATATGGCTGAGACTCTTATTGAGCTCCAGCAGCACATAGAGGGGTTGACCTTTGGGATTTCGGATTGTCGGATCGAAGAGCTTCCCATGCGACTGCAGTGACACACCATTGGGGTTCCTAACCGTTAGATGCGGTTGCTCCGTAGGATTGCTAGATCTATAGCGTGCTATCATGAGCACCACTAGTTTACTTATGAATTTTTGTATACATTTTGAGGTTAGATGACCAACGTGTCTTGGGTACAAGTTTTGTAAAAAACCTATAACTATCTATATATATGTTTTTAGAGTTTTTCCTATGTTTAATGCACAATCCTATTCAATGATGTGAATGTTTTCTTTAGCTATGTCGCAAATTTCTGTCTAAAAATTGATTAGCTAATGAATCAATTAAAGTGTTCAGATTTCTGGAAATGTCTTGATATTTAATGTAATCAAAATGTCTCTCCAAAAGTCGAATTCTAAGGAACAACCTAAGAAGTGTTGGATTTCTAATAGTATAAATACTAGTAAGTTGTAGTACCACAAGTTTTGAGTCTAACCTGATGATTATGCGTTAATACCAAATGAAATGGAATAAAAGAGAAGTTCAATCAATGCGCTATACTTAGCGATATTATTCATCGATCTACCGATACAAATCCTTGAAAACTCACTAACTTGCCATTCGGAGCTAAAATGGCCCACGCTGCAGAGGATATATTCTGCATACTACGAATAGCACCATCAGCATATCCAACAAATGGTTCCAAAGATTCAGACATATGCGATGAAATGTAAAGTGGATTACTAACATCAAGAAAAATCTAGAAAAACAAATTAAGATAGTGAATGCAAATCAATAGCATATAAACAATATAATATAAAAAATTACCATGCTCATGATTAAGCATAGTAACGTTTCAAATACAACCCATTTCTAGGCTGTGCCAATGGAATCCCATCTTAATCAACTGACTCGTAGGCACCATTAGCAAGAACTCTTTTGAAAATATAGGGGCCATGCCATAATGGCTCGAATTTCCCTGTACCTATTTTATCAGCTTCCTGATCGTAAAGAAGGACCAAGTCGCCCTTTGAGTAGATGCGAGGCTGGAAATTTTTTTCATATTGCGCCTTTATACATATCTTATGTGCTTCGTTGGCCAATTGGGCTTCGCGACGCGTTTCATCTAGATGGATGAGGTTAAGGAGATGTGCTTCTTCTTCTGAGGTGTCAGCTGACAAGTCTATCGCGAGTTTTAACGATGATATTTCGCATTGGATTGGTAAGATAGCTTCCATACCATACACCAATTGAAAAGGAGTAAATCCAGTTGCGTTTCTCACCGAGGTTCGATATGCCCACAAGGCAGAGTACAGGATCAAGTTCCAGTTCCTTTTACGGACTCCTATCATTCATTTAAGAATTTTTTTAATAGCCTCAACTTGTCCATTTGATTGTGGATAATAAAGAGTATAATTATCATGCGACAATCCTAACTTGGCTGTTAATTCAGACATCATATGGTTGCGAAAATTCTTCCCATGATCCATAACTATAGCCTGTAGGACCCCAAACCGTGCAATAACATGGTTGAAGAAAAAAATGCAGTTATTTGTCCTGTGTTGTTGAATGTAGGCATCGCTTCGGCGCATTTGGTAAAATAGTCGACTGCGACAATAATATAACCATTCCCCCCAGACAAAGGAGGGTTACAGGTCATGAAATCGATACCCCATTTTTTAAATGGTTCAGCAGAGACAACAGGATGCATTGGCGTTGGCGACTTGCGGATTTTACGATCATAAATATGGCATGCATGACAACTTCTAACTGCGAGGACACAATCTCAAAAAATAGTAGGCCAAAAGTAACCGGCGCAGAGTATCTTCTGCGCGGTAGCATAACTAGATAAATGTCCACCACAAGCCCCAGCATGGCAATAATTTAAAACCTTTTCAACATCCTCATGAGTGACGCACCTCCTTAAAATGGTATCGACACCACGACAATAAAGTGTATCATCGACGATCAGATAATCTTTGGCTTGGTATCGAATACATCACTGATCAAAGCGAGAGGTATTAGGTTGAAAAGTTTGGGTTTGGAGATAAATGATGAAATATCCATACCAGGGATCAGATGATCCGATCAGAAATAGAGACTAGTCTGGAATAGATGGTTCCGACGTAGTTGTAGTACTATCACAAGGAAGGTCACAGAGAAGCTCAGCCAAAACTAAATATTTCTTTGACTTGGATTTGATGAATTCCAAATCAAATTCCTGCAAAATGACGATCCATTTTTAATATTTGTCCCCCAGCATTTGACGTGATAAGATGTAAGTCATGGGGTTGCAATTCGAAACTATATTTGTTTTTCAAAGCAGGATATAATGGCGAAATATTTGGACAGCTTGAACGGCTGCCAAGGCAAGCTTTTCCATGTACGAGTACTTAAATTCTGTATCATTGAGATTACAACTCAAATAATAGATCGGATGTTCAATTCCATATTCTACTTGGACCAAAACCATAGCAATGGTCGTTTCATCCACGACAATATATAGGAAATAATCATTCTAATAATTCGGAGGATACATTAATGATGCTCGGACAAGATGGTCCTTGACAGCATGAAAAGAATCTTGCGACTTGGTCCCAATGTAAGGGAACCCCCTTTTTCAATAATCGAGTAAATCCTTTAGCCATTTCGGCGTAGTTTGGAATGAACCTTCTCTGGAAGTTAGCCTTACCTTGAAGTTTCTGTATCTGAAGTAGGTTTGATGGTGCAGGAAAATCAAGAATGGCCTGTACCTTCAGTGGGTCTATTCGAATTCCTTCTTTTGAGGCTACGAATCCGAGCAATCAACCAGAACCAACACAAAACACACATTTGTGCGGATTGAGGCATATCTTGTAGTGTCAGCATCTTAATAAAATGGCTCTCAACATCGGGTGATCAATCCAATTTCATGAATGTGCTGGTAAATCATCTAGATATGGTTGAACAATGTGCTTGATGTCATTGAAAGCATAATCCATTGCTCTCTGAAAAGTTTCCCCAGCGTTCATTAAACCAAATGGTAGTTTCCTATATGCGAATGTGCCCCAGGGACAGATGAATGTTGTATTATGTTGATCATCTGGGCAGATATTGATTTGATTGTAGCTGGAAAATCCATCCATGAAAGAAAATATTTCACATCCAGCACAATCGTCAATAATCTAGTCGATAAAGGGTGTAGGATAGTTGTCTTTTGGACAAGCCTGATTAACATCTCGATAATCGACACACACTCTAATGGTTCCTTTCTTTTTCATAACAGGAACGATATTGGAAACCCACTCAGTTAGCAGAATAGGGTAAATGAAACCATCACGTAAAATCTTTTCAAATTCTACTTTGATGGTAGTAGCTTTCTTCGGATGAACAGGAGGAAGCCGTTGACGCACCAGTTTGACATCAGGATACATATTAATAGTGTGTTCAACTATACTAGTATCTATGCCTAGCATTTCCTCGTAAGACCAAGTGAATACGTCATGAAATTCACGAAAAATAGAGCGATATGAATCAAGTTCTGATGAAGAACAAGATACACCGACATGAATATTTTCTACAATGCCAGGTTTAGTCAAAATATCGATAGAAATCGTTTCTTCAATATTTGATAAATTTCATTCAGATTCAATTGCATTAATTGGAAAAGAATCTGAAAATAAATTTTGAATGGATGGGTGATATAAAGCTCACTAATATTATTTTATTCATAATTAGGAAGATGGGAATGATGATGATAATCTTCCCATGGTTTTCCTTCTGCCATCCTAGCTTCCAAAATATTTTCATCTGTCAAAAATTCTGATGAAAATGGATCAGATGGAGTACCAAAATCTAATGAACGATCAACCCAAACACTCGATGACACTGATTTCGTATTTGCCGCCCAAGCCAAATAGATTGATTGCTATTGTAGCTCAATAGGGTTGAGCGGTAAAACATCGTCCAACATAGAAATATCAAAATCACCCATACTCTTCCTTAAGCCAGATAGAGTGGAAGAGATCATGTAGCAGGTCTCTACGCTTGCTATTTCTGCAGACGTCGCAGGCGGTGGTAATGCTAAGGTTCCCATAAGAGTGGAATCCTTTAAGAGTCCTACACCAATGTTCTGGATTTCTATTTGGGGCAAGTGAATATATGGAATGCTTCCAGTTACCTGCGAAGCAGAGGAAAAAAAGGATAATTGATTAATGACTATAATAGTACCTTTATGGGGAAAGGCAAACATTCTAAAATATGTAGAAGCAATTGCAGTCATCGCATATACCCATGGTCTTCCGAGTAAAATATTATAGTCAAGGGTTCCGTCAACAACCTCAACATCAATACTTACTATTTTTCCCCCTAATTCAACTTGCAAGTTATTGATAATACCACAAGGTTTATATGTTCTTCCATCAAAAGGCTTCAACGTCGTTGATGATTGCGATAATCGCAGCGAGCCAAGTGATTTCCAACAGTTTAGAGACATAATGCACGTAGATGCTCCCTCATCAATAATAGTAAAATGAACAAGGTGATTTAGAACATTTACTTGGATGGAGAATGCTAATTCTGTTGGTAGCTATGGCACATAGCCCGTATGATTAAAGACGACAAGATTAGAATCCGTCAGATCAATTCCACCAATGGCCAACAATAAAGCCTGCTTCTGGGAGGGACATTTTTGTAATACCTCGAGAGTAGACATAACTGAAGGGGATTGAGCCAAATCTTCAACTATATTATAATTTTGTGTAGCTCTTGCTCGAGGATTATATGTCGATTTATGAATTACTCCCTTCGGTGGCTTAATCATCAATTCAGGAATAACAGGAGGTGGTACCGATTCATTAGATGGATTTGTTGTCGAGGTAGTGGGTTGATCAGTCAGACTACCATAGTCTTTATTCTGCGTTGACACCAAAATATCTTGTGAAGGTTTTGCACTGGATAACATTAACACTTGAGAACAAGGAACTGGATCCGTAGCAACCAAATTTGCGTCTGGATTTGGAAATGGGTCTGTCTACACAGCTGATGCATTTGAGGTCTTGATGATTTTTGATACTTCAGCACGGTGAGGACAATCCCTAAAAAAGTGTTCCTCGTTACATATTATGCATGGATAACGAGGTTTCTGTGGTCCTGACGATTGATCAGATGATCGTTCTTGCTGGTTAGAAGTTTTATTTTTCTTTGATTTCCCCTTTTTCTTACTTCTTGGTTGCTTATCACTTTTTCCATTTTCAAATGAGACGACATTTATTTCGGAATTAGGAGCAGGATCAACTGTAGTAGTGTTGTGTGTATTTACAGTGCCTATCAATCCGTCTCTGGCATGAGAGTCCTTTATTTGAGGAGGAACATTGAAATTAGATCACGGCGAATTTGGTATTTTCTCATAGAGCGTGCCAGTCTGAGTATAAATCAAGTCTAAATATTGGGCACGAGTGATGACTTGATCTTCTGTGACGTTGCCACCTTTAGCCACATCCTCTGTTATAGATGGTAACAAGGATTTGATGAACCATTCAGCAAGGATCTGATCGGGAACAAATGTCTTAACCATTCGTCGTCAGTGACGCCACTCATGAATATGATCTGAAATATGAGTAGCATTACTTTGTTTGAATTTGGTCAAGAGTTTTGTTCCAGTTTCATATCTAATCGGTAACTGGAAATGGGTCAAAACGATAGTAGCCAAAGAAGTGAAATTGTCGAAAGAAGCTCTAGGTAATTCAATGTACCATTTAGCTGCCAGACTTGTGAGCGTTCTCTGGAAAAGATGTAATCGAACATAATCATCATTTAGGGAATTAGATGAACACCATAAATGATAAGTCATAACATGAGTTGATGGGTCTTCTCCAGGGTTTCCATTGAATTTATGAATGTCAGAGGGTAATTTGTGTGGTATCACTGGCCACCAAGGAGCATAATTTATAAGATCATTGGTTAACCTGTTTAAATCTGGTAATACCAAGGTTGCAACAAAAAGCAATTTTCTATTAAGGTCAGGTTGAGCATAGCCAGGATAAGATGGAATTTCTTGGGAAACAGGTCTTTGAGCACCGACATATGGGATTTGTTGCTAGTAACCCAGATAGGGGTTGTTTTGCATGGCAAACACTTGAGAGTGTTGTTGACCAAAACTTGGATATGTTACTTGCAGAAATGAAGTTTGCGGGATTTGTGCTTGTAGCTGCCAAGGGGTCTGTCCAACAAGATTATAACCCAAATTTGTATAAGTTGGATTCAGTTGATATGTATAACCAGATTGTGTTTGTGACATCCCATAAAATGGTGGACCATCTTGTGAATAAATGATCCCTAATACAGGTTGTTGTAAATTAACCAAAGGATTTTGAGTTTATGGACCCAAAATTTGATGATCTTGAGTTGAAGAACTCACCTGATAAGGTTGATGAACAAGATTTTGATGTTGTAATAGGGGTATAGATGTATTAACAAGTGGTATTGAAGTGGGTGTAACAATTTGAATTGGTTGATATGATTGGACAACCATTTGTGGTTGGATAGGCAGAGTGGGCTGCCATTGATAAACATGCATGTCAACATTAGTTTGACCAAAATGTGACTGAGTACTGTCATATTGGGTGACCATAGGTTGCCCCTCAGCATAAAGAGGATAATAAGATGGAAAATATTGTTCACCGAATGTTGGGAGTCCATTTGATATGGTATTTAAAGGAATTGACCCATGATGACCGGCTTGATATTGCCCTGATGATGGATTTAATGAATCAAGTCGTTCAGTACCAACTATAGCACTACCAGTTAAAACACCAGATGATGACATTGGTAAAGACCATGAACGTGAAGATGCACCAGAGAAATTTCCAGATAGTGATTTGTAATTTGTTGGGACCGATGGGCCACCGTGCAAATATGACTCTGGTTATGTTGTGAACATCGACGGAGTAGTGAGGGTAGGAGCTGATGTAATTGGAACAACATAGCCAACCGAAGATGTTGGTTCAGACATGGTTGTGTGACCAGATTTATACTCTCTGAAATCGATGTGTGATTGAATGGAAATGGGATCAACAAAAGTAGATAGAAACGATTGAGGAAATGACTGGTACAGGTAAAGGTCTCCCCCAAAGTGGGTTTGAATTAAAGGTGTATCAGGTTGAGGGATTTCTTCAATTGTGATTAAACCAGGAGGAAGAACTTCACCGTCAGGCCCAAAATATATTTCAAACTATTGACTGTGTGATATAGGAGTTTCAATGGCTACAGATGTTTGTGGAGTGACCAAATTAGGAACAACTTCTGATTTTTTAGGACTCAGATTTTCTGGAAAAGATGAGATAGGATCTGGATAAATTTGTGATTGAACAACTTTGGGTCTAGGAGGTATGGTCTCAACGATTGAATGGATCGCGACCACAGGTAGCTGTGAAGACTCTGTTTCAATAACAGTAAAAGAATCGAAATGTGTGGAAACAATTTGAGCTAACTTTGGTTTAGATGATGATGTTTCGTCGGATGTACGAATTGTACTTGATTCGGCAGATTGTGATCGCCTTCGTCCACTAGAAATAAATTCTGGTGGTAAAGGTGGTTTCAAAGCTAATCTATGCAAACGACAGGGGGTAGGATTGTTTTCTTCTGCGATTAGTGATTTATTTTATCCAAAAAACAATAAACAAAAAGAGGGTAATGATAGGAAAAAAGTTTACCAGGAAACTGTGAACTGCAGAATACCTCTCGGCGAACCAAGAAGTACAGGCAGTTAATCTCCCTGAATGTTGTGTTCAGTGTATCACAATTTCAAGGTGGCGAACTCGGTTCACTATGGATGGATACCACCTAAAAGTTGTCCTCCCAAATATACCCGAAGGTACATGGATGCCCAAGTCCATATTAGCGCTGTCTGATGTGAAACCGCACAGTGAGAGCACCCCTTTATACTTATCATACTATAACACCACCCGATATACCCAAGAGTACATGTGCGAGCTACAATATACTTACGTACGTGGAGTGAGGTATCACACTCGGAATGTATCGCAGAAAATTTAACGATAGTTGCTATGTTTTATGATGCCGGAACATGTCTCTAGCCTAGACCTCTAAATGTTATCGTTAATGTTCCAAAGCGTTGTTAAGTAAATTGAGATTTATTTTATGTTGATCTTGCTTAACAATTTTCCTTTCAGGTTCACCATGATGATGTATATAAAATTCCTAAAATGCAAGCTAATAATGATAAACAAACTTTCACTTTCATCTTTTTCAATGAAATACCTAGCTACTAAGGGAAGAGAGCAAATAATTTGAGAGCAAACAAATCAATGAATCTCAAACTAAATGCAGATTTCCTAATGTTCCTTTTGCAAAAAACACACAATCCTACATGCAAATGCAAGTTTTTCTTTTCAGTTTCCTTAATGTTATGAATGCAGAAAAGAAACTAGGTGCACTAGATCAATAATCAAAATGCATTTTACTTTCGAGAAACGAAGAATACAAACAACAATTTCTCTTTTGAAGGAAAAATGAGGACTTTAATAATAATTTCTCCTATCAAGGAAATGAAGACTTTACGACAATTTCCTATTTTGAAAGCAAACGATTCTTAATGCGACCATAAAAATTACTTTGAAATTAACTTGCCAATGAAAATGAAAAACTTTTTTAAAACAACATTGAAAAAAAATTCAGTCAAAGGAGAACAAATATATAGAGTTACTGGTCAATAGAGCATTAAACTTTTTAGAAAAAATCATTAAACAAAACTGAAGAAAAGTACAAAGTCAGATTGAAGGGGATTTGTTCCTTTCAGGAGCCAACACAGTCTCCAAAGGGAGACAGTGCTCTGCAACGCAGGCTGACAAGGGAGATAGTGCTCTGCAAAGCACTGTGCCCTGACCAAGGGTGCGTTGAGCATAGTAAAAAAATAAAAATCTACCTTTTGGCTCACTAACTTTGAAAATTCATGTTTGAAGAAGTCTAATATTTATGTGAAATAGCTACTGGGTGGATTTAGAAAGCAGATCAGAGACTAAAACACCAAGATTCAAGAGAAATTATCCCCAGTGGAGTCACTAGTTTGTGGGGCTAAAATTATAATCTACGAATAAAATATGCTTCCCTAGACCGATGTTTAGTCTAGAACAACAGATGAAAGACTGCACTACCCTTTTTCCTAACTCAGAACAGATATACAAAGAGGATTGGATGCTTACTTGTTTCATTTGCTTCCAAATGGCTCCTTTCTGTCGCTTCCACTACAACTTCAAATTCAAGAGGTTTCAAATAGCTGAATGCTTCCTGCAAGAAAGAAGACTGAAACAGTAGAAGATGCAATAATATAGATATCTATTCAATTTAATTAGCCAAATCAGCTAAGCATAAACTACATTCATCAACTAAGATTCTACAACATGGAAAATCAAAGTAAACATGGATGCATGTAGGGAAAAACAAGAAGTACACTTTATTGATGATAGAAGGAGAGGTTACAACCTAATGACTGATTCATCATGACCTTCCAGTAGAGTTCCTTAGTCTCATCACAACATAAGTCTCTCCAGCAGCAGCTCCACACAAACTCTCTATTGAAAATTCTCCAACATTTCCCTACTCAAATTCTTCCTTCTTAACACAATGAGATGTGTTCAATTTATAGATGAAATGTAGGTATTTTCGTAATCAATAACATTCCAAAAATAGGAAATACATGTTTCCATTCATGTAGATGTCAAATGGACACTTCGATCCGAAGCTTGACACATGTGAACCCTTCTAGAAGACATTGGCCAAGTGGAGATTCGGGAACAATGAGAATTTCACTCCCAATCTGACCAACGCACCTTTGAATGTCAGGAAGTGCTTTGTAGAGTAGCCTTGAATGGGGATACCTACATTGAAACGCACTTAGGCCCCTTAGATCCTACGTTGGTGAGCTCCGACATGTTTAATAATAAGCTTCAAACCATGGAAAAGCCTTTCTTTGATGAAAATATTGTTTGATTCATGAATTTTTCCTGTCTTAGGGCATATAGCAAATGAGATGATAGGGAATGATAGACCCTTCAATCATCGGTCCTAGAGATGATGCCCAATTAACCAGTTCATTGGGAATGGTGCCCAAATTGACCTATAACATTAACCTTGTCAACTATATCTAGAAGTCAAAAAAAAAAAATTGGACCTCACGAACTTATAATAAACTGATACATACAAAAAATATGCATAAGGAATAATAAAATAACTTAAAAACCCATCAAGAGGAGTGATCAGAGTTAGTGGCTTCTACTTGGATGGGCTCTTTTTTGTTGCCAACAGAGAAACTTGGTTCTGGAAGGAGACCCGTGTGCATTTCAATATGTCCAGGTCTTTTTTCTAGAGTTTCTAGTTGTCTTTGCATGTGATCTAGGGATAGAAAAATGTTTTCTCTAGTTGCATTTATATTAAGGAGAACCGTGTCAAGGAGGAATTTGAGGTGCTAATAGATATCCAAAATGTACATATATTGGTTATATTTTCCCCTAGTGTGACCAACATAAAGTACCCACTCCACAACCTTAACTAACACTTTAGAATCAATGAGGTGCATTGCTCATTTACCAATTCTCATTCCACCTAAGTTAATTCATATTGAATGGGTTGCGGGGTCAATTCCCCAAACTTGCACAATGAGATTTTTTCTCTTAGTTGGACCCTGGTGCATCCATGATCCTAGTAATAACTCACACCCAGGCAGACCCAGACACATTGATGTGACATATATTGCCGCTTGACTTAAGAATGGGAGACCGAAAATAAAATAAAAGTGGTTGGCCCGAGGGCTGGACCTCTTGAAGAAACTTGAGAGAGGCGGAATTCTAATGCCTTAGAATATGTGCTGAGGTTTCCCCCTTTTAAATAATTTTCATACAATGAAGGAGGGTGATTAGACCTACACCCAAGGGTGAGTGCTCTAGTAGCCCCACTACAATGAACTACAAACCACACAAAAATGACCACAACGATAGTTAAAAGAAAATGGCTAGAAGAGTAGAAAATAAACATGCTAAGAGTGGTGCAAGCACATTCCACTACTGGCATAATGAGTGGAGTGAGGGAGGAATGATCCTTCAATAATTATTGTTTCATTCTCCATCCTGGTTGTGAATTAGAAAGTGTTGACAATGGATAAGGAAGTCACCAAGAAATCACAAAGGCTAGATAGAATTTTCCTTGTATTAAACCAGAGAGTTGAGAACTGTCAATAGAGTACCTAAGAAACAAGGCATGATAAATACCTACAATAGAGTACTAGAGTGAATCAACTTGGCATGCCCTATGTTATCAGTGGAAAATCGGACAAGAAAAAATGACATTATTAAATTTCAAGAAGAAGGATTTACATGGCTGAGAAACATTACAAAATTTGAACTTTTTTAAAAATGTCTAAGGTCAAGAGGAAAAAATCAAATTGTGCACGAAATACATAGGAAAAATGCACCTTCTGCGCATTTTTCTTCGATAGGCGTGTTGGTCTACGCGACTTTTCCTAAAAAATCCACACGGTCCTGGGAGTGGAGGAAGTCACCATCCGAGACCACTTGACACACTTCAGGAAATGATCCTCCACTTGAGGCCACCCAAGGGCAACCGCCTAGAGCCACCTTGGGACCTCAAGTGAGCACACAAAGGAATCAAGTGGGCACACAAAGGAATCAACCCTCTCTCTTGGGTCACCATCCACAAGTGTCCCAAGAGAGGGAAGAAGGATTTGAATTTGCCTATAAATTTCCACCATGAGAAGAAAAAAATGAGAACACATGGTTATGCTAGCCAAATTTCCCATGAACAAACCAACAATGTGTGATCCAAAGCAGCAGTAGAGTTATAGGATTTGGTTGTTAGCCACCCAAAAACTTCAATCCCATTGGAGAAGAGAGAGGCCTTGCGACATCAGCTCAAGGGTAAAAACCTCCTTGCACTAGGTATTAGAACTCCATAGTTCTAAGGATCCTTTGGCAAGTGTGCAAAATTATTTCTTTCTTAATAATAGTGGTTAATAAGAGGGGATTTTATTCCATCGTTTTCATTATTGTCTCATTTGACTCATTGTGAGCTTTTGTTTTCGTTTAAGTTTAATTGTGTTTCTTCTTCATATATGCAGTATACTATATCCCATAATTTGATGTGTTTTATATATATTAGCATGTGTTCACTAACCTGCTAACAATATTTTCTGCCTATGACCATAGCTTGTAGGCTGCAACCATTCCTACCAAGAATTGGTGGTTTGGTACACTTGTGCACCAAAACCACCACTATAGGATTGGTGACTCCACGTCCATTATTCTTTTGTTAAGAGGTTGCGCTTGTTGTAGGGGCCTTCTCTCTGCTCTGGAGTGTTTCTAGGAAAACCCTCCTTCTCTTCTTCTCTCTCCATTCACCCACTGTGAATAATTATAGTTCAGGAGCTCCGGAAATTTTACTTACAGGAAAAATGCGTGCAGTTTACTCAGACAGACGTGGTGCTCCGTGTGAGTTCAACTCTGACATGCGTGCATAGTTTCGCGCCTGTGTGAGACATTTCCATGCGAAAACCAGAGAACATATTTCTCAGTGGTTTTGTTCAGTTTCCCAATTGTAAAGTGACTGGCGGCCCAGAGAAAAACTGCCAACACTGTGTTTGGTGTCCCATGACTATTTAGAATATGAATTTGGTTGCGTTTTAGTATTGCTAGTTGCATAGTTTTAAATTTTAAAGTTTATCTTCACAAAACTCACATAGTTTAAGTAGGGGGAAATTGAGTGGCGAAAATCCACCTTTGCAATCTGAATTAACTCATTTTGTGAAAATAGACACCAAAAACACATAGATAATTAGCAAGAGTAAGTGGCCCTAATCCACATATGCTTAGCTATTTTCCATTTATTTTTTCCTAGTTAGATCATTAATTTTAGTTTAAATTTTTGCACTAGGAATTGGGACCAGGACTTAATTATCTTAAGAGAAGCAAGTAATATCTATTACCCTTGCACCTTTTGGTGACCCTGGGCATGCATATGAGGGCTCCCTTTTGATAATTTTCCATCTCCCTTTAGTCAAACATTTAGTTTAATTTAGGCAAAGTTGTAAGTGTCCCAATATCTGCATATCATTTTCTTATCGTAAGGAACAATCAAAACATAGATTAATAGGGGATGTGTAAAGGATCACCGCATATCCACATCTTAAAACTGTGTGATTGTTCACTTTTTCTCACACACTACCATGACACCTTAAGAAAAGTAAAGCTATCTTAAAACTATCCTAATAAAACTCATTAAATCTCCGCACATGGGCTACAAGAAAAACAATAGTTAAGGTTAGGGCCATGGGGGTAATCATCCAATAAGATGCCATGGTCAGTCTACATCTTGAGAAATGGAAGTTGAATTTATAGGGAGCTTTTAACCCTGTCTATCTGCCCACGGAAAAGAAAACCTGAGTGCCACAAAGACCTGATTCATAGGGGGTTAAACTTAGGCCCAGTGAGTGCAGTATTATTTGGGGCTACTTGACCCATCTAATGCTCGGTACTGGTAGCTGATTTACCAAGAATGTTGGGTATGTGTTATATTATTTCCACGACTAGCCCCACGCGCTGTACGTTGCGCCAGGTGCAGTAGGGGGGTCACAAGGGGGGGCAGCCCCCACTGTTGGGGACCCACTCATAAGCGGACCCACCCATGTTTTGTGCATGATTTTGCACATGGTTTTGGGGTATGGTGGTTTTCGGCCCCTGGTATTTTGTAGATCCGGTCAAGGGAACTATGGTTATCTTCTAATCTAGGGTTAATGGATTGGGGTTTATGTATGCTTCGGCATGTATATATGTGTTGTAACACTAAAAGGAATATAATGAAAAATCAAGCTGGTCGTCCCAAATTGGGATCCAGGGGAAAATCTCTGTGTTTATCTGTTTTATGTTTTATGCTCTCGCTATTGTTTATTTTATGTTATAAGATTCGTGTGTAGATAATTTTTGTTTAGGGTTAAAACCTACATTTGGTATCAGAGCTATTTCGGCTTCAAGGGGACACCTTTTCTGTTGAGGGTTTTTGCTCGGGCCTGAGGTAGACCCTGTTTAGTAGGAGATCTGCGGGATCGATTCTTGCAGTGAAAGAAGATGGCTGGCGTCAGAAAGATAGAGATTGAGAAATTTAATGGTTAGTGTTTTTAGTTATGGAAGCTCAAGATGGAGGATCTGCTGGTGGATTAAGATCAGTGGATTGCGGTAGATCCAGGTACTAAACCAACGGCAATGTCAGATGAAGACTGGAAGAAACTATATCGGAAGGCTAAGAGCACAATATGGTTGTGTGTCTCAGATTCAGTATTGTTGAATGTATCTGGGAAGCTACGATGAAGAATTTGTGGGAAAAACTTGGGACTTTGTACCAATCTAAGTCTCTGGTTAATAAGTTGTTCATGCGGAAAAAGATGTATAACCTGAGGATGAAGGATGGAGACTCGGTGACAGAGCATCTAAATGCCTTCCATACTGTGGTAAGTCAGTTGTCATCTATTGATATTAAAATATCAGATGAATATAAGTGCATCAGTTTGTTCTGTTCTCTACTAGATTCGTGGGACAGTCTGGTTATTGCAATAGGTAGAAATACAACTACCTTGAATTTTGATGACATTGTCTCAGCCTTCTTGTCGAAGGAAATGAGACGAAGAAATATGAAGGGCCAGAATGGAGATGCCTTATTTGTACGAGGAAGGTCCCAAAACAGAAACAAGAATAAGGTTTCGAGTGGGAGATCAAAATCTAGAGGGAGATCTAAATCTCATGGAAAGTTTGTAAAGGTATGCTGGAAATGTGGAAAGGAAGGGCACTACAAAAAGGACTGCAGATCTAAAGCTCCTGAGAAAGGAAAGGGATCTGATGATGCTCCTTCTGCAGAGGAAAAAACCACCTCGGATGAAGGTGGGGATGTGCATTTGGCTTCTTCTTCAAATACACATGTAGATCATGAGTCATGGTTGGTTGAATCAGGTGCATCCTTTCACTTCACTCCCCATCGCGAGTGGTTCTACGAGTATGAGAAATATGATGGTGATGTCTTCCTAGGGGATGATAGGAAGGCCAGAATCGTTGGACGTGGAAAGGTCAAGTTGAAGCTACAAGGTGGAAGGATTAGAACACTTCCTGGTGTTCCACATATTCCTGCATTGGCCAGAAATATGATTTATATAAGCAAGATGGATGATGCAGGTGTAAAAAATGTGTTCGAGAAAGATGCCTGCAAGATGGTTTGGGGAGAACTGGTATTAATGCGGGGAGTTCGGACTGGAACTCTGTACAAGCTACAAGGTAGCACTGTTATTGATGGGTGTAACAGTTCTATGGTTCCTGAAAGTGGAGCGGAAAGCCTAGCTGTCTCTGCAGAAAAAACCATGTTATGGCATCAAAGGCTTGGACATATTGGAGAGAAGGGCCTTCGATTACTACATATAAATGGTATGGTAGAAGGTATGTCTAATTTCTCTCTGGATTTTTATTTTTGTGAACATTGTGTATATGGGAAGCAGAATCAGGTGAGTTTTCCCTTTGGTGCTAAGAGGGCGAACAAGATATTAGAACTTGTGCACAGTGATGTGTTTGGACCTGTGTCAATTCCATCACTGGGAAAGTCTGTGTACTATGTTTCATTCATAGATGACTTCTCAAGGAATACATGGATATATTTCTTGAGAAAGAAATCTGAAGTCTTTGAAAAATTTAAAGAATTTAAGGCTCTGGTGGAAAACCAGACAGAGAAGAAGATAAAGGCGTTGAGGACAGATAATGGTGGGGAGTTCTGCAAGAAGGAATTTGAAGAGTTCTGTAAGAAGTGTGGTATAGCACGATAGAAGACTTCTCCATACACACCTCAGCAAAATGGAGTTGCAGAAAGAATGAATAGAACACTGATGGAAAAGGCAAGAAGCATGCTCAGTGGTACCGGGTTAGGACAATAATTTTGGGCAGAGGCAGTGGAGACTGCATGTTACTTAGTTAACAGATCACCTTCATCAGCGTTGGAGGATAAGACCCCACATGAGGTATGGACTGGAAAGAAACCTTCTCTTTCACATCTAAGGGTATTTGGATGTGATGCATATGTACATGTTCCAAAGGAGAAAAGGACCAAGTTGGATATTAAATCTGAAAGGTGCATCTTTATTGGGTATAAGGATGGTTTAAAGGGTTACAAGCTTTGGAACCCAGAAACAAGGAAGGTTGTGTACAGCCAAGATGTGGTGTTTAGAGAGGTGAAAGATGTTGTTACACATGAAGTCCTACCAAAGGAACCTAAGAAGATAGAGTTTGAGCTAAAGGAGGATGAATCAGACTCTACAATAGAAGAAGACTCGGAAGAGGAAGAGCCACAAATTCCAGCTGTGAGAAGATCAACTCAGGAAAGAAGGCAACCAGAAAGGTATAGTCCATCTACTTTCTGTTTAGGTTTTTCCTTAACTATAACTGATGATGATCCCAGAACTGTTAAGGAGGTAGTAGATTCTGATGATGGAAAACTCTAGAAGGAGGCCATGGTTGATGAAATGGCATCCTTGCACAAAAATGAGGCATGGGATCTGGTGGAGTTGACGGCTGGAAGGAAGCCCATTGGGAGAAAATGGGTGTTTAAGAAGGAGATGCATGTAGAAGGCAAGGTGGAGAAATACAAATCTCGGTTGGTAGCAAAAGGTTATTCCCAAGTGCCGGGAATTGATTTTGGTGATATTTTTTCTCCTGTTGCCAAAATTACTTCTATTAGATTACTTTCATCTGTTGTTGTTGCATTTGATTTTGAGATAGAATAGATGGATGTGAATACAAAATTTCTTCACGGGGATCTAGAAGAGGAGATCTACATGAAGCAATCTGAATACTTTATGGTGAAGGGTAAGAAAGAACTAGTGTGTAGGTTGAAGAAGTCTTTGTATGGGTTAAAACAGTCACCAAGGATGTGGTATTAGAAATTTGATACCTATATACGGGGACTTGGCTTCACCAGAAGAAAAGAGGATCACTATGTTTATTTTAAATTAATTGGTGACCGTAATATTTATTTGGTCTTGTATGTGGATGATATGTTGTTGATTGGAAATGACAAAGAAATTATCTAAGATTTGAAGACCCAGCTGTTCTCCAAATTCAACATGAAGGATCTTGGTGCTGCAAAATATATTTTGAGCATGGAAATTAAGAGAGATCGAGAAAAGAGGAAGATTTGGTTAAACCAGAGGAAGTATGTTGAGACTATATTGTAGAGGTTCAATATGCAGGATAGTAAACCGGTGAATGTTCCTATTCCTGTAGGTGCAAAGCTATCTGCTGAATAGTGTCCCAAGACACAAGAAGAAGAGGAGGATATGTCTCGTGTTCCATATGCAAGTGCAGTGGGTAGCCTGATGTATGCTATGGTTTGTACTAGACCAGACATTGCACATGCAATGGGAGTATTGAGCAGGTTTATCTCAAACCTAGGGAAGGAGCATTGGACAACAGTGAAGCATGTTTTCAGATATTTACGTGGCACTAGTGATTATGGCTTGTGCTACCAGGGAAGACCAGGATTGGAAAGAATTTTGGACATTCGTGGTTTTGTTGATGCAGAATGGGTTGGATATATGGACTAGAGAAGATCTACAAGTGGGTATGTGTTTAGCCTATTTGGAGGCGCAGTCAGTTGGATGAGTAAAAGACAGTCTGTAGTGGCTCTTTCAACTACAGAAACAGAATACATAGCAGCCACTCATGCAAGCAAGGAAGCAGTTTGGTTGCAAAGATTGTGTTCAAGTATGGGGTTGGTACAACAAGCTATAAGGATAGACTGCGATAGCCAAAGTGCAATTTTATTGGCTAAGAACCCTGCTTACCATTCAAAGACAAAGAACATTGATGTTCAATATCACTTTGTTAGAGATATGGTTGAGGCTAAAAGAGTGTTGCTGGTAAAGGTGGACACTTTGAAGAATGTTGCAGATGCATTGAAGAAGTCTGTGAGCACTCAGAAGTTCTCTTGGTGTAGAGAAACAATGGGTGTTAAAGAATTGGCCCAATGACTAAGCTCTCCTGTGGCCCCCTGTGGAAAGAAAACAACAAGTGGGAGAATGTTGGGTATGTGTTATATTCGTTCCATGACTAGCCCCACGCATTGTACGTTGTGCCGGGCGCAGCAGGGGGGTCACAAGGGGGGAGGAAACCCCTTGGAGAAATTTTTTTTGGTGTGCGAACCCACTCATAAGCGGACCCACCCATGTTTTGTGCATGATTTTGCACATGGTTTTGGGGTATGATGGTTTCAGCCCCTCGTATTTTGTAGATCCGGTCAAGGGAACTACAGTTATGTTCTAATCCAGGGTTAATGGATTGGGGTTTATGTATGCTTCGACATGTATATATATATATATATATATATGTTGTAACACTAAAAGGAATATAATGAAAAATCAAGTTGGTCATCCCGATTTGGGATCCAGGGGAAAATATCTGTGTTTAACTGTTTTATGTTTTATGCTCTCGCTATTGTTTATTTTTTGTTATAAGATTCGTGTGTAGATAATTTCTGTTCAGGGTTAAAACCTACAAAGAAACTCAAGACTCAAATTCTCACATGGGACGACGGTACTTAGTGGCCAAATCTAGCACATCCTTCCCTATAGGTGACGGTGCAAGCAACACTAGATCCTCTACACATTACCTTGGTCAATTCTCTGATTGTTGGAAGGCGTCACTAGTTCTTTCAGGACGTTAGCCCCAGTACCCACCAGAAGATATCTTCACAAGGCTCAATTAAAATTGAGAGTGTGAGGACGTTTAGGTCTTTAGAATTTTGAGTATCATGCATAAAAAACAACCAAAACCATTTTTTTTTATTGATTGATCACATAGAAATAATTTAAAGGAAAATTAACCCTTTTCTTTGCTTTGTTTTATGTATGTGGTCACCTTTTTTGCTTTGATATATCTCCTCTCATAGAACTGAAGAATTTTTCCAAAACCATACCTAGTCGAAACCATAATGGAACCAACAGGACCTCGTCGATGTAGATGTCTTTTGAACCTCCCCCCATTAGAGGGAGGATTTCTAGGTCTTGCGCCATTTAGGTGTTAAAGATAGAACACTGCCACCCTTATTGGTTCATCCTTTATTGGGGAATATTTAGTTGGGAACCCCCAAGGGTCACCCAACGCCACACCTGTGGACACCCCCACAGGATCCACACAAACCACTTATCCCACAACCCCTAGGGGGAAAAGGAGCACTACCCATTCAGGGAGCCAATAGAACACACAGCTGGGTACGTCACAAACAAACCCCATACCTAACCATAACCCCGTGTTTTCATAGTTTGCAATGGCGTTCAACACACAATTACCTTTCTTAGCATCGTTTAACTTACCTGATCTAACCAAGTTAATGAATGACCTCATTGCACACAACCCCACATGGCCCCACATGCCCACGAATCTCCCTTCAGAAATTCCAAAATTCAAAGGGAAGCAAGTGGAAGACCACGAAAATCATATAATGACTTTCCACTTGTGGTGTTCGTCGAGTAACACCATTAATGATACTATTCGGCTAAGAATATTTCGGCGCACCTTAACTGGACCAGTCATGAAATGGTATGTGGAGAAACCTTCTGCTACACATGGAAACTTTAGCACCCTTGCTACCACGTTCCTCACATATTTTCAGTTACCCATCCACCATGATTTTGGAATGGATTTACTAACCCATTTTAGACAGACACCAGGCATCCATATCTCAGACCATCTCCACAAATGGTGGTAACGTCAAAGTTTGTGTAAATCCAAACTTAACGATCGATTTCTTCTGGACTTATTCCTGAAAACTCTCATTGCAGAGATTTTAAAGGATGTTGCAACTCAAAAACCTACATCCAAAGAGGATTCCATCTGCAAATCCCAACAACTTGAGCTGATTTACACGCAGTCAGGATACATTTATAACGTCCTGCCTAACGCCCCACGCTTGCAAACTTATAAAGAATTTCCAGGCACATCGAACACTGCAGATTGATTGATTGGGTCACTAACCCAAAATCTCCTAGGCAGTAGTAGTTTGTACCCTAGTTACGCATACGATCATAACCAGAATATCCCACAACCAGGCCACCACTAGATTCATCATGCACCTTTGCATAACATGACCAATAGGGTGGAGTCATACCATCATCAGCAAGGAGGACCATACCCTCCTACAAAGGGGACCTAGTACTCAGCTAGAAATATTGACGGAAGAGCTCCCCACTAGTAGCCATTCACAAACCAGGGACAGGGACCCCAATATTCCCAATCCCCAGCACAAAACCCACCAATGTAGAATAATGCACCGGTGAAATTTTTGCAACCTTCCCAGGCACAACCATGCTAGTCATACGACGAGGAGAATCCTAGTTATCCTCCTAACATAGCATGGAAAAAATAAAAATAAAAAAACAAAATGGAAATCCTGGATAGGGGGGCAACAACCAACAACGCCCTCTGTGGTCTCAAGTTGGGGGAAATTCAACCCGAAATCAAAACCAGTAGCCAAATAACTCCCAAGGGAAGAACAAGAGGGAAAATCTTCAGACCAATCACTCTTGCACAATTTGTGGTGAGTACAGCCATTACACTCATCATTGTCCCAACCTCCCCGAGTTGAAGAAGCTTCAAGGTAACAGAGGAAAAGGGGGGCCCTCACAATAGACATATATCATGTAGGATCCCCTCCCCCACCAAGGGGCGATTAGCACCCAATAGCAGCAAAAACCCCCAGCGGATTCTAGAAAAATAGCCATGAAATCTATATGACTGGCGAACAAATGTTTTTTCAAACATAAAATCCAAGTTACGATACCCTGCCAAGCACTAGTTCATTAGGGGCTAGCACAAGTGCACCAACAACACGGTTGAATATATACAAAATGCCTAATGAACCTTTGCCAAAGGTAGATAAGGGAACAACTAGGTGAACGAGAAACCACTCCAAAGTGGCCCATAATTATAGCATTGTGGATGATCTAAATCAATCTCCCGCTGCCATGTCAACTTTGGAAGTACTGAAATCTTGCCTAAATCAAAGGAAAGCCTTAATTTTCATGTTAGGCGCAATCGACCCTGCCGATTCACGTCTAATGGATTTTGATTTAGATAAAGCAACCCTTAGGCTTCCTTCATTGGTCACCTTATATATATCGGTGTCAGACCAAAACATCACTATCCATCGTTGTATCATTGACAAGGGTTCATCCACATGCATCATGTCAAAGAACGTCTGGTAGAAGTTAGGGTCTCCCGAACTTAAGCCATCAGACATCACACTCAGAGCATACGATGGGCGCCTTTCGGTTCTTGTTGCTCTCTATCATAATGTCCCAGTCTGATTGGCCGAAAAGACGGTCCTTATAGACATCAAGGTCTCAAATGATCATTTGGAATACAATATACTCATTGGGAGGAGTTATATGTATGCCATGTCTACCATAACATCCTCCGTCTTCCAAACCATGATGTTCCCCCATGAGGATAGCATCATTACTGTCGAAAAATTGACATATCATGACTAAAAACCCCTAAAAAACGTCGATGTCATTCTACCCTATGTATTCACATTTGCTGAGACGCTTACATGGTACCAAGAATATGGCCTTGGCCCATTCAAACTGTCATTTATCCTCGGATCATTCCTAGGATATCCCCCTGTCATACTAGAATCATCCTCTGATATCACAAAGGCTCGAGTGTGCATGATGTGTACATCAAGTATCGAAACCAGCCAGGAGATAGAGACGAGCAGTAACGACATCGAGGCCCCTGTCATAGCAGCCTCTCTATCCTATGCCGCCTCCCAAACTCCTTTCCTATACCCTCCATCTGGTTTTGTGTCACAACAAGTCTTGGAAATAGTAGTGTTTCGAAATGTATCTTTTGAAATACCATTTTGGTACTTGGTCCCACCTACCACAACTGAAGTAACAAACGTCACCTCTATAGGGCTAATCCCCCTCACTCCTAAAGAGGCCCCACCTATTGAGGAGGCTATTACCACCATACCATCTAAGGAAAATCTCATCACAAAACCAATTTTCGCGACCAAGAAAACCAATAAAAAGGGGAAGAAGGTAAAAAATCCCACCATACAATGGGAATTATAGCCTTGTGCCATATGCGACATAGTAGGCCACCCTACCCATATCTGCCTGGAGCTGGACAAACTAAAACCACTCCTAAGCTCTGAAGAAAATATCGTGGCAACAAGTTCCCGTAAAAGGAACCAGCCACCAAAAATCAAGGCAAGGCATTGCATACCAACCACACATGCACTGTCTGTGGCAATTATGGGCATTACACCCATCATTTCCCAGAAATACCATGATACAGGGATGCCTTACATGCCATCGAACAATCATATAAAAAGGATCCCTCCATCCAGTCAAATGAAGAATAACCTCACGTCATTTTATACATGCAGGAGGCACGATAGTCACCAGAAAGACCATCGTTCACCCCCCCTCCTCCTATTGAGCATTGTGTGTTGGGAAAAATACTGAGAGGGGGGGGCGGGGTGAATCAGTATTTAGGACTTACTCAAATCTTTTTACTTTTTCATTCTCTGAAACCCATACACTACTTTGCTGAACCCAACTCACGTATACACGCGTATATCCTTCATAAAACTCACATATATACAGAGATCTTATTATGCAATTAATTCTTTACTTAGATCTATGCAACATTCATTCTTCTGATGTTTAGTTAATAGTAAGCATGTGCAGTAATAACAGAATAAACCATCACACATAAGCATCACACATGAACACCAGGATTTAAGGTGGAAACCCAAATCGGGAGAAAACCACCGTTGTTGTCGTCTCAGTCTTTAATATTTATTATATGAATAAAACATGTTACAACCATGTACTGGCGCAGACTCATACCAACACGGAGGCACCCACCTGTAGAAGGCTAAAACCTTCTCTCGTTTACCAGCCTCTCTTGGAAGGGAGCTACAACCCCCTGCTCTCGTTTACTAGCCTCTCCTGGAAGGGAGCTACGACCCCCTGCTCTCGTTTACCAGCCTCACCTGGAAGGGAGCTACAACCCCCTGACTAAAGGCTACAACCCTCAGCACCACCATGGACCACGTTTCATCAATTTTCAAACTGGATCCAATAACTTCCTTTAGAACACAACTTGTAGGCCACTTTTCATCATATTTCCAGACTCATTGACAGATAACAGAAAACCAGTAGAACAGATCAAACATTTCATTCCACAAAATTCAGCAAACCCTAGTTTTCATACGCGCTTTCTATTCACTGATCCTGCGTATATACGCACTTTCATGCATATCAACACACGTATACATCTGCACATATTGCAGAACTAATTTCACAACCCATATGCGCTTTCGCTTAAGCCAACCCGCGTATATACGCACTTCCTCTATTAAAAACTTGCGTATAGATCTTCAGACATTTTAGGGCATCACAATTCTTCAGAATAGATGCATAGCTCAGATTTTACCCTTCACTTCAGAAACATGTTCACCTCATCTCAGATCTGAACATTCCATAAACAGATCTAGAAGATACATTTCAGATCTATCGATCCCTCTTCATCATTTTCTTCATAGGTGCATTATGAATTCAGATCTATCATTCAATTGCTACCCATTCCATACAAATTTTCTTCAGAGAGATGTATTCATTAAAACCCAGACATCTTGCACACCCTTTGCACAATGAATTTATTTTCCTTATATAGATTTAGCCTTTTTCAATACCATGAGCCAAAACCACATCACATCCAATGGTATTCCTGGACGGGATCAATTAGACAATCCAGCGCTCAATACAATGGGTCAATACCATGGTAAAGTCTCCTGATTTTACAAATTTATAACACAATTAGGCATATGCAACTTGGCACGTACTTTTCCGCGTGCATACTCTACTTCGCCTTAACGAACCCGCGTATGCTTTGTGACACACACTTTTCATCATTGTTCTGGCTCTTACTGATATTTCTTTCTTCTGCACCTTCTGTACTGATTGTAGATATATCATATTTACATCATTAACAAGCTCATCAAGTCAAGAACAACTTCATCAAGTAGGTTGCCATCATCTTCATCAAGTGGGTTGCCATCAAGGACAACACTCTGCATCATATTGCCAACAATCTCCCCCTTTGGACTTGATGGCAACCATGATGGTGTTTGATCACCACAATAACCATGTTACTCTCCTCTTATTCAAACACCATGTTACTCTCCCCCTTTGACATCAAGGGCAAAGGGCGGATCAAAACCAACACAAGGTTTTTTCTCCTCATGTAGAAAGAAGAGCGTTGTAGATCTGATGTGCGCTGAAGTTACCATGCTCCCCCTGAGTTCAAGCTGAATCTTCAAACATATTTTTAATGAAGTACATGACTCTATGACCTTCCTATCACCAAAGACTCATACTTTCATCAAAGATCCAACCAAGTGGATTTACATATGAGACTCAAGTACCCAACCAAGTGGGTTTACAAATTTTGACTCAACTATCCAACCAAGTGGATTTACAAAAATTGACCAAGTCCTTACATGACTGAATATTACAATTTTACATCATAGGTCTCAACATGACCTTTAAATGAAATTACAAATATGAATTTTTGTGACCACTACCAAGGAGACCTCAAGAGAGATCAAGTTTCAGAACCATCATAATGCCAACAATGCATTATACTCAGCAAGTCTAATGCACCCCTTGAAAATGTGCATCCAAGCATCCTTTCCATATGACCAAGGCTCCTCATTAGCTTGTGCAACATGAACACCTTCAACAGCAAGTCATCAGCAACAATTTCTGCATGATCTGTCCTTATCTCTGAATCATAAGACTTCCATCTCATCCATGTGTGAAAGAAAGGAATACTTTTCAGCAAAAAGAAAACAGGGCTCATTCATAATCTCATCATATTAAACCATGTATCATGTCAACATTATTTAGAACTGAGAAATAAGCAGATACAGTGCCAATAATATAATCATTAGCAATTAGACCGATGCTCCCCCTAAACCTGTATTCCTGATCTTTAGCTACCATACTAATTTTCTTATCATAAATGCATACGCGTTTGTGTCCATTGGAACTCACTTGTATACGCTACTTTACTTCATTAAACCTGCGTATGGAAAGTGAAATACTGAAAATTTCACACTCCTTCTTCTCCCCCTGAATTTGTACCACCTGTACCTGTCTTCTTCACATCAGATGCACTGTCAGAAATAAACATAACCAGAATTGCCAAATCAACCATGAGAATCATCATACATTGCTCCCCCTGTGATGATACACTACTAATCTCTATAATGTATCTCACATTATTCTGCAGCCATTATGAGAAGTAGGCTTTAGAAGTGGATGACTGCAGTAGGGTCAATATTCCCTACGTTTCTGACCAGTCCTCCTTCTTTTTCCAGCTTTGCTTGAAACTTCTTATTGTGTGCTGGAAGTTCCAATTTCTCAGATCTATTCATCCTGCATTCTTTTTCTACATGTCCATACTTGTTACAAGTATAGAATCTTATGTGACCAGAAAAGTAAGCATAAGGATCATAATGTGTTGTTCTATTCTTCCTTCTATTGCAATCAGCTACTTTATGACCATACTTGCTGCATGAAAAACAATATCCCTTGAAGAAACCAGAGTACCTTTCTGTGTAGAATCTGTTTGTTTGTGACTGAAACAATCTGCTTCTGCAATTGGCTGCAACATGCCCATAATTATGACATTTAAAGCATTCAACATTATCGAATGATTTCCTTTGAGTGTTCATGATTGTCGGTTGACTTCTTTTTTCTTTCAACTCTTCAGGTTTTGCATTGACATCTTTTGAATCTTTAGCACTTCCTTGTGAACTAGATTCTTCTTTAACAGTTTCATGAAAACCAAGACCAAGTTTAATAGTAGGAGACCTTTGATTACTAAGAATATTGTTCAGAATCTTAGTACTATCTTGAAACCTCAAGAGTTTATCCTTTTCTTCTAATTTACCTTTGAGAATGTTTACCTCAACCTCCAATATTTGGCATTGCTTCATCATTCTTTCTTCGACCCTTTTTCCTTCTTCTACTTGATCATTCAATTTTAAAATTTCTTCCTTCAACCAATTTTCTTGTTCTTCACATGTTTGTAACAACTCTTCATTCTTCTTATTTGATTTTTCCAGATCTTCTTTGAGAGAGATGATTTCTTCTTCAAGTCCTTCCTTTCAAATGATAGGGGTTCTTCATTCTTCTTATTTGATTTTTCCAGATCTTCTTTGAGAGAGATGATTTCCGCTTCAAGTCTTTCACTTTGATTGGTTGCATAAACATACAACTTTTGATACTTGTCTATCTGTCCATTCAGTATTTCTTTCTGTTCATTCATTCTAGAGATCATATCTTTGTAGATAGATTCTCTCTTATGAAATTGATTCCAATCATTTCTTTCATCATTGATCTTGAGATTTGCTTCTAGACTTATATTGTTACTTTCACTATCTTCACCATTGCATGCACAAGAAGGTGAATCACAAGAACAACAATCAATACCTGTTTCCTCTTCTTCATTTTCTGCTGCACATGTTTTCTGAGGTATCTCCTTTTGAGTAGCCTTCTTCTTTTGCTTCCTTTCCATGAGCACTTGTAGATCTTGGTCAGAATCTTCTTCATCCTCATCATTATCTTCATTTGTATAATAACTCTTTCTCTTTTCAAAATTTTTCCCTTTATCATGATCTTCTTCATAAGGACATTTAGCAGCATAATGACCAACTCTCCCACAAGTAAAACACTTGAAGGGTAGCTTACCTTTGAATCTTCCAGTACCTGGTTGGAGTCTCCTTACAAAATTTGCTTCTTATTCTTCTGATATATAACTTGATTCCTTAACAACTTCCTTTTCTTTTCCTTTTGCACGTGCCTTAAAAGCAGCTTCTTTGATTTGAGAAGGACCTCCTTGTCTCATTTCATAAGCAGTCAGAATACCATGTAGTTGAACAATAGTAAGAGTTTGCAGATCTTTCCTTTCTTCAATAGCTGACACTTTTGACTTAAATTATGAAGTTAAAGATCTTAGGACTTTTTCCACCAGAGTAGTATCGGTTATGGTTTCACCCAAAATTCTCATACGATTTACAATATCATCTAGACGTAAAAATAAACTGACAATACTCTCATCACTATGCATCCTTAAATTTTCATATTCAATTCTGAGAGTTTGGAGTTTTGCACTTTTTACCTTTGTATCTCCTTCATAGCTCAGAATGATTTTGTCCCATATTTCTTTTGCTGAATTTAGCTGCATCACTTTAGCAAATTATGGTTCAGACATGCTTCCTAATAAGACATTGACGGCTTTGGCATTGATTTCATATTTCTTCCTTTCTGCTGCATCAGTAGGAATACTTGCCGGATACTGATAACCTCCTTCCATGATTGCCCATACTTCTGCACCAAGACTTTGCAGATATGCTTTTGTTCGTATCTTCCAGAATAACAGATTATTTCCATTGAATAGAGGTGGACTTATAGAAATTACCCCTTCATGACTTCCCATTTCGACGGATCTCCTTCAAGCGATCAAGCTTCTGCAGAAGGACCTGCTCTGATACCAATTGTTGGGAAAAATATTGAGAGGGGGGGGGGGTGAATCAGTATTTAGGACTTACTCAAATCTTTTTACTTTTTCATTCTCTGAAACCCATACGCTACTTTGTTGAACCCAAATCGTGTATACACGCGTATATTCTTCATAAAACTCGCATATATACAAAGATCTTATTATGCAATTAATTCTTTACTTAGATCTATGCAACATTCATTCTTCTGATGTTTAGTTAACAGTAAGCATGTGCAGTAATAACATAATAAACCAGCACACATAAGCATCACACATGAACACCAGGATTTAAGGTGGAAACCCAAGTCGGGAGAAAACCACCGCTGCCGTCGTCTCAGTCTTCAATATTTATTATATAAAGAAAACATGTTACAACCATGTACTGGCACAGACTCATACCAGCACACAGGCACCCACCTGCAGAAGGCTACAACCTTCTCTCGTTTACTAGCCTCTCCTGGAAGGGAGCTACAACCGCCTGCTCTCGTTTACCAGCCTCTCCTAGAAGGGAGCTACGACCCCCTTCTCTCGTTTACCAGCCTCACCTGGAAGGGAGCTACAACCCTCTGACTGAAGGCTACAACCCTTGGCACCACCATGGACCACGTTTCATCAATTTTCAAACTGGATCCAATAGCTTCCTTTAGAACACAACTTGCAAACCACTTTTCATCATATTTCCAGACTCATTGACAGATAGCAGAAAACCAGTAGAACAGATCAGACATTTCATTCCACAGACTTCAGCAAACCCTAGTTTTCATACGCGCTTTCTATTCACTGATCCTGCATATATACGTGCTTTCATGCATATCAACCCGCATATACATCTACACATATTGCAGAACTAATTTCACAACCCATACGCGCTTTCACTTAAGCAAACCTGCGTATATACGCGCTTCCTCTGTTACAAACTTGCATATAGATCTTCAGACATTTTAGGGCAGCACAATTCTTCAGAACAGATGCATAGCTCAGATTTTACCCTTCACTTTAGAAACATGTTCGCCTCATCTCAGATCTAAACATTCCATAAACATATCTAGAAGATACATTTCAGATCTAGAGATCCCTCTTCATCATTTTCTTCATAGGTGCATAATGAATTCAGATCTATCATTCAACTGTTACCCATTCCATACAAATTTTCTTCAGAGAGAAGTATTCATTAAAACCCAGACATCTTGCACACCCTTTGCACAATGAATTTCTTCTCCTTATATAGATTTAGCCTTTTCAATACCATGAGCCAAAACCACATCACATCCGATGGTATTCCTAGACGGGATCAATTAGACAATCCAGCGCTCAATACAATGGGTCAATACCATGGTAAAGTCTCCTGATTTTACAAATTTATAGTGCAATTAGGCATACATGACTTGGCACGTACTTTTCTGCGTGCATACGCTACTTCGCCTTAACGAACCCGCATATGCTTTATGACACACACTTTTCATCATTGTTCTAGCTCTTACTGATATTTCTTTCTTCTGCACCTTCTGTACTGATTGTAGATATATCAGATTTACATCATTAACAAGCTCATCAAGTCAAGAACAACTTCATCAAGTAGGTTTCCATCATCTTCATCAAGTGGGTTGCCATCAAGGACAACACTCTGCATCATATTGCCAACATTGTGCACTTTGCGATGAATGAGATCATTTCATCGCTGAATGTGCAGCCCTAGAATTGTTTCAACGATGCTATCCAGTTCATTTAGTATACCACGCTGACCTTCTAGCCATCCAGCATTCATATCAGGTATGTGGTGGCAATTACTAATTACACCATTGCCACTATATCCCTAGATTTCGTGTAGCGCTAACTAGTTTACGCATGGCCATAGTTCACCTCTCCCTAGAAGAAGACTCTAATACAAAATCCATGGATAGCTCAAAAACAGAGGAGGATGTGACAAGTAGTTCCATTCTCTTCCTACCAGCTGAAAAGTGGCTGGTCGAGGAACCCTTAGTCACCCTCATCCACCCTCCACGGAGAATACCAACATGTGCATTGTGTAACACATGGAACCATGTGGTCGCCAGATGCCCTGACGTAGAAGCGATATGTCGTTGGTACCCGATCACGTCACCAAATGAAAAGAATGAGAATACCCAAGAATGAATTTCTTGTCTAGTATTTCAAGGCAACCATCATGATCAATGTTGTACTTATATCCCCCAAGTGCGCCCCCTAATTGACATCATTCATTCATTAGAAACACATCATCGGGATATCACCAACCCAGAGCTTAGAAAACATAATGGAAGGCAGATTGCCCCCAGGAAGCCTACCTGATTTCCATACCAACATGTGGGGAAAGTTAAAAAGGCACATCGACCTAGCATGACCCATGTCCAACATAGGCTAGCATGCGGGCTATGCGACAGAATCGGCCACCAGGTTAATCAATGTAAATAACTGAAGCACCTCACGAACATATTTCGCATGGTCTCTTCCCTCCCTCAGAGACATCTCTTTAACCAAGAGAAAATCACACACTACTATTGCCAGATCTACTCACATTTTCACCATACTATGAGATGTGAACACCTCCCCAAGCTTCAAGCGACAAGAGCAGCGTTAAGTCTACACTCCCCAAAAGAGTCAGACCTACCCAAACCAAAAACTTGGAAATGGTTGTAGGAGACTCTCTCCCCTACACCTAATCCTTTCTAAGCGTCCACTTTAGGAACAAAGAGTAGTGTTGGCTCTCACAATATCTACTCAACAGGCACAATGGTACCATGCACCATTTTCATTGGCCATAACCATGAAATAGAGGCATGCCCATTAATGGAAACATTCAGGCACCCCTACACTAGGCACAACTTCCAAATCTCGGAAAGTGCTCAGCCTAATGAGGAACCTAGTCTTGCTCCCACGCAAGCTACCATGATGGAAATTCCTCCCCCATCAAACACCGACAACAAGATACACCATATATGATTCATATCATTGTGTATCGGAACTATTGGCTTGTGGTTCTTTTGAAAAAATAAGGCAACATGAGATTCAAGGGAATGAAGAGCTAGAGAGGTAAAGATGAAGGCCCAACACTTCAAGTGGGGTTCAAGAGGATGCCCCGCAATCAAAATAGGAAAGAAGCTTACCATTTACCTTTTCGCACCTCTAACCTCTCTGCTCATTACACTTTGCTCCCCAAATAATATAACTCTCATCTTCCGATGCTCCCATATAAAACTTGTGATTTGTGATCTGTGGACGGCCCCACATCCATTCCTTGTTCATCGCACTTCGCTCCCCTTTGGGTATAACTCTTACCTTCCGTCACTCGTATATAAAACCTGTGATCAACGATCTATGGGCAGCCCCACCTCCCCCTTGCCACGTCGTCCATCACCCATTGCACATCGCTCCCCATAAGATATACCGTCTACCCTTTGTCGCTTATAATAAAAATTCTTGGCCTACAATCTGCGATATTGGTTTAGGCCCCACCTCCATGCCTCGTCATCAATATCCTTTCCATAGCCTTTTTTCTGCCCTTTTCAATGTTAATGAGCCCTACTAACTCCACTAACGCTTCCGCCATGCATGCCCCCTTCCAAAATCCGGTCTCAATTTTTTGCAAGTTAAAGCACAACATGGGTTTTTGGCGGAACAACACAAGTATGGTTTATTCAGTGGTTCAGTAAATCCTTGCTAAAGAGCAATGCACGCACAGCACAAATAGCCATTTCATTATGGTTAATGTGAATAATGAGAACGAGGGAGTGGAGGCCTTTCGACAACAGATGAAATCAAGTGGCGCAAACCAGATTGCCCACCTGTTCATGGCCACTCCTCGCCGTCCCCCATGAAAGATTCTAGGATTTTGCTTGCACGACCCATGATTTTGTTTCCTTTTACTTTATGATTGTGATGTTTTGTTGGTGAAATCTTGCTTTCACCTGATTCTGTTTTTATTTTTTGTTACAGGAATGATTTCTTAATGCACACTCTGCTAGTTTGTTATGATATTTTTATTTCCACACATGTGGGTCGATCATGAAGGATTATTCGATCATGAACCCTCACTAGGAACTCTATATATAGAAAGTTCAAAGATAAAAGAAAGGTTATGAATTTTGGAGAAGTTTTGTTGTAGTTTTGTGTGACTGTGCTCTCTATGCTCTGAGATACATTTTTGGGAGAGTTCTTTTGAATATAATCTGACATACAGAGTTGTTTACTTGGATTCTAGATGGATAAATGAGTAGTATGTATCTACGTTCTCTTGTTTATTTGTAATCTCTTGTTTATGTATAATCATCTTTCATGTTCTATTGATTTGATGATTTGTGTAATGTAGCTAATGGTGGTATGCATTTTTATTCATGAATTCGTTTATGTATAACGCTCATGTATTAAAATTGTTGCACTTTCTTAATTCATGCTCCACGAATCTCTACTGTTAGTCATATTCCACTCGCATTCGTTTCCTCTAAGTTCACGGGAGAAATATTCTTAAGGATTTTAAGCCTGTCTTTTGCAGATTCCTCCTTTGTTCTTCCTCAGCACCTCTACATAATTTGAAAGCCTCTACTCATTGTTTCATACTTGGCCCATTTGAAAGCCATACAACCATTCAGCCTCTTGATCCCTCTTGCAGTATAAGGTAATTCACATTAATCAGACTCCAAGGTCTTCTCCATTTGTGAACCACCAAAACCATTATTTCTCTTGATGTCAGAGGAATATATACAATTGTCCACATTTAACCTCTAATTTTAATATTTCCTAGGCACCGGTCTTTTGCAACTAAAGGTTGTCTCTGGGAGCTACAACATATTATTGGCGTTGTTGCCAGGGATACAAATTTGAAAATATTTTACCTATGGTATGACATTATCTTCACCCTCCAATCATGTGAGCAGGAAGGGTTGAGAGTTGCATAGCCCTCACCTTGGCGACTCCACTATTCTCAAGGTTCAAATCAATTGTAACCCTGGCTTACACAAGGCATCATGCTTGATTAGATACATCCCAGAAGAGAAGCCCTTCTGTATCTGATCTCGAAAATATCATATTTAAGAGAATCTGGAAGGATAAGCAGCCTAGCCAAGCTGACCTACCCTCATTTTCTCTAGAAAATTCGCCTTCCTCATCTCAGAAAGCTGACATCTACGGACTTGGCTCCATAGCCCATGTACTTGAGTATTATCCAGAAATTGCTACTTTAGCTAATTCAACCATAAAAGACGAAGACAAATCCACTAATACTTATCTACCTCCCTTGCACCCTACTCTAGAGGATTAAGAAGTCAAAGAAGTTACAGCGCTCCAAATCTCTTTACAGATAAATATCCAAACCTCTACTCAGCATATAACTGTTATACCACAACCAAATCATCCTCATAGCTTGCCACCACTACCCCTCATGGCTATACCTAGTTTCATCCTCAATAAATATGCTCCATTGGCTCTACCTAAATTATTGAATGACATGCCACAAGATTATCTAAAGCTTTTGCCTCATTTGACTGGGGAAGATAGTACTTCTGCGCAGAGACATATTGAAAAATTTTGTGCCTTTGTTGAGAATGTGAATGTAAAGCACTTAGATGTGGTGCTAAGGCTTTTTAATTCAATACTTGGATGCAGAAGCTTTTAAATGGTTCAAGTCTCTGGCCAAAAACACAGTCACTACTTGGGAAGAAATGGAGAACTTATTCACACTAAAATGGGGAGAAAAGAGGGATCATGGATACATTCTCACAGAGTTTAACGCTCTAAAAAAGAGACACAATGAGGATGTAACATAATTCATAGAGAGGTTCAATAAGCTCTATAATAATCTCCCTGCTGAGATAAAGCCTCCCCAAGCAGCTAGTAAGGTGTTCTTCGCAGGAAATTTTGAACCAGAGTTTGGGTTCACCCTAAGATAAATAAAATCCACATCTCTCATATCTAGAATGATGCATTGGAGGTAGAAGAAAAATTTTATTCTACTGGTAAATTCAAGGGGAGGACAAAGCATGACGCCATAAGAAATAACAGGGAGGAGGTTTCTACTTCTAATCAGGAGAGGGAATCACTGGAGTATAGAATTGGAGAAATGAATAATTTGATCAAGAACCTCTCAAATAATCTGGTTAACCTTGAATCGGAGGCCAAGTATTCCCCTCCTCATTCTAACCAAATGATTCCTAAACGTGGGTTCAATCCTTAGTATCGGAAGCCCCATTTGTAGCTGTTGCAGCAGGAGAGGAAGGAACAAGAATACCACATTTAGCCTCCCTTATACTTGGAAGGATAGCTGGAGGAATAGGTTGAGGAAGTCACAGAAATCCAAGAGAATCAATTCCTCGCTTAATCCAATGATGAGGAAGGAGAACTCACCTTGTAAGGGGAGAAATAAGAGAAGGAAGTCCCTTCAAAAGACCAAGATATTGATAATTAATGCAGGTAGTTTGTGGATTTCATGCAGGCTCAACTCCACAAGAAGTATGATCTTAGGTCCTCCAGGAAGATAACCCCAGTGCAAGAAAAAAATGAAGAGTCGATATCAAAAGAACAAACCCCTCCTAGTTCTGTCAGTAAGGGGGAAAAGCCATTAGAAGAGTCCACCTCTCATAAATCCACTGCATCCACTTCCACAAAATAAGGCTCTGATCCTCCCAAAAATGAGAAGTCCACATCTATAGCCTTGAAACTTCCTGACCCTCCTAAAGAGTAGTTCAAATAATTTACTACATAAAAGTATCCCACGACCTTTAACCTCCAAAAACAATTAGAGAAGGTCAAGATCCCAGTTCCCCTGATCAAACTCCTAAAAAAACCTTCATACAAGGCTGAAGTGTCCCAATTCATGTTGCCCCATGGTGGAAGCCTTCTGCCTGAAAACCTCAATCTCCAAGAATAATTACCCATGGTAGTTTTTGTACCTCGTGTAGAAAAGCAGGGCTCATCCACTCCCCCATTCTACGTGACTCTAGTGATACATGACCTATTGTTTCACAATTGCATGTTGGATTATGGGGCTTCACACAACCTGTTTCCATTGTCTTTCATGGAGAAATTGGGGTTGTAGATTACAAGGCCTTATAAAGACCTGTATTATTTTGATTCCAATAGGGTGAAGTGCTTGGGTATGATAAAAGATCTGGTAGTAAATTTATCCTAGATTCCGGCCAAAAGTGTGGTAATGGACATTGTTGTAGCTGATATCCCAACTTGATCTGGAATGTTGATGTCCATATCCTGGGGTTCTAATATTGGAGGATCAATAAAACTTGACCTCACCTACACCACTATTCTAGTATTCGGTGGGGAGGAAAGGAGATTATACCGTGAATCTAGGTTTGTGAAGATGGTTACCAAAGCCTACTGCTTGAAAAATTCCCATGTGTATGGTAAAGAGGGTGAATTATCTTGTCTTATGCTCGAGGAGGATGAAAATATCCTGCAAGAAATGAAGGTATGTCCTCTAACACCAAAGAATACTATGAGTAGAGAGGAAAGAAAAATTTGGACCTTGCATTTTTATGGGGTACTCTTGATATCACCTGAGGGTTGCTTAATTCCCCTCTCCTTTAAGCTAGAATTTGAAACCACAAACAACGTGGTTGAGTATGAAGCCCTTCTATTGGGATTGCATAAAACATGGAACATGAACATATAGAACCTCAAGGTGTTTGGAGATTCAGAGTTTGTAGTGAGGCAAGTTAGGAGCCAATGCCAAACTAAACACCCGTGGCTCAGAGCTTACTGGAATGAGGTATGGGATTTGGTTGAGAACTTCATTTTTGCTTTTAACATTCAGTTCATGTCGAGGGATAAGAACAAAATGGCAGACTCATTAGCTGTGGTTTCTAGTAATTTCTGCCCCTCGCAAAATCCCTTGCTCAGATATGAGGCTGAAGTGCGATATTGCCCATCCATTCCAGACAACGTAAAGCATTGGAAAGTCTTAGAGGATGAAGAGCAGGTCAAGCATTTTATGGAAATGGTGGGCTAGTTCTCAAATTTGGTGATCGACTCAGTCACCGAGGATGACAGTGAAGAGCCAAAAACCAGATGGGAAGAGACATTTGTTGGGCACCATGTGTTGCAATTAAAGGGAAATTTCATTCCCAGGGGTCTTGTGCCATTAGAGAGATTGTTTTATAAAAATGGCATCTCGGTGAACCCAAGAAAAATGACCCTTGACGAGCCTATTAGGAATGTGAATATTGGGACAGAAGAAGATCTGAAGGCGGTGAAGCTGTCAAAAGGGGTCCCTGAAGAATACCAAGATTAGTACCTCTGTCTGTTTCAATCATATAAATATGTCTACGCCTGTTCATACCAGGATCTGAAGAATTTCGACATTGACATTATACAGCACAAGATACCACTCAAATAAGATGTTAAGCCTCATAAGCAGAAGCTGAGACAGATCAATCCTCTTCTTCTCCCAGCTATTGAAAAGTAAATAAAGAATATGTTGTAGGAAAATATCATTGTCCCTCTGAGGTACTCTAAATGGGTGGCAAACCTGGTACCTATGAGGAAGAAGAGCGACGAAATCAAACTCTGTGTGGATTTATGAAATCTGAACAGAGCTTCACTCAGAAACAACTATCCCCTCCTGAATATGGATCATGTCTTGAAAAATGTGGTGGGATCCTCCCACATGTCCATGATGGATGGATTCTTAGGATGTAATCAAGTGGCGGTGCTCCCGGAAGACCAGAAGAAGACGACGTTCACTACACCTTGGGGAACCTTCATGTATGCCAGAATGCCTTTCGGCCTGATAAATGCTAGTGCCACATTCCAGCGTGCGATGGACATCGCTTTCATAGGAGAGCAGGATACGTTTGTGTTGATTTACCTAGATGACATCATTGTATTCTCAAAGAGTGACGTTGACCATATAGAGCATCTTCGATGAACTTTTGACAAATTCTGCAGGTATGGCCTGTCTCTGAACCCCCAAAAATCCATGTTTTCCATGGAAGAAAGAAAGTTACTGGGGCACATAATGACTAAGGAGGGAGTGAAGATCGACCTGAAGCGGGTGGAGGTGATAAACGACATTCCCCTACCAAGAAACAAAAAGGAAGTACATGTATTCCTAGGTAGAATAAATTTCCTCAGAAGGTTTATCCCAAACTATGCTGAGATCGTCCAAAACATCACTGAAATGTTGAAAAATAATAGTGAAGTGAAATGGACTATGGAATCCATGGATTGTTTCAACAAAATCAAGTAGGCCTTTATGAAACTCGAGTGTTGGCTGGTGTAGATTATGGAAAGCCATTCATGATTTTTTCTCTCGCCTCCCCTCATACAATAGTTTTAGTTCTGCTACAAAAAAAAGGCGATGGGCATGAACGACCCATTAGAAAATCAAGCATATGCTTTGTTTAAGTCACTTAAAGCATTTTGGGTGTATGTACTTCATTATGTCATAAAAACTTACGTACCCACTACAACAATGAAGGATATTATGGTTCTGGGAGACAACGAAGGAAAAAGTGGCAAATGAATAGCTAATATTCAGGAGTATGAGATGGAGATAAATCCTACCAAACTCATTAAAGGCCAAGGGCTAGCAAAAATCCCATCTGAATCCAACTCTCAAGCTCTAGGGATAAACCTATATATGGTAGGAGGAGAAGCACTGGAGGATATAGGTGCACAACAGGGCATAGAATGTTCCACGCAAAAGACACATGTGAATTACCTTCTGTCCTCATGGTATAAATATATAGTGGAACATATTTTAACACTGAGATGCCCTCATAACTATGATAAGGAAAAGTATCACACTCTGAGGTTAAGATCTCAAAAGTATACTGTGGCAAACAGGCGACTGTATTGGAAGGACCTGGCTGGGATTTTACTACTATGTCTAACAGAGTAGGAGGTCGATGAAGTGAAGACAAGGTTCCATGAAGGGATATGTGGTGGGCATAACAACTGGCGATCCACTGCACACAAGATCCTGAGGGCAGGTTTCTTTTGGCCTAAGCTATTTGGTGATGTACATGCTCGCATCCGAGCCTGCGCGAAGTGTCAAACGTTCATCGAAAAGCAAAGGTATGCACCTCTCCCATTGATCCCAGTACATGTTGAAGAACATTTCAAACAATGGGGAATCGACTTCATAGGAGAGATTCACCTGGCTTCTAACAATCAACATCAATGGATCCTCACTGCCATGGATTACTTCACTAAATGGGTGGAAGTCATGCCCGCAAGAAACGCTACAGATTTGGTGGTGATCAAGTTCCTGGAAGAGAACGTAATAGCTAGTTTTGGATGCCCTGCTAAAATCATAACATATAATGCCTAGGCTTTCAAGTCGGAGAAATTTGTAAATTTCTGTCAGCATTACAATATCATGTATTGCATATTACCCACGGTGGAATGGGCTGGCAGAGTCATCTAACAAGACACTAGTGAGAATTTTGAAAAATACCATCAACGAAAACCAAAAGAACTAGGATTCCCAGCTCAAGTTTTCACTCTCGGAAAATCACATCACCACTAAAATATCCATAGGGAAGTCCCCTTATGAATTGGTGAATGGCATAGTTGCAGTCTTCCCTATTTAGCTAGCATTACCCATGGCCCGATTCTTACAAGAGAGTGAGGAAGAGACAAACGACCTTATCAGAAGAATGAACCAATTGGTCGAGCTAAGTGAGACACGGGAATAGGTAAGCCTCAGACTAGCAGAGTACCAGGAAAAGATGAAAGACTTATTTGATCAAAGAGCTAAAGACAAGGAGATCCAAGTAAGGGATTTGGTGTTGAGATGGGATATCAAGAGGCCAGAAAAAGGGAAACATGGGAAGTTTGACCCCCTTTCATTTGGTCCATTCAGAGTGGCAGAGGTCAAAGGAAAAAATAATTTTGCGCTGGAGAATTTTAAAGGATACATACTCGAGATGTTGTTAATGGGTAGTTTCTCAAGCCTTAATTCTAGCACTGATAATGGGCTACGATGGCCCATTGTACATATCCTCAAATTGCATATAATCCATTTGTTATTTCCGCATCAATTCCTATTTTGTTTTTGGTTGAAGCTGCTTTAACATTTTTCTAACGATGATCCCAGGCACATTAAGAAGAACACAAGCAAGTGGTCTACGAGTTCTCGAAACACTTGAATGAGTGCATCTTCCTGAATGGAGCCAATGTTGGCTTGTGGTTCTTTTGAACGAATAAGGCAACATGAGAGTCAAGCGAATAAAGAGTTGGAGCGGTAAAGATGAAGGCCCAACACTTCAAGCGCAGGTCAGGAGAATGTCCCGTAGTCAAAAGACGAAAGAAGCTTACCATTTACCTTTTCGCACCTCTAACCTCTCCGCTCATCACACTTCACTCCCCGCGGAATATAAATCTCACCTTGTGCTGCTCCCATATAAAACTTGTGATCTGAGATCCGTGGGCGGCCCCACATCCTTGCCACATCATCCATTTCCCGCTCATCGCACTTCACTCCCCGCGAGGTATAACTCTTACCTTCCACTGCTCATATATAAAACCTGTGATCAGCGATCTGCGGGCAGCCCCACCTCCGCCTTGCAATGTCATCCATCGCCCATTTCACATCGCTCCCCACAAGATATATTGTCTACTCTTCATTGCTTATAATAAAAACTCTTGGCATGCGATTCGCGATATTGGTTCGAGCCCCACCTCCCTGCCACATCATCACTAGCATTTCTAGAACCTTTTTTCCACTCTTTTCAAAGTTAATGAGCCTCGCCAACTCCATTGTAACTTCCTCCATCCATTCCCCCTTCCAAAATCTGGTCTCTAGTTTTTGCAAGTTAAAGCACAACGTAGGTTTTTGGCAAAACAACACAGGTATGGTTTATTTAATTGGTCCAAAAAATCCCCGCTAAAGAGTAAGGCATGCGCAGCAAAACTGGTCGTTTCATTACGGTTAATGTGAATCATGAGAACGAGGGAGTGGATGCCTTTCAACAATATATGAAATCAAGTGGTGGAAACTAGACTTCCCACCTATTCACGACCACTCCTCACCATCCCCCATGGAATATTATAGGATTTGGACTATGCGCCCCATCATTTTTTTTCTTTTTACTTTTTGATTGTGATGTTTTATTGGTGAAATCCCGATTTCACCCAATTTTGTTTTGATTTTCTGTTACAAGATTGATTACTTGATGCACACTCTGCTAGTTGGTTAGGATATTTCGATTTTCACATATGTGGTTCGATCATGAAGGATTATTTGATCATGAACCCTCACTAGGAACTCTATATGTAGGAAGTTCAAAGATAAAACAAAGGTTTTGAATTTTGGAGAAGTTTTGTTGTAGTTATGTGCGAATGTGCTCTTTATGCTCCGAGACACATTTTTGGGAGAGATGTTTTGAATATAATCTGATATAAAAAGTTGTTTACTTGGATTCCAGATGGAGAAATGAGTAGTATGTATATGCGTTCTCTTTTTTATTTACAATCTCCTTATCTATAATCATCTTTCATGTTCTGTTGCTTTCATGATTCGTGTAATGTAGCTTCCAATGGTATGCATTTTTATTCATGAATTCGTTTATGTATAACACTCATGTATTAAACTTGTTGCAATTTTTTAATTATCGCTCCACGTCAATCTATACTATTAGTCATATTCCACTCGCATCTATTTCGTCTGAGTTCATAGGAGACAGATTCTTAAGTATTTTAAGTCTGTCTTTTGTGGATTCCTCCTTCGTTCTTCCTCAGCACCTCTACATAATTTGAAAGCCTCTGCTTATTGTTTCATACTTGGCCCATTTCAAGGTTATCGAGCCATTCAGCCTCTTGAGCCCTCTTGCAGTATAAGGTAATTCACATTAATCAAACTCCAAGGTATTCTCCATTCTTGAACCACCAAAACCATTACTTCTCTTGATCCATATTCTGTCAGAGGTATCTATACAATTGTCCACATTTAACCTTTGATTTTAAGATGTCCTAGGCATTGGTATTTTGCAACTCAAGGTTGTCTCTAGGAGCTACAAAAGGAACCTTGACTCAGGTTGTCTTCTCATCAGTCATAGGCATCGAGTCAGCTGAAACTACGAGAGTAGTTGTACCAACGACAGTGCAAACCCAATCCTTATGGACCCTGTCGACCATGTCTTGTTCCACCACATCGACGATGGAATATTTTTCATGTCTGTCGACCAACTCGATTAGTACTGAATGTCTTCCTCATGGCCTTGTGTAGACTCAACCCCCCTTAGGATCGTTATTCCACTCGGATGAGAATATCCTTGAGCCAATGATAGAGCCAAATTATCCGTGGGATACAATGCATCACCGCTCGTTTTTTCTCCCTAAAAAAACATTCAGCCCTAGCAAGATAGGAAACCAAGAGATTTATGTGATTGAATAAAAATATGTCCTTCCATCAGGGAAAGTTGATTGGTTCAAGAATCCCATTACGGCGCCCAATGCCTTCAAAGAAGGGAACATGTCAAACATTTCTCCTACCATCAAGGTCAATATCTCTTGAAATCCTAAAAAAATTGAAGAAATATCACTAGGGGTAGCATGTTCACCAAAAGAGATAACATATTACACCCAGTTACTGCAAGAGTATCGAGATATCTTCATGTGGGACTACTTAGAGATGTTTGGGCTTAGTCCCACTATTGTAGAGCACCATATTGATACCTGGCTTGACGTAACTCCAATACGCTAGAAACAACATCAACTACACCCATCCAAGGTAGAAGCAATAAAACAAGGAATCAACAAGCTTCAGAAAGTCGGGTTTATCTACCCCATTTCTCACACATCTTGGGTTTCCAACTCTGTTTCCGTCATGAAAAAATAGGGCACCATATGTGTTTGTATTGATTTTCGTGATTTGAACAAAGCTTGTCCAAAATAAAATTACCCTACCCCATTCAGCAACCAAGTCATCAATGCTTGTGAAGAACACGAGGCCCTCTCCTTCATGGATGGTTTCTCTGGGTATATTCAAATCCAAATCTATCACACCGACTGGTACAAAACCATGTTCACCACCCCATGGGGCACATTCACATACCAGTTAACGCCATTTGGCCTAAAGAATGTTGGTGCCACCTTCCAGAGGGCCATGAATTATATCTTTCATTACTTGGCACACCTCATCCTCACCTACTTGGACGACCTCATCATCCGATCCAAGAAGCGATCAGACCACCTCAAGGATCTGCCACTAGTATTCCAACGATGCCGACAATACAACCTACACTTTAACCCTATAAAGTGCGTCTTCTGCGTCATAGTAGGATGAATTCTAGGTTTTATTGTGTCCCGGAAAGGAATTAGAGTGGACCCCTAAAGGTCCAAGCTATCAAAGAGGTACCTCCACCTTGAACCCTCAAGTAACTACTAAGCTTGCAGGGAAAGGCCAACTTTCTAAAACATTTTGTCACAGACTACGCCACTTGCTCCCAAGGATTCTAGCGTCTCCTTCACCAGGACATCCCGTTTAAATGGGGTGATCAAGCCCAACAATCATTTGATGCACTGAAAGACACATTATCTTAAGCACTGTTGATCAGTCCCCTAGACTAAAAAAAGGACTACATCTTGTATCTATCAGCATCTGAGACCGCTTCAGTCGGAGTATTGATCTAGGAAGGCCCGGATGGGAAGGAGCACATAATATATTACATTAGCAAAACCTTATCAGGCCACACATTAAGATATGAGCTTTAAGAAAAGACTACTTTAGCATTAATTCACGCAGTCCAAACACTTCGCCACTACATTATCTTAAAGACTACAACAGTCATCGCAGATATTAACCCCATTGAATACCTGCTCATGCATTGTTTACTTAACCATAAGTACGCCCGCTGGATAGAAATTCTAAAAGAATTTGACTTACCGTTTCGCTCCCCCAAGAGCAAGAAGGCTTTAGCTTAGCCGAGTTCATCACGGACCTTCCAAGTCATACCAAAGGATCACCGGTCAATGATTCGCTACCAAACGAACACCTCTTCCTATTAAAGGTTGATGACCCTTGGTACGAAGATACTGTCCTATTTTTATGAACCCAAAAGTTCAAGCCCCAGCTCACTCATGAAGAATGTTAGTGCATCCACCACTAGGCCCCCTAATACCTCCTCATGGGAGACATCCTATACCGAAAGGGCGTCGACACCATATTACATCGATGCCTCACCCATGACCAAGCTGAGAAAGCCTTTAATGACTACCACAATGAAGCTTGCGGGGGCCACCTCTCTGAAATGGCCACTGCCCAAAAAGTCCTACGGGCAGGATATTTTTGGCCCACATTATTTTCAGCAGTCAAGAGGTGCAAGCGATTTCAACGCTTCGCTCACAAGGCAAGATCCCCTCCCACTCCCCTACACCCTGACATCGTCGCTGGTCCCTTATGAAAATTGGGGATTGACTTCATGACTTGAAACCCCACATCGTCAGGCAATCAAAAATACATTATTGTGGTTGTCGACTACTTCACCAAGTGGGCAGAAACCATGCCCACATATGACAACACTACTGCACGATTTTTCTTTAACCATGTCATTACCCGGTTTGTTGTACCAAAGGAGTTAGTCTCCGACCATGAAAACACTTCAAAAATGAAATTTTCCAGGAACTATCTCACCACCTTAGATTCACACATGGATTTGCGTCACCATACTACTCCTAATCCAATGGACAGGTAGAAGTGTTAAATAAAGTACTTAAAACAATGTTACATCACATGGTGAAAAACCACAAGAAAAACTGGCATCACATTATTTTCTCTGCCTTGTGGGCATATCACATGGCAGTAAAAACATGAATGATGTTCACACCCTTCCTCTTATTATACAGGGTTAACACCCAACCTCTAAAGCAACGCTTAGTACAACTAGAGTTCGTCGATAAAATTTTCTCTAGCATAAAGAGGCCCATAAAAATCAAGTGAAAGCATCGTTTGATCACAACATCACCCATCGACCATTTACCGAGGGGTAGTTAGTCCTCCACTACGATGTCGCAAAAGAAGCCCTAAGACCAAGAAAGTTCGAAACCTTGTGGAAAGGACCCTATATCATAAAACATTGTCTCCTAAAGGGGGCATACATCTTGACAGAACCCAACAGAACATGCCTGAAAAAGCTCGTCAACGGTCTTTACCTCAAGAAATTTTACCCATAAGGGCCAAGAGGGGTCAGCCCTAGAGTTAACGTGCACATACCAAAATATTATTTTTTATCACGGACTTGTCACAAAAAGTGCTCTAGTGTCACAAATGGATCTTCAACGCAACCATTACTTTGGATTTTCTGATGGAGCATCATGATGGTCTTGAAATTTAGCAGTAACTGCCTAGGTCATCTACCACCCTGGCTAATTTCCATTCTTCACCAATGGAGTATGCATCGGATTAGCGACAAACAATGTGGCAGAATATGATGCTATCATTGGGCTCATGTGGTATGCCTTCGATCAAGGCATTCGCCACTTACGTATCTACATTGATTCCCAATTAGTGGTTTCACAGTTAAACCAATAATTTGAGGTACGAGATTAGCATCTGTTTATAAAATATTTGTGTGCAAAAATATTAAGCCGTTAATTTGATCACATTACATTCACACATGTGCCAAGAAATCAAAACCAGACAGTAGATCGCATAGCTAACCACATCCTAAATTGGAATGCATCTCAGATAAACCATCAAACATAGAAACAAAAAACATAAAAAACATAGATATCCATCAGCAATACACATCATCCATGAAAACATATAAACAATGGACACACCATATAGAGCCACAAAAAATACATCTCTCATATATATATATACCAAAAATGTATGTCCGAGTACAAATGATGAGTCATGTATCTAACCCATAGGCTAGCCAAAAATACATATACACATGTCATCAAAAATAAGGGAAGCAATCTCATAATGGGTGCTTTCCCTGTGTACAAAAAATATATAGAGTTGTGCCCCTCCAGGTTGGGCACCTGGACCCATAGCTGCTCCAACTGCTAGTACTAGGGTAGCTATCAAAACTGAAGCCGCTACGCGGCGCAGAGTCAGTCGACAGCCCCTCTCTCGGGCCATCAGTGTCTCTAAAAAAAACATTGTCCAACTCATCAAAAAACCCACAGGTAGGCATACCCTGGTTCAGTCGGTCCACTCGGCCCCATGCGTACACCAAATTAGTGGCCCGAGCCTCTAAGGCATCCATCTACTCTGCCATCCCTTCTATGCGGGCCTCCAGCGCCTCGGCGCGAGCGATCGCTACAGCACACTCAGTAGCAACTGAACTGCTAGCCTCTCCAGACGGGTCGGCCCCGTCACCAGGAACTCCACCGTGGGGTTGCACTGGACCTCTTCCTTCACCTCCGGTTGGGAGCGAAGCTCCTCGAACCCTCCGAGGTAGATGGTTTCCTACCAACCGAGTTGTAGGGCACCCAACCTTGCCAACATCTGCAAGAGTAACAAAAATATGTCAGTTTCATCTTAATACACATATAAAGCATAAATACTCAACAAATGCAGAATAAAACAAAAATATCATACATGTTGGTCCCCAAGCATATCCAACAGGAAGACCCATATCCTAGTCTCCTCAGAAATCCATCCCAGCATATCGAGAGGGGAGGAACATCTAAGGGTTAGCCTCAAACCAAGCCTCGGTGGTCGCATTCCAATAACACCCAACCACTCGTCCCCCACCGCGAGGCATCAAGGGAGCCCATCTCTTCATGCAAGGGTCCCAAAGACGCCCCGCAGACACAACCACCATGGGCCAAAGTAGCACTACTCTCTCGTAGATGATGCTACAGAGGATGATAAAATAGGTGAATAACTTAGATCCATCATGGACCTTCACTATCTAAGCCACCATCCGATCATAACAATGAAGGGGAAAAGTCAAAGAAGTGCCCGAACCTCAGCTGGCGCAGGACATCTATCTACAGCCCCGATGCCCTATATGATGACGATGACCCTGTAAGTCACACAATCATCGCCAAAGCACATTGCTCGACCAAATCAGTCACTGACGCTATCAAAATTCACTCCTCTATGAGAGATGTCCCACCACAATGGATATCTGCGAATCATCGAAGATCGACCTTCCCAGGGGGAAGCGGATATGGGAGCGCCTCACCTTGAGGTAGTAGTCCTATCACAAAACATATATCCATCTCTGGAAGGATGGCCAAGTCACATCCTCGCAGCACCATAACTCTGTGCCAACTATTCTAGCAATGGACCAGGTAGCGCAGTAGTCGATCCTACAATTGTAGGAGGTCATTCTCAAGAAACTTGAGAAGACCCCATCACACCAGCTATTGGCAATCATTGGCATCTTGTGCCACATCCATGTGGAGATCAAGCCATTATCTCTCCTTCCACAGCATCATGTTACCAAACAGGCACACATCAGTGACATAAAAACACCAAAAAATTGAAATTTTTTCCAATAAATAGCCTTGGCCTTTCAACACGCATGTTTTTCAAATAGGCACAATGACCGCGCACCTCTATTTTAGACAGGCATGGAGACCACGCGCAGAAAGAAATTTCAGGTGTGAAATTTGCGCGCAAAACCTCAGCTTCGCACAAAAATTTCGTGCATGTACCTTGATTACACACGCGGTTAAGGAAAAAAATTTCTAGAGTTCCCTACAAACCCAGTTTGTACGGACACCTACCCAGTCATGCGTAGGATGTTCTGGGGCCTACCTGGAGAATCCCGGGTGCACATGCTAACCACAACAGTAAGAAAAAGCTCAGCAGTAGCCTCTGACCTCTTAAACTCTCAAACACTCAAATGTCACAAACGAGCTTAAATGAGCCATATTGGCCTATATGGCTCCCATTTCAAATTGTTTGAAGGACCATAACGAGAGCTCAGAGGACCCAATTGCATAACCAAAAGCAACACAATGATCATCACCTCATAATGCCCAAAGGAGGCTCCACACATTCACACCTCCGAAAAAATAAATTTTCAGTTCCGACAAGTGTGCCCTCTCTTATCCTTTGTTCATTCAGCATATGTTTTCAATAATATTTGAATGAGAAATATGCTCTCACCTGGGGTATTTTGTTGCAGGTATTGTACAACACAACAAAGCATCCATTGCCCCATGCACCGAAGGTTCCAGAGTAGGTATCATTCTACCCTCAGCATGATAGATTCCCAAAGAAACTATGCATGTCTTGACATCATTTCTTCACAAGAAATCAACCATAGGTTCCAAACAGCCGACCATATTGATCATCTCCCCACCTTGCATATGATAAACATCCTTGTTGCTCGGTAGAGCCTTCCCTTCCATGGCATCCATCAATCAAAGTTGACCATGCATCAAAAATCATGATGCCATGGCCATACCACCTCAGTCCAAGAAGCACTTCATGCCCATTCATTCACCATGCATCAAGTCAAGTTCTATCATATTAAAATAAAACTCCTTTCCTGGACTACATTTTTTTACAAGTAGATTGAATACGCACGACGGTGTCTCACATTTTTCCTACCATCCCTCCATCAGTATAGCCCATCTGTGATATTTCCACCCGCTTCATCATCCCCACATAGAGACCAACCAATGGGGCCCCCACCCTCAGCAAAAAACACCTTTCTGACATCATTAGTGAGAGAGCATTTTCACGTTTTTGGGGCACTTGTCTCTGTGTTTTTTACAATCCAATCCCATTTTTTCATTCTTTTGGAAAATATACAAACATCTCAAATGGAGAATAGTCCCCCACTCACCCACCCATTTTTCTCCCATGGCAGCAGTCCCTAGTCACCCTTGGTGAGAGAATCACACCCTTCATGCAAAGCCACCATGACATTCATAACCAACATATACTCACCCTGGACGTCCTATCGACTCCAGGAATTTCCTCATCAGAAATAGTTATGATTGCCGCCAATTTGTGTTTTCACGCTTCGACCTTGGGCCATTGAACTCCCATCATCATTTTTCAGTCATCCCTCGCCATCATTCCCATGTTAAACCTATCAAATCAGAGACCCTGTTCCCTTGCATCAGTAGCTCTGTTGAGGCTTCCTTTTTGTCAACTTCAACACCCATTCTCCAAAAAGGAAGTAATACCTTGGATGGCTCCTCACCCCAATAGGGGCATCCTCAGGTGGCACTATGGGAATCATCATCACCCATAGATGTCAGCAATCCTCTTGACATTTGACTCCAACACAAGATTTCATGTCAAGATGGTATCGTACTTTACAACCATTGCACTTTGCCCATATTCGTCGAAGACCTCTGCCATTATAAGCATCTCTTTCAGAAATGCTTACATGGGAAGGTCCCAGTCATACACTCATGTGTATAATGAGAATTTATATGCCATACCACATTCAACCTATTTTCAAAGAAAAAATTCCCCTGAGGGCATCTGTAATCATCGTTATCAACCAAATCAGCATATCACTACCATATCAGTGACATAGACATAACCTTGATCTGTCAGATAGATTTGTTTAGCTAAAGAATTAAAATCATGGGACATGCACGCCTCGTAGAAAAATTGTATTCTTTGTATCATACTATTTCTTGTAGGTTTTCTATAGAACATGGTCACTCTTCTACCCACTATAAGGGGTTTCCAACCTTGGTTTGTACGCAGATCTCTCTCTCTCTCGACATACGTTACACAAAAAATAAACTATAATGTATTTCGACTATACAGTTCTTCCTATACCTCACACATTAGGGGGCAACTTTTATCACTGGAAAATCAGACAAGTAAAAATGACATTATTAAATGTCAAGAAGAAGGATTTACAGGGTTGAGAAACATTACAGGATCTGAAAAATATTTAAAAATATCTAAGGTCAAGAGGAAAAAATCAAATTGCGCACCAAATACACAGGAAAAATTCACCTTTCACACATTTTTCTTTGATAGGCGCATTGGTCTGGGTGGATTTTCTTAAAAAAGGCACGTGGTCCTGGGAGTGTCGGATGTCACCATCCGGGATCCCTAAACACACTTCAAGAAATGATCCTCCACTTGAGGCTGCCCAAGGACAGCCACCTAGAGCCACCTTGGGACCTCAAGTGATCACACAAAGGAATCAAGTGGGCACACAAAGGAATTAACCCTCTCTCTTGGGTCACCATCCACAAGTGTGCTAAGAGAGGGAAGAAGGATTTGAATTTCCCTATAAATTTCCACCATGAGAAGAAAAAAATGAGAACACATTTTTATGTTGGACAAATTGCCCATGAGCAGACCAGCAATGTGTAATCTAGAGCAGCAATAGAGTTAGAGGATTTGGTTTTTGGCCATCTAATAACTTCAATCCCATTGGAGAAGAGAGAGGACTTGCGACATCAACTCAAGGATGAAAAACTCCTTGCACTGGGTCTTAAAACTCCATATTTCTAAGGATCCTTTGGCAAGTGTGTAACGTTCTATATTTATTACTAATAGCGGTCAATAAGAGGGGATTTTATTCCACCGTTTGCATTATTGTCTCATTTGACTCATTGTGAGCTTTTGTTTTTCTTTTAGTTTAATTATGTTTCTTCTTCTTATATGCAACATACTACATTCCAGAATTTAGCGTGTTATATATATATATATATATATATATTAGCATGTGTTCAATAACCTGCTAACCATCTTTTCTTCCTGTGACCATAGCTTGTAGGCTGCAACCATTCCTACCAAGCACCGATGGTTTGGTACACTTGTGCACCAATACCACCACTACACCCTGGAATAAATGTCAAATTAATGGGACAATGTGACATGACAGACCTTGCAAGTGAGTTATGTGTCATTGCATATACGAAATTGGGATGACATATAGAGTAGCACATTGAGCAACACCTACTAAAATGAAGAAGGAGCTCTCGTCATGTGACACATCCCCCATACATGTTTCATGTGCTTTACAAACCACTATTGGGGTATGCTGCCATGTACACTAGGCATGTGGATTGGGAGATAATGATAGCCCACCCTACAATCTCTCACGTCACTCCATTTGAGGATAAATTTGATTTATTATATTAATTAAAATCATTTAATAAATGAAACCTAAATATAATTAGATATACTATTTTTTAAGAATTTGATATTTTTATATATTTTAAAATGATTTGATAAAAAAAATGTATAACAAAATCTATTAAATATTGAGGAGCATATATTCTCTCTTGACGACATTGAGTCTGGTATTAATAAGCTCACTAATGGGAAAGCTAAAGATATTGAAGGATACCAAGCTGAGATGCTTAAAATGGGAATATATGTCCTCATCCCTTATCTCCATAAGCTTCTCAATTTGGTTGTAATGCATGGCTTCCCTCGGCTTTGGATGCAAAGCCTTATTGTATCTATATTTAAATATGGGGACAAGGGTGTCCCATCTAACTATAAGAACACTATGGTCAGACATATCCTGACCAAGCTCTATGGGCTCATTTTAGAGAAGAAGCTTAGCATTTGGCTTGAAAGCTAGGGAAAAAGGGATAAAGGGCAAGCCGGTTTAGGAGACATCACTCGACTATTGACCATTTTCTTAGAATCATTGCGGAAGAATGTCACAATAGTAAAGGCGACCTCTTTTGTTGCTTTGTGGACTTTAGAAAAGCTTTCGACATTGTTCCTTGAGATAAGCTTTGGGAGAGACTTAAAGAGATCATGGTCCCTCCTGAACTGATGATTGTTGTGATCTGTCTCTACGAGACCGTCCCTACCAAGCTTAATACCAACGAGGGGTGGTCTAAAGACATTAAATGCAATATTGGAGTTAAGCAAGGGTGTCCCCTATCCCCTACCCTTTTTGGCATATACATCAATAAGCTAGATGAGTGCCTGGAATCTGTGGGGTGTAAGGGCACTGAGCTTGTTGGTGTTCTCATTACTCTTCTCCTCTATGTCGATGATATCATTCTTCTTGCAAAAATCCATGATGACCTTGACAAACAGCTCCAGATTCTTCATAACTACTGCTCCAAGATGGGTATGACAACTAATACCAACAAGACTAAAGTCATGATCATTAAATCCAAAAATATCACCCATGGTAGTTTCATGTAGAATAACCAGTGCTTAGGGTAGGTTTCTTCTTATAAGTATTTGAGAATTAACTTCCCTCATCATCTCAACTGGAATTATAGCATCGAGAAAAGGATTAATGGGGGTTGGAAATCATATTATGAACTTGAAAACAATTGTAAGTTGGTCGATCTTTACGTTTGGAGTAAAAAGAGGTTCCTATTTGAGACCCTTGTCACCCTGTTGTCTTATAGGGATGTGAAGTTTGGGGTTGTAGTATATCCATAGAGTCATGGAGGAAGATTGAGATGATTCAAAAGTAATTCATAACCTACAACCTTAAGATCAAGGGTAATACTCCTTATCCTATCCTCTTGATCGAATTTGGTTTGTCCCCCATTGAAAGTACAACTATGTTTAGATATTTGATGTATAAGAAGAAGCTTGCCAACATGGAATAAAAAAGGCTCCCTAAAGTTTCTTCTATCTGTATTCAAAACCCTCACCTTTGCCTCAAGCGCGAGTGGCATAAGGATGCCCAGTCTTGGCTCAAGCATTGGGGAATTAAGGAGGAGCTCAGTATGGGAAGCAAAGATAACATAAAAAATACTATTACCTCCAAGTTTAAGGAAAATCTGTGGGAGGATCAGGAGTTGGAGGGTAAAAGGAAGCTAAGATACTATAAGGAAGTGATCAACCTCACCCTTAATAATCAAAATTATCTCTGTGTGTTGTCCAGAAATAAGAAAAAAATGAACATTGCTAAGATAAGAACTAATTCCCATGAGCTTCGGAGTGAGACTCCATGGTGGTCTATTCCCAATACCCCTTGGAATGATAGAATCTATCAGATTTGTGATTCTAAGCAGGTGGAAGATGAAAAGCACTTCATTTTAGACCGCCCGACTCTTACTCATATTTACTCTCAATTCCCTACCATCTGCCACACTTCCAATCTTCTTGACCTATTAAGCCAACCCACCTATAGCGATCTTGGAGCACTTATTTATCTTCTCTTTGACCATAGAAACAAGATTTTGAAGAATCGAACTTCAACTCTTTCTCCTCTTTTAAGATCTGATAAACCGCATTGGTCTTAAAAGAAGTTAACCATCATCATCATTATATTAATATGTATTACTTTCTAATTTCTAATATAGTGATGTATATTATTTTTAAAATTTTGTTATAATTTTATTAATAAATAAATAAATTGCAAAATTATAATAATCATTTATTTAAAAAAATAATTCTCAATAATTATTATGATTTTATTAGTTGATAATTATTTTATAAAAATATAATAATAATCTATTTGAAAAAACTTAATGATAAAGAAAAAATTGCATAACATTTTAAATAAATTTATTTCTATATTTTATACCAAATGGCTATATTTTTAATTAAATTAAAAAATATTATAATCAATTTTAAAAACATATTAATTACTTAATTAAAAATATTTCAATAGCATAATATATAATAACTTAATTATCATCTTATAATTGATTATACTTTATTTTAATAATGAAATTCAATAGAGCTGTCATATGCTATTTTGCTTATCACTTGATTTCTTAGTAGTTGCACTCGTCCTATAAAATATGCCATAAATCGCCACCCAATGTCCATACAAATTTTGAAATATATCATCTATTTTTAAACAAAGTGGTAAGGGAGTGTCTATTCCCATAGTGTGTATCCACTCTCAAATATTATAAAATTGTTGATAGTATATTGTTACTATTTTCAACCTCAACCTTTGGAATTAATTATTGCTCCAATAATGTTGTCGACGTGGAAAGGATAACCACGATGGCCACCGGCGGCTGCATGAGTGTTTTGGTTTCATTTCTTGGAGTCAACTTGGAAATGGTAGTGTTGTTGAAAATGATAAACCTTGTATTTCTATTGTGGGCCTCACTAACCCTCCTCACATCTTGATGATGGTCACTAGTGCCACAACTTCTTGTAGGGAGTTTATCACCAATTGATGTAAGGTGCAGTATATATATTATTTAAGATGATTGGATGGAATTTTATAAAGATATTAATTTCAAAAAAAATATCCTATGTAATAAAATTTAGTATAATTTGTTATACATTTAAATTTCTACCAAAATCAATGCCTACCACAACTTTAGAGAAAACCTTATTAAATAGCTTCAAGTGGACATATATCTTATATTATCACATGAAACTTCAAGATATTTATGCAAATTTAGAAATAAAGAAATAGGTTCTAAAGAAATTTAACGAACCATTTGCTACTTTTATAGCCATATAAGTGAAATGAGAATAAAAAGGTTTGATTTACAGCACTTCGTTACGCGTTTGAAAAAATCTTTCTATTATTGCCTTTTTGTACGTAAATTTGGTTCATTTAGTGAATTATTCGCTATGGTTTAGTTCGTTGTTTGGTCGAACTAAAAGTTTGAATTGTATTTAGTTTGATTTGATTCGTCGCCATTGAATTTGAGGTGTGAAATTATTAATGTAGTAGGTTCCACCACGGTCTTAACAATGTGTATCAAGAGGAAGCCTATGCATCTGAAGTCTCTTGAAGACAAAAGTGGAAATCTAGTCCTTTCCTCCTCATGTGTTGGACCTTTTACATTAATACTCCGAGACTGCAGGCCAACGATTTGATGGCGAACTCTTTGAAAGTCAAAGTCAATGTTAATTTTATAGCTCCAGTTGGTATTGAATTTGAGGAATAAGGTTTCGGAGTTTTATTTACAGTGTTTAATCCAATCCAGACCAGGACCGATCATCACTAAAAAAATCAGTGTTTCATTATTGTATAATTATTACATTATTTATTTTAATTTATCAAAATGACACACTATTAAATAATATATATATATATATAGATAGATAGATAGATAGATATGGGGTAATGAGTTTATATTTGACTTATAATTTGGCAACTCATCATTACGAATAAGATATAGAAGAAGAAAAAAATTGAATTGACGGAAGACGGTGGAACCTTAGTTTCTCCTTGATTGGGTTTTGACGCTGAACAATAATGGCCGCCAAGAGTATAACGAAGAAGCTTCAAGATTTGCAGAGGGGTCCCCCCATTTCGTGCAGTGCCGAACTAGGGGGGGATGATCTCTTTCATTAGCAGGCCACAATTAAGGGTCTAGTGGACAACCCATATGTTGGAGGAGTATTCCTTATTGTCATCCATTTTAAGACTAAGGTAAAGATCAATTTTCAGGGGACTGCGACCGAGAGACTGTTTGATAGATTTCCAGTGGCCAAGCTTTTCTGTGAAAGTATGGTCACTGCCATGACTAGGGTTTCCCCATTCTGGCCCGTTTACAGGCCTATGATGGGGGATGGACGACTCGGTGGGAGCCCGGATGTGGAGATTCCAACGTTCCTCTCTTACCTTGCTGTGGAAATCATCGGTGATAGTTGCCTGGACCTCTCCTTAAACAGGAACGATGTCTCAGGTAGATTCCTTATGAGGAAGGGGCATTCTCCATTCCATTGCCGGATATCTCCAATCGATGATGAATATGCTGAAGACAATGGTGAAGTGGCAACCATTCTTTGAAACCCAAATATATTTGGAAGAATGTGAAGAGGCAACCTCTTTTAGCAGCGAGTCACGACCAACAAGGCTCGACAATCTTGCTTCACAAATGAGTTTTGGTAGCCAGGGGTCCTTAGTTCTTATAACCCCCTCTTTCCAGTTACAGATCTCTCTTCTCTCTGGGAAAACCATGCTTCTTTGCGTTCGCTCTTCGGATTTGGTGAAGAGCCTTGCATTTTCCCCTTTTCCCTTGGACTCAGATTGGGGATAACATCTGCCTTCCAGCGATTTCTCTATGGAGGTAAACAACTAGTGGATTCTTTCCCGCTTTTGATTTTATAATATTGAAAAATATGCTATTGTGGTTTCAACCCTTTGTCTACGAGGAGGGGCAGTAGGTCAGCCATCCTCTGCACATGATTTCTCTTACAAGGATGTTGTCCATGCACAACCTCCCAAGAAAGTAGCTCAACCCTGTGAGGCTCCCAAGCCTTTTTTGGTTGATAGATTGGAGGATATACCTTCTGTAGAAATTTCCCACCTGACACTAGAAAACCAGTTTCAATTTTTTGTAAAATCTTCCATTATTTGCAGATTCAATGGATTATGACCTTGCACGACATATCTCTACCAATGGATTCATTCCACATGGACCAATAACAACAAGTTTATTTTTTGCTCGAAGGGTTTCTTTATAGTGTTCTTTTCTTTCAATGAAGATTATAAAAAAGCCTTAACTGGTAGCCCATGGTTTTGGGGAAATGAAGGGTTATTCCTCACCCCCTGGTTCACAGACTTCGACCCTTCTACAACAGTCATTACCAAGCTTCCTATTTGGGCCAGGCTTCCAAATTGACTAGCTCACTTATGGCACTATTCTGTCTTTCAATGAATTGGAAACTCTCTGGGTCACTTTCTGGAAACAGATCCTTCTAGGGCAGGGGGGGGGCATTTACACTTATGGTAGAATCTGTGCCGAAATGGACATAAGTAAAGGGCTACCCGATCAAATCAATCTCAAAGTCGGTGATTTCCATTGGACACAATTCTTGGTCTATGAGAATACTGCTTTCCGATGTCGTCGCTGCAATCAAATAGGGCATCTTCAGAACTCCTGTACTATGATCCACGCCCAAAAGAAGAGAAGCAATCGCAAATCCAACTCTAAAAGATGGAAATCTTGTGATCCGCATACCATGGATGAAATTTAGTCCTTCAACTTAGATGAGGATGAGATTGAAGCAGATGCAGATGTAGCAAAGCAAGAGAAGGATAAGCCCTTGACAGATCCTGAGGGACCCAATGCTTCTTTTGGGTGCTCAGAAGTGAGCACATGAGTCCTCCTCCTCTGACTCAGATAAGGAGACTCTACCTTCAGTTAACAACAGTGTTCAAGTGGTTTTAGCCCACCCTCTCCATGATAGTTGGGTTAAAGTTACAAAAAAGAAAGGAAAGAAAGGTCAAATTTAGGATTTATCCCATTCTGGGTAAATTCTTGTGTCTGTCTCTTATGGTTCTCATGTTTCTCTTCATTTTCCTCTATGTCTCTCTCTTATGCTTTTTGGGACCAAGGTTGATAGTTTATCATTTCTGACTCCCCTGCTTTCTAGACTCACCTGATTTTAACTCTATTTTGAACGATATGCTTCTTTAATAGAATTGGTCTTACTTATATATATATATATATATATATATATATATATATATATATATATATATATATATATATATATATATATATATATATAATGATGATGATGATGGTTAATGTCCACTGAGACCAAATTTTGGTCTATCGGACTTAAAGAAACAAATTATTTAGTTTTCTTTAAAATTGTACTCGTGTGCTCAAAGAGCTTGGAGAGAAGCGTCCCGAGATCACTATAATTTTGACATGTTAAAAGGCTAGGAAGATCGGTGTTGCAACAAATATTATGAAACTGAGATCTAATGTGGGTGTACGCAGGGCACTCTAAGAGGAAGTGATTTTCATCCTCAATGTTCATATTCTCACAGAGATGGCAGATATTTTCCACCCATGGTGTTTTAGGAACTACCCAATGATCTGTTTCACTATGGAGCTCATGAGAGTTCATTCTTATCTTGGCTATATTAATTTTTTTCTTTAAGCTAGTTAAAACAGACAGATAATTTTGATCTTCTAGAGTAGGGTTAATGACCTCCTTATAATATCTTAATTTTATTTTAGCCTCTAAATCTTTCTCACACCACATTTTCTCTTTAAACTTAGAAGTAACAATATTTGTAATGTTATTAATATTTTTCAATGCAACATTTTCGTCGATCTCCAAATGGTTTAACTAGGCACTGGTATCTTTATACCAACCTTGTTTGAGCCTCAAGTGGTTTTGAATGGAATTTAAAGCTAGCTTACAAAGTCTATTGTCTCCCATGTTATTGATTTTGTGCTTATACAATGGGAGCCTAGTCATAGCTAGGCTCTCGATAAGGGAAAGACCCACTTCTGTAAGGAGAATAGGATATGGTGTATTTCTTTTAATTTTGAGGTTATACGTTATAAAATGATTCTAGATTTGTTGAATATTTCTCCAGGATTCTCTAGAGATGTTGCAACTGCAAACCTCACATCCATACAAGATAACAGGAGTGACTAAAATTTAAAATAGGAGCTTCTCTTTATCCCACATCACAAGGTTTGCTGCTTTACAATTATTTTCAAGACCGAAATAAGCTTTCCACCCTCCATTAATCCTTTTCTCAATGCTATAGTTCCAGTTGATCTTGTGTAATGTTCCAAATCTGGAATTTTCTACAACAATGAGAGTTGGATATGCAGCCCTATGACTGATAACAAATATTATAGTGCAAATCATCCAATAATATGATCAAAAGCAGCCTTTACTTCACTTTTGGATTCAAAAGGGTGGGGAAAAGGGGTGATTTTGTCCCTAAAATGAGTGTATACAGAAATCTGCATAAAAATAAGGAAACTGGCGAGAGTTTATTTTAGCTTAGGCCGTGAGGGACTCCCATACTAAATTTCAGGTCAAAAAAATCATTCTAGCTAAGTTAAATAGTTCCTCCACTCTCGATTAGGCTTAAAAACCCTTATTCCCATGACTTAATGTATGCAGAAGTTCCTGAAGCTAAAGAAGCGTAAATTTCTGAAGGGATTAGATGCAGTATGTTTATAAAATCATGAAATTAGAGTTGGGGCAAGACTTATGCATTTATGAGATAAAAACAGAGATTTTACATGGATAAACCCTCAAGATTGAGTTGATGCAACACTAGAAATTGCCAAGAGAGATATAAAACATAATTTTCTGAAGACTAAAGCACTGCTATATTAGATCTTAGATCTAGAACATATCTATGCATGAAAATACAGATCTATTACAGATCTGGAAGCCAAAGAGGCTGTTTATTACATTCCCCTTGGGGTTTTGTACAAAACATAAAGCATAGAGAGTAGATCTGAGATCTAAGGTTGCAGATCTGCAGAATGATTCAGAAATTTCTGAATAATACAATGGTACAATAGATCATATTTGAAACTAACATGGATTGGATGGCCAATCCATGTATCACCACAGTGAAAGGAAGAATCCCAACACTGGAGATCTCTCCTCCAAAATGTAGACAAAACACCCTACAGCTGTAGATCTGCAAATAATGCTATCCAAGGAGAGAAAAAACACTGTAGGCTCTAAGAATTCTTTGGCCTGATGCAAATATCAAAAACTGAAGCACAACCTGTGGATGCACTCTTCCAGGAGGTTAAAAGACGCACTAATTGAGAAGAGGTTCCAATATAAGCTAGATCTTTGCAGATCTAGAGTCCCACTTGCTGCAGCTCACTTAGAAAATGAAACCCTCACTGGATTTACGCTGCCAAAGAGATATGGAGCTTGTCCATATTCCAGATAGTGGAGAAGAAGCACAAAACCCTCCAAAAGCTACTCAATGGAAGGATGGAGAACCACCACAGGAGATCCTCTCTAGTCTCTTGCTAAAAATCCAAGAGAACTAGAATTTGTCTAAGCAGACAAATTATCCAAAATCATAATACATTCAACAACCTTTCTTTTGAGCCTTCTCCTTCCTTTTATAAGATGAGGATGTGAAAAACCATAAACCACCTTGAATCACTTAACCCCTTTCACATGAGGTCCTCCTTCTAGAATTGCGTTGTCCCTTTATGAGATACACTGAATATAAACAACGCTGTAGATTTGTTCAAGGTTGACCTAGTCTCATAGCTTAACCCTTTTCACACATGCAAGTGACCTTTATGTAAATGGCTCAGAGATAGCTTTGTTTACATTGAGCATTGATTTATTCACTGATCTAAGGAGTTTTACATGTCCTCCATTAGTCATTTATTCATAAATGGAAAATAAAACAAAATTTAAATATTCCTATTAGCTTGGTCTAATTATGAACATTACAGTCCTCCCCCTCAAAAGTGTTGCCTGCCCTCAAGCATTTGACAAGGTGAGTGCTGCAAAATCTCCAATGGAATTGTCTCCTCCCCGGAATGAACCAAATAGTTGTCATCATGAAGTAGTGGGAGATACATAGAAAGAATCACATGTTGTCCATTGGAATTCTCAAGGCATGAGAGATGGTGAATAGTGGATGCTTCAACCCCCATGAGAAACTTCAATCTCCATGCTATCCAAACAAAGTGAGCCATCTTTGGTAGCTCAAATAAATAGTCACCAATCCCCACCATATGCAATGTGTAGGGGCTCCATGGTTGGAAATGAGAGATAATAATACTCAAATCATGATATCTCTCCCTCCATTTATGATAAATATGGAGCTAATGATCTTGGGATGCATTAATATAGTCCTCATGAAGCTAAAAGAGACTTGGAACTTCATGATTCCCTTCATGTATTCTAGTGAGCCTCCTTTCCCAATCTTCCATGCATATAGTGAATAGAGGATCTTCACCATGTGTGCTCCAAAATAAACATGGACTAAGTGTCATATGACATATTGGATGGTGACAATAGTCCCTCCTTTGACACCAAAATTGTCCCTCATCTTGCTGCCTCAAATCATAGTACAATAAGTGGCCATCCCACCACCTTCTTGCTGCAAAAAGCTTCTTCAAAGCTTGGAAATAGTAGAGGATAATAGGTGTTGGCTGAATATGATTCAAGAAACACATGTCTTGCTGAAAATTCTCCCAATTGGGATACTTCTTCCAATGACATAAGCCCAACATATGGCTCCTTTCATAAGAAAACAAAGGATATGATGTAGCAGCCATACAATGTGCTATCCTCCTCTTGAAGCATGAATGAATATGGGAGATTTCATTCCCAAAGGACACACTCAACCAATGTGTCATCCCTCCTCTCATGTTCCCAACAAAGATCAGAGCATGATCATCATCATAATATAAACAAGCTCCCTTATGCCATCCCATGAGAGAGTTACAATTCCTCCCAAACCCAAGTACATACATGATCATGAGATACATTCCAAAAGGAAATACATGTACATACATGAGACTCATCCCAATCACAAGAAAATATATGGACATAAAATTTGACATGGGATTTCCAAAATCTCTTCTTGTCAACAAAAGCAACCATGCATTCTTCTTATGCATCCTCTCATTGAGATACAAGGCATGAGACAAGAAAATATCAAACCTTCGGTAGTACCCATACTCACCCAATAGAAACCAGCGTAGGATATCTCCTACTTGCATAAAATTCAGATGTGGTAAGTGGTTTCCACACCACTTACTTGCTGCCCATAACATATCTCCATGGCTGAAAGTGGAAGATATATTTGGTGCCTTAGGAAAGCACCCATCATGCTGCAAAATCTCCCTTAGTTCATCAAAGGAGTGGCCATGTTCATAAATAGTTTTGGCCCAAAGTTGGCCATGAAGTTTATAAGATATGACACTCCTCCTTGGAGTCATGGCATGGATATATAATGTAAAAGAATGCATACAATCAGAAAATGTATCATGATTTGCATAAGTATGCTCTTCACCAATAGTCCTCCTCCAACAAGTGGAGAGGTGCACAGATCTATCTCTTTCCTCATTAGGAGAAAGAGAGGGCTGAACTAACTCTTCCATAGAGTTATATTGCTGCTCCATCTTCATGTGATACATGCATCTTTGATAATGCTGATATAAGTATTATTAAAAGCCTTCCCACATGAATCCATTTGAGATAATATGGTGTGTTCTAATGAAAACAGTGGGGGTATAAAGCAAGATATCATAGGCAGCACCTAGTAGTTGGTCCTTGAGTCTTGACTCTTTAGTCAAATAGATCTAATCATGAAAGAAAATGACTACATCAACCACCTTATACATCCTATCTTTCCTCTGTCCATCAAGAACCTTACATGTGAAGAGCTTCTTGGAATACTCTACCAAGAGTTGGGATTCCCAATAGGAATCAAGGCTTCTCAACAAAGACAGCATTATAGAGTTATGAAATGAAGTAGCCATCACCTCATCTTCTTTATTTTTATGGAGAGATATCATTTGTTGTCCCAAATCTATGGAGTGGCCTTTTGACACCATGCTAATGTCATCAGAGGTCTTTGACTTCTTCTTTATCAGCGCAAATAGATGAGTGAGAAATAGCAAAATAGATTTAAGGAAATTGTTCAGCTCTCCTTGAAATCTATTAATAGATATTAGTGTTGTGGTAGCTCCCTTCAAGGCTCCCTCCTTAGCCAATTTTTTCATTGATTCACAAAGTTGAGAGAACACTTTATTCTTCTTCTCATCAGGGGGTCTCCCTGGTGAAATGCCTCCATGTAAAGAGACATCAAGATTTGAAGTTGACCGCATAAATGGTTGGACGGATGTGTCCCTTTCCTTGCTACATAGTTCAGTCTCCTTCTCATGAATAGAAACCCCTTGAAGTAAACAAAGGTGCATGCTCCTCATCATTGGATGTTGATCCATCCTTCCTCCTCTTGCTTGGAGTAAGGTATCATTGCTTAATAAGGCTGTCACATAATGTTCCTTGGGAATCACTTGCAAGGATACACAAGCTCTTTCCCTTGAAACAAGAACTTCATCTCCATCCCCATATGGTAATGGGTCTTCTTTTTAAGTGACAGCGTTGCTACTGCCTTCTGGCTCTTCCTTCTCATCAATATTTGAGAACACCTCACTATCAACAAGAGACCTTGGATCTTGGTCCTCTTTTGAAAGAGGAATCTCCATGACTTATTTTTGAGAATAAATCTCTTCGTGCAATGGGGATCTTTCCCTTGGAAAGGTATCACACAAGTTTTCATCCCCTCCAACAAAAATCTGAAGTGGAGTTTTCATAGTAGGTCTTTCCAACTCATGAAAGGGTTTTGCATGCTCATGCTTTGCTAGCTCTTTCACAAATGTTTTAGCTTGCCCCTCATCAAAACTCTTCACCATTCTCCTAATGAACTTAGCATAAGTGGAAATATTTGCATTCTTCAAAGAAATTTTTTTAAATAACCACAAAGCATAAGCTTTACCTTTAAGATGCAGTGATGCTACCTTAAGGGTTTCTTCCTCTGAAACCTGATGTAGATACAGATATGAGTCTAGCTAATCTATCCATTCTTCAGCTATGCAAGTGGAGGATCCATAAAATTTAGGCAGAAAGAATATACCTCTTATTCTTATATTGTTGGCTCTTCTCTCCTCCTTGAGCTGGAAAAAATCTTGGAAGCTCAAGTGCTCCTTGATTTCCCAAGATTTAGATTCATACTCTTAAAGATAATCACTCAAAGTCTCCTCCTTTGGTGCATCTTCCTCCTTCATCTTCCTTGCAGTCTTCTTGACCTACTTGGAGAGGTTCTCTCTGGATATAAATATTGATGAGAGTAATCTCATATTCTTCATCATTATTATCTCTTGGGATTAGACTCGCAGGCTGAGCCAAGACTATGCTCTGATACCACTGTAATATTCTAGATTTGGACTGCTCAACAAAATAGGCCTAAAAAATGAATTTTTCAGGGATGTGTGCTTCTGAAACAAATACCAGCCCTTGGATCCCTTATATTAGATTATCTAAGACATAAATCCAAGAGGAGGCTAAAAAAAAATCACTCTAGGTGGGTTAAACAGATCTCCCACACCTAGTTACCTTCAGCAAATTGCCTAATGAAGGGTTGCAGCAGTATAAAACACAACACTGAAGTATAAGTGATCTAATAAATTTTAAATGTGTTTATAAACACCTCAGGATCAATTATATGTACAGCATCAAGAAGAGATATTAATTCTATTATCGAAGGATGGGGAAAAGAGGTGATTTTTTCCCTAAAATGAGTGTATACACAAAGACGCGTAAAAATAAGGAACATGGCGAGATTTTATTTTAGCTTATGCCGTGAGGGAATCCCATACCTAATTTCAGGTCAAACAAATCATTATAGATAAGTTAAACAGTTCCTCCACGCCTGACTAGGCTTAAAAACCCTGATTTCCCATGACTTAATGTATGCAGAAGTTTCTGAAGCTAAATCAGCGTATATTTCTAAAGGGATTAGATGCAATATGTTTATAACATCATGAAATTAGATTTGGGGCAAGACTTATGCATTTATGAGATAAAAAAAGAGATTTTACATGGATAAACCCTCAAGATTGAGGTGCTGCAACACTGGAAATTGCCAAGAGAGATAGACAGCGTAATTTTCTTAAGACTGAAGCATTTCTATATTATATCTTAGATCTAGAACATATCTATGCATGAAAATACAGATCTATTACAGATCTAGAAGCCAAAGAGGCTATTTATTACATTCCTCATGGGGTTTTGTACGAAACATGAAGCACAGAAAGTAGATATGAGATCTAAGGTTGCAGATCTACAGAATGATTCAGAAATTTCTGAATAATACAATGATACAAAAGATCAGATCTGAAACTAACATGGACTGGATGGCCAATCCATGGATCACCACAGTGAAAGGAAGAATCCCAACACCAGAGATCTCTCCTCCAAAATGTAGACAAAACACCATACAGCTGTAGATCTGCAAATAATGTTGTCCAGGGAGAGACAAAACACTGTAGGCTTTGAGAATTCTTTGGCCTAATGCCAAGATCAAAAACTGAAGCACAAGCTGTGGATGCACTCTTCTAGGAGGTTAAAAGACACACTCACTGAGAAGAGGTTCCAATATAAGCTAGATCTTTGCAGAACTAGAGTCCCACTTGTTGCAGCTCACTTAGACAATGAAAACCTCACTGGATTTACTCTTCCAAAGAGAGATGGAGCTTGGCCATATGCCAGATAGTGGAGAAGAAGCACAAAACCCTCCAAGAGCTACTCAATGGAAGGATGGAGAACCCCCACAGGAGATCCTCCCTAGTCTCTTGCTAAAAAGCCCAGAGAACTAGAATTTTTCTAAGAAAACAAATTCTCCAAAATCATAATACATTCAACAACCTTTCTATTGAGCCTTCTCCTTCCTTTTATAATATGAGTATGTGCAAAACCTTAAACCACCTTGAATCACTTAACCCCTTTCACATGAGGTCCTCCTTCTAGAACTGCACTGTCCCTTTATGAGATACACTGAATCTAGACAGCGCTGTAGATTTGGTCAAGGTTGACCTAGTCTCATAGTTTAACCCCTTTCACACCTACAAGTGGATTTTATGTAAATGGCTCAGATATAGCTTTGTTTACATTGAGCATTGATTTATTCACTGATCTAAGGAGTTTTACATGTCCTCCATTAGTCATTTTTTCATAAATGGAAAATAAAACAAAATTTAAATATTCCTATTAGCATGGGCTAATTATGAACATTACAGTCCTCCCCCCAAAATTGTTTCTTGCCCTCAAGAAACTGCTGCAAAATCTCTAATGGAATTGTCTCCTCCCTGGAATGAACCAAATAGCTGTCATCATGAACTAGTGGGAGATACATAGAAAGAATCATATGTTTTCCATTGGCATTCTCAAGGCATGAGAGATGGTGAATAGTGGGTGCTTCAACCCCCATGAGAAACTTCAATCTCCATGCTATCATCCAAACAAAGTGAGCCATATTTTGTAGCTCAAAGAAATAGTCACCAATCCCCACCATATGCAATGTGTAGGGGCTTCATGGCTGTAAATGAGAGATAATAATACTCAAATCACGATGTCTCTCCCTCCATTTATGATAAATATGGAGTTGATGATCCTAGGCTGCATTAATATAGTCCTCATGAAGCCAAAAGAGACATGGAACTTCATGATTCCCTTCATGTATTCTAGTGAGCCTCCTTGCCCAATCTTCCATGCATATAGTGACTAGAGGATCTTCACCATGTGTGCTCCAAAAGAAACATGGACTAAGTGTCATATGACATATTGGATGGTGACAATAGTCCCTCCTTTAAGACCAGCATTGTCCCTCATCTTGCTACCTCAAATCATAGTACAATAAGTGACCATCCCACCACCTTCTTGCTACAAAAAGCTTCTTCAAAGCTTGGAAATCATAGAGGATAATAGGTGTTGGCTGAATATGATTCAAGAAACACATTTCTTGTTTCAAATTCTCCCAAGTGGGAGAATTCTTCCAATGACATGAGCCCAACATATGGCTCCTTGCATAAGAAAACAAAGGATATGATGTAGCAGCCATACAATGTGCTATCCTCCTCTTGAAGCATGAATGAATATGGGAGATTTCATTCCCAAAGGACACACTCAAACAATGTGTCATCCCTCCTCTCATGTTCCAAAAAAATATCAGAGAATGATCATCATCATAAGATAAACAGGCTCCCTTATACCATCCCATAAGAGAGTTACAATTCCTCCCAAACCCAAGTACATACATGATCATGAGATACATTCAAAAAAGAAATACATGTACATACATGAGACTCATCCCAATCACAAGCTAATATATGGACATGAAATTTGACATGGGATGTCCAAACTCTTTTCTTGTCAACCAAAGCAACCATTCCTTCTTCTTCTTACGCATCCTCTCATTGAGATACAAGGCATGAGACAAGAAAATATCAAACCTTCGGTAGTACCCATACTCACCCAATAGCAACCAGCGTAGGATATCTCCTACTTGCATAAAATTTAGATGTGGTAAGTGGTTTCCCCACCACTTACTTGCTGGCCATAACATATCTCCATGGCTGAAAGTGGAAGATATATTTGGTGCCTTAGGAAAGCACCCATCATGCTGCAAAATCTCCCTTAGTTCATCAAAGGAGTGGTCATGTTCAGAAATTGTTTTGGCCCAAAGTTGGCCATGAAGTTTATAAGATATGACACTCCTCCTTGGAGTCATGCCATGGGTATATAAAGTAAAAGAATGCATACAATCAGAAAACATATCATGATTTGCATAAGTATGCTCTTCACCAATAATCCTCCTCCAACAAGTGGAGAGGTGCACAGATCTATCTCTTTCCTCATGAGGAGAAGGAGAGGCGTGAACTAACTCTTCCGTAGAGTTATATTGCTGCTCCATCTTCATGTGATACATGCATCTTTGATAATGCTGATATAAGTCTTCTTCAAAGCCTTCCCACATGAATCCATTTGAGATAATATGGTGTGTTCTAATGAAAACAGTGGGGGTAGAAAGCAAGATATCATAGGCAGCACCTAGTAGTTGGTCCTTGAGTCTTGACTCTTTATTCAAATAGATCTGATCATGAAAGAAAATGACTCCATAAACCACCTTATACCTCCTATATTTCCTTTCTCCATCAGGAACCTTACATGTGAAGAGGTTCCTGGAATACTCTACCAAGAGTTGGGATTCCCAATAGGAATCAAGGCTTCTCAACAAAGACAACGTTGTAGAGTTATGAAATGAAGTAGCCATCACCTCATCTTCTTTCTTTTTATGGAGAGATATCATTTGATGTCCCAAATATATGGAGTGGCCTTTTGAAACCATGCTAATTTCATCAGAGGTCTTTGACTTCTTCTTTATCAGCGCAAATAGATGAGTGAGAAATAGCAAAATAAATTTCAGGAAATTGTTCAGCTCTCCTTGAAATGTATCAATAGATATTAGTGCTATGGTAGCTCCCTTAAAGGCTCCCTCCTTAGCCAATTTTGTCATTGATGCACAAAGTTGAGAGAACACTTTATTCTTCTTCTCATCGGGCGGTTTCCCTGGTGAAATACCTCCATGTAAAGAGACATCAAGATCTGAAGTAGACTGCATAAATGGTTGGACTGATGTGTCCCTTTCCTTGCTACATAGTTCAGTCTCCTTCTCATGAATAGAAACCCCTTGAAATAAACAAGGGTGCATGCTCCTCATCATTGGATGTTGATCCATCCTTCCTCCTCTTTCTTGGAGTAAGGTATCATTTCTCAATAAGGCTATCACATAATGTTCCTTGGGAAACACTTGCAAGGATAGACAAGCTCTTTCCCTTGAAACAAGAATTTCATCTCCATCCCCATGTGGTAATGGGTCTTCATTTGAAGTGACAGCATTGCTACTGCCTTCTGGCTCTTCCTTCTCATCAATATTTGAGAACACCTCACTATCAACAAGAGACCTTGGATCTTGGTCTTCTTTTGAAAGAGGAATATCCATGACTTATTTTTGAGAAGAAATCTCTTCATGCAATGGGGATCTTGCCCTTGGCAAGGTATCACACAAGTTTTCATCCCCTCCAATAGAAATCTGAAGTGGATTTTTCATAGTAGGTCTTTCCAACTCATGCAAGGGTTTTGCACGCTCATGCTTTGCTAGCTCTTTCATAGATGTTTTAGCTTGCCTCTCATCAAATCTCTTCACCATTCTCCTAATGAACTTAGCATAAGTTGAAATATTTGCATTCTTCAAAGAAAACATTTCAAATAACCACCAAGCATAAGCTTTACCTTTAAGATGCAGCGCTGCTACCTTAAGGGCTTCTTCTTTTGAAACTTGATGTAGATCCAAATATGAGTCTAGCTTATCTATCCATTCTTCAGTTGTGCATGTGGAGGATCCATCAAAGTTAGGCAGAAAGAATCTACCTCTTCTTCTTCTATTGTTGGCTCTTCTCTCCTCCTTGAGCTGGCAGAACTCTTGGAAGCTCAAGTGCTCCTTGATTTCCCAAGATTTAGATTCATACTCCTGAATATAATCACTCAAAGTCTCCTCCTTTGGTTCATCTTCCTCCTTCATCTTCCTTGTAGTCTTCTTGACCTCCTTGGAGAGGTTCTCTCTAGATCTAAATTTTGATGAGAGCAATCTCATATTCTTCATCATTCTTATCTCTTGGAAATAGATTCATAGGCTGATCCAAGACTATGCTCTGATACCACTGTAATATTCTAGATTTGGACTACTCAGCAAAACAGGCCTGAAAAACACATTTTTTAGGGATGTGTGCTTTTGAAACCAAGAACATCCCTTGGATCCCTTATATCAGAGTATATAAGACCGAAATCAAAGAGGAGGCTCAAAATAAATCACTCTAGGTGGGTTAAACAGATCTCCCACACCTAGTTGCCTTCAACAAATTGCCCAATGAAGGGCTGCAGCAATCTAAAACACAACACTAAAGTATCAAAGAGCTAATAAATATTAAATTTGTTTATAAACACCTCAGCAGAAATTTAATATACATCAGCAAGAAGAGAGATTAATTATATTATCAAAGGATGGGGAAAAGAGGTGATTTTGGCCCTAAAATGATTGTATATAGAAATATGCATAAAAATAAGGAAAATGGGGAGATTTTATTTTATCTTAGGTCGTGAGGGACTCCCATACCAAATTTCAGGTCAAAAAAATCATTCGATCTAAGTTAAACAGTTCCTCCACTCTCGACTAGGCTTAAAAACCCTGATTTCCCATGACTTAATGTATGCAGAAGTTTCTGAACCTAAATCAACATAAAATTTCTGAATGGATTAGATATGTTTAGAACATCATTAAATTAGAGTTGGGCCAATAATTGTGCATTTATGAGATAAAAATAGAGATTTTACATGGATAAACCCTCAAGATTGAGGTGCTGCATCAATGGAAATTGCCAAGAGAGATATATAGCGTAATTTTCTGAAGAATGAAGCACTGATATATTAGTTCTTAGATCTAGAACAGATCTATGCATGAAAATACAGATCTATTACAGATCTGGAAGCCAAAGAGGCTATTTATTACATTCCCCTTGGGGTTTTGTACAAAACATGAAGCACAGAGAGTAGATCTAAGATCTAAGGTTGCAGATCTGTAGAATGATTCAGAAATTTCTGAATAATATAATGGTATAGCATATCAGATCTAAAACAAACATGGATTGGATGGCCAATCCATGGATCACCACTGTGAAAGGAAGAACCCCAACACTGGAGATCTCTCCTCCAAAATGTAGAAAAAACACCCTACAGCTGTAGATATGCAAATAACGATGTCCAGGGAGAGAAACAATGTTGTAGACACTGAGAATTCTTTGGCCTAATGCCAAGATCAAAGCTTAACCCCTTTCACACCTGTAAGTGGATTTTATGTAAATGGCTCATATATAGCTTTGTTCACATTGATCATTGATTTATTCACTGATCTAAGGAGTTTTACATGTCCTCCATTAGTCATTTATTCATAAATGGAAAATAAAACAAAATTTAAATATTTGTATTAGCTTGGGCTAATTAGGAGCATTACATCTTGTGATGAATATCAATTCCTAGTTACTTGTAAGAAGACACTTCCTCGAAGCTACTATTGTCATACACAAAATGAGCGTAAGTCTCCTTCTTTGATTTGATAATCATAACTTTTGTTTTGTCAGTGTTAACAATCATACCCATGGTAGAGCAAAAATCCCTAAGAAGTATTAGTTTCTTCTCAAGATCAGATGGGCACCTTGCCAGAAGAACAATATCGTTAGCATAGAGAAGAAGGATGATGACTATTCTTGCTAAGATTGTGCCAACACAGCTTGCTTCCTCTAAACGACCTTATAGCTTGTCAATGTAAATGCCAAATAGGGTAGGGAGAGGGGGCAACCTTGTTTAACTCCGATATTACACTTAATATATTTCGACCACCCCTCATTTCTCTTAAACTTGGCAATTACATTCTCGTATAACCTTATAGCAACAACTCTCAACTCGAAAGGAACCTTTATCTCTTCTAATCTATTCCTTAGGTTGTTTCTAGGCACCGTATCGAAAGCCTTTCTAAATTCCACAAATAAAAAAAAGAGATTGGATTTATCATTACGACATTCCTCCACAATGATCCTAAACGTAATGACATGGTCCATTGTTGAGTTTTGCCTTCTGAAACCCACTTGGCCTTTAGCCCGCTTACCTTCACTTTCAAGTCATATGCTTATCTTATTTTCCAAAATAATACCATATAACTTGGCTAAGAGAGGGCTCATCATAATTGTTCGATAATTAGAGGGGTTATTTGTATCCCCACTTTTAAAAATAGGAATAATTAGGCTCTGAGTCCATGGTTTAGGGAACCCTTTCTTGACTGCTTGATTGAAAATCTTGTGGATGTGAGGGATGAGGATAGGACCTCCAATTTTTAAGAATTTTTCCTGGTAACCTTCAATATCCTTAGATTTTCCATTTTCCAAGCACTTAACCCCAAAATCTATGTCTTCTAATGAGAAAAATTATTTCGTTGTGAGAAGGGTTTCAAAGTTATCGATGACATTTGGAGATTCATAAATATTTTTAAGATTGGAATTCCAGTTGTGTAAAGAAATTATATTATTATCTTTAGTTTTTCTAGTTATAATCTACCTCCAGAATTTCTTAGGAGGTACCTTAGAGAGGTGTAATAGATTTTCTTGTCTTTTATGAATTTACTACATTTTTTTCCTTTTAGTTAGGGCTTTATATATTTTTATCTTTCCAATTTTAAGAGACTCATCAACAATCTCCTTAATTTCTCTCCTCACACTTTTACAATCTTTATCATACCAAGGGTTGGTTTTGCTATTTCTTTTATTACTTGAAACTTCAATTGAGAACTTGTTAATAGAATATGAGAGGGTTGTAGAAAAATTATGATAGAGGTCTTCTATGTTGTCTATACTAGATAAAGGAAGAAAATTAATTTTAATTCTTTTAGAAAAAGATCATTTTATTTCTATCAAAGTATAAGTTCTTTTGGCTATAAGGATTATCTTCAATGGGATCTCTATGCATGACAAAATTGAGATTTACATTTAAAGGTCTATGATCTGAGTCAGGTTGGTGGTCGTTTAAGATGTCAAGTTTTATTATTTCGTTGAAAAAAGGGATATCAGAAATAACATAATCAACCACGCTGATACCAAGTCCATGGATACAGGTCATATGGCTAGAATTGGGCCACTTCTTTAGACCATTGCAAATTATGAGATCTTGAGCATTGCAGATCTTGACTTGCTCAGACCGAAACAAATTTTCCCCTAGATCTTCAGAACTTCTTTTGTATCAGCTAGCTAGAGTAAGGTCTTCGTCTATCCAAAGAGGATTAGGTTTGGAATAATTTCTTAGAAGAATAGCTTGGTTGCTTGAAGTTCGAGCATTAAATTCACCCATTAAGAGGATATTACCTTCATTCCATAGGCTAGAAATATCATTCTCTAAACCATTGTAAGGACCATTTTTGTCTAAAATGTTTTTCTTATAGAAGTTAGAATTGATAGGGGAAAAATAACAGATTTCTATGTAGGTTTTTTTATCATTAATGTTAGGTAATATCTATCCAAATATATTGGTTGTAAGGGTCTTTTTTATAAAGCCTAGCATGGGGGGAGATGTTCTTCCTAATGTAACAAGCTATACCCCTAATTCCTCTAGAGTGTATGGTAGGATCACTTGTTCCAAATTGACCATAGTACAAAGCCATTTATGTTAGGGACCTTAGATTCTTCGTGCTCCCAAGTTTCAACTAGCAATATAATATCAACTTCATTCGAGATCCAACTTAGCTTGGGGCCTTTGTTCCATGGAAAGCCCCAATAATTCCAAGAAAGAATCAGGAGCATGTTGAATTGCTATTTATTACTATATTTTTGGTTTCTATCTTGAATAACGGCTTATATATATAATGTTGAGATATTTGAACCTGAATTTGATTGTTTTTTTTTAAATTTAATTTAACTAAAAATAGATTTTTAAAATTTGAGTTTATTATTAAGTTTTAAATTTATTATTAAATTATTATTATTATTATTATTATTATTATTATTATTAAGTTAATTTTATTTTTTATTATTATGATTTATTAGTGTATTTGTGACTTGAGAGATTAGTTTATAATATAATAAATCACTTTGAGAGAGTTAAATAATTTTTTTTAAGAATTAAAATCAAATTGGATTATTATTAAGTTAATTTTATTTTTTATTATTATGATTTCTTAGTGTATTTGTGACTTTAAAGATTAGTTTATAATATGAGAAATTACTAATCTTTTTAAGAATGAAAATCAAATTTTAAAATTAACCAAATATATTTTAAACATCTTTTTTACCCACCATAAAAATTCCAACTTTTAAATGTCGTGTCTACCCATCATAAATATTTTATTTAACTCAAAATCAATTAAATATATTATTTTTAATTATAAATTTATTAAGAGCATGTGATTAGTGGGCCTAATGGTTAAGAGCATGTTTTTTCTCCTAATAGGTCACAGGTTCAAAACCAGAGGGGGGTAGAGTATGTATGCCTTCGTAGACTTAACATTCAAATCATTGCGCCGAGTCGATTCTTCTCCAATTAATAACCACAGAAGTTTAAATACTATAATTGTTCCACAAACAGGGGGTCTTGTCCTATAATTGTTCCACAAACAGACTTCTCCAATTGATAACCAAAGAAACTTAAAGACTATAATCTCCAATTGATAACTACAAAAGCTTAAAGACTATAATATTTGATAACCGCAGAAGCTTAAAGACTATAATCTCCAATTGATAACTACAGAAGCATTGTCCCACAAATAGGGGTCTTCTCCAATTGATAACCACATAAGCTTTAAGAATATAATATTGAGTCTTCTCCAATTAATAACCACAGAAGCTTAAAGACTACCACAGAAGCTTAAAGACTATAATTGTTCCACAAATAGACTTCTCAAATTGATAACCACAGAATCTTAAAGACTATAATCTCCAATTGATAAACGCAGAAGCTTAAAGACTATAATTTCCAATTTATAACTACAGAAGCATTGTCCCACAAACAGGGGGTCTTCTCTAATTGATAACCACATAAGCTTAAACAATATAATATTGATTATCCATGGACTTCTCCAATTGATAACCATAGAAGATTAAAGAATATAATCTTGATTATCCACAGAGTCTCTTGTCCCACAAATAGGGGTTCTTCTCCAATTGATCTTGTCCCACAAACAGGGGTTCTTCTCCAATTTATAACCATAGAAGATTAAAGACTCTAATTGTCCCACAAACAGGGGGTCTTCACCAATTGATAACCATAGAAGCTTAAATACTATAATCTTGATTATCTAGTGACTTCTCCAATTGATAACCACATAAAGACTATAATCTCCAATTGATAACTACAGAAGCCTCAAATTGATAACCACAAAATCTTAAATACTATAATCTTGATTATCCACCGACTTATCCAATTGATAACCACAGAATCTTAAAGACTATAATCTTGATTATCCATGGAATTCGTCAATTTATGACCACAGAAGCTTGAAGACTATAGTCTTGATTATCCATAGAGTCTCTTGTCCCACAAACAGGGGGTCCTCTCCAATTGATAACCACAAAAGCTTATATATATATATATATAATGTAGATTTTTTAAATGTTTAATTTATATTTAAAAGAATATATTTAATTGATTTTGGCAAAAATTATAGTGAAGAATGTCCATTTTAATAAAAAAATATTCTATGAGACTTTAGGAAGATTAGATATTACTTGGAGTTCTATACTAAAAAAATATTACTAATACAACCATATTTTTGTTAAGTTAAAAGGTAGATAAGGTTGGTAGTGTGAGAATATTTTGAATTCATATTAATTTGAGTAAATGATGGACAATTTTAGAGAAAGTGCTTTTCATTTTCAACTCTCTTACCACAAACTTTTTTTCCTAAGAGGTTTTTTTGGAATTGACCAATGCTCAATTTATTTGGTTTTATTATCTCTTTGTTAGTCAATAGGGCTTCGATAAATTTAGTTTAATTATCAATAATTATTAGGTGAATGGTAGAGATTTAACCTCTTTGAAATATTCTAGAATATTCATAGTAGTATACACAAATAAAGTGTTGAGATTTATCTCCAAAGTAGGTAAGTCATTTTCCCCTTTTAATTAAATTGATTAATTAAAAAAGTGTCATATGAAGTGAGTTATGATTTTTTGGGTATGTGGTATTGAGTAGCCATAGTATTGGCCCATGGTATTCTAACAAAGCCTATTTTACAAATTGAGAATTTCAATGGTAAAGTGGAGGTAAATCTCCATGTCATGTTCCATATTTTTTAAAACCTATATAAGTTTAACTTATTTATTAATTTTTAAAATTATTGATTAATAATAATTACGTCCATAGGAGTGTTTATTCCAGAATAGGCCTTCCACACTTTTCATTTAATTATAAGTAGCAATTGCACCACATGCTGCAAAGGAAATGTCGTAAGGCTGGAGTGTAGGAAAGAATAACATAGAAAATAGAAGAAAAAATTTATGCAATTTTATTTATTTACCAGTGTTTATATGAGAAAACTTTGCAAAAATATTTTTGAAAGGCCTCCAATAATATTTCTTCCATCATTATTCGACTTAGTCTCATCTCTCTCCCAAGTACTCTTCATCTTGTGAATTCATTGGAAGAGTGTCCACTACAGCCATGGTTTTGGTGGCTTGGAGCTAATTTCACATTGATATCAGACCTCTGATGATCTTTCTTCCATCATTGTTCAACTTAGTCTCATATCTCTCCCAAGTACTCGTGAATTCATTGGAAAAGTGTCCACTACAGCCATGGTTTTGGTGGCTTGGAGCTAAGTTCGCATTGATATTGATAGGCATAAATTCCGAGGATTTGAAAAAAAAAGGTTTAAAATTTGGATCGATTTCATTAGGGATGAAATTTATCATAGTGTCAGGACTATTGGGTACATACCCTCCATATGGATATTTTCCAAATTCAAAGGAGCATGTTTCCTTGAGGCCACCCAAATTATTGTATTTAAGATCCCTGCTAGATCTTCCTTTGTCTCTAACTTTGGCCATTAGGATGCATGTAATAATATCTAGAATGAGTGTTCCCATATTGTTGTGAATAAATCCCATTATGAGTAAAGAGGGCATGTTATTGTGTGCATGCTAGAAGAAATTAGGAGGGGGATAATTTCTAGAAAAGTGGAGTTGAAGAGAAAGCACCATTGCAAAAGGTGCATGTGGAAAATTTTGATTCTTCTAATACATTTTGTGTTGAGTTTGAAAATATGAAAGATCGAGTATGTAAATGTTTTTTATTATGATCAAGAAGTTCAAAATATCAGTGACCAAGAAGAAATTGAATATTTCATTGAAAGCGATGAGATGAATTTTTCATGTAGTTTGTGCACAAATTATAAGGTTATGAACAATGGGAAAGTAGCAATGTATAAGGTAGGTAACTTGTGGCTACACAACAACCAAATATGTTTAAGAAATGATGGTGGTACCTAAAGAGCAAGATTTCATAGGAGAGTACCACAACTTGAGGTAGCATTGGGTTGTTGTTTGTGAGGCTTTTGATTCATCGGGAATTCATGGAGAACGGAATATTAAGGTAAATTCATGTTTTTACTGTCTCAAATTAAGCCATGTTCCTTGCAAGAAAGTCTGTAGGCAAGGAATCCATGTCAAAGCGCCATTTTTTGTCATGTGAAGATGCACTTAACTCCATGGAGTATTTGTCTAGTGTAAAAATTAACATGTGTATTAATGAAGCCATCTACAAGATGCAATCTCATAATCATTTATCCTAATCATCAATAGCCAATTTAACTCATTGGTCACTAATCACTTGATTTTAGGAGTGTTCAAATTCATCTCATCTATTCACACTTAATAGATTATACTAGGTATTCTGATGTCCATTTATATCATTAGTGGGTCCCATTGTATGCATTAATGGTTTTCTTCATTAAATGTTACTCAAGTAGTTTCTTCTATGCTTGACATTAGCTCCCAGATTCATATACTATAGAATCAAACGATTCATAGGTTTGGATTAAATACATTGGACATAAGAGGGTATCACTCATTTTTTCCACCTCTCCCAAGTTGAGATGGAGTATATAACTACTATATGAAAACGTTAAAGAATACATTGGCACTCTCATTGGTGTTATATATTGTAACATAGATCCACATTATATCTTCTAGTCACTATGATATCTTTGATGACATGGATCCCCCATGTACTTTCTAATGGCCATGATATTCCATATTATTACATGTATCCACAACACATTTTTCTAGTGGCCATTGCTTTTCTCTATTTTACTAAGAATGGGTATGCCTACCTTAGGGACGACTTATATATCTAATTGGTTCATGACTAGTTGTAGGTACTTCTAGGTCTTTGATCCAATAGATGTTTACATATTCCACTCTACTCACCATGAATTTCTTAATCTATTTTAGCCACCATTTCCTTTTATGACCTTATAAATTAGCGGACATGTGTTATAATTAAGTTTTCCACCATATGCCTTGCAAGAAATTTACTAAATGATGTGAGGCTAAAAATAGATAATTGATTAATTTCACACAATTATTTCAGAATGGATTAATTATTTTGTCACAATTTCATACGAAATATTTTTGTTTTTTCATAATTATAAAAACTCATAATTGAAAAAAGATTCATATTGAATTGGGGAAAGTTGATAATTGAGTGTCAAACATAAGAAAAAAGATCACAATAGGGAAAACATCCATTACAATTTAGAAAAAATATCATAATTGAGCATGGAACATATCTATGAATTGCAATTGCTTGGTTCACATGCCATCAAGTTTATCCATGACCTATATCCACCTAATTCACGTGCCATCAAAACTATCTCCAATTTCTTGTAAATTGGAATATAGGAAGACCTAAAATTGAAGAGTGGATATTTTTTTGTAATTCATTATATATAATTTTCCCAAATTTTATAACTTAATTATTTTTCAACATATTTGTTTTACTTATTTCACCAATTATTCCTTTCTTCTATTACATTTAAATATAACAACAAAATTCCAAAAATATATATAATTTAATCTTCATTACTTATTATATGTAATTTAATTCGGTTATTATTTCTAGTATAATAAATCTTATTACTATTAAGATAAAAAAGGAAGAAGAAGAAGAAGAAGAAGAAGATTAACTACTAATTTTTTTTTTCTATTACAATAGATAGAGAGCGATTTTGTGTAGTGATATATCATCCTCTTTGTCTCATCTCATTAGATCAAAGAATAGATCTTCTTATCTACAAGAAAAACTTTCTAATCTCATTAGATCAAAGAATAAATTTTCTTACCATTTATGATAGTGAGTAGGAGGGAACCAAAGTATGTAAGAATTTTCTTTGTGAATGTATAAGGTTCAAGAGAATTAACAACATGATTTAATAAAATATAATAGAGAATTTTGCTATATACTATGTTTTGTATTCACTTGCATCTTTGTAATGTGATATTCATTTCTTCATGATGTAACTATTATTTTGTAATTCAATAGTCTATCTCTTTGTGAATGTATAAGGTTCAAGGGAATTAACAACATGATTTAATAAAAGTTAACAGATACTACGGCGGAAACATGAAGCTGGGTTACACTTTTGTGAGAATCGGGGGCTGAAAATATTTTTCAGCAATAGTTCAGCCGAACATTTTCTAAAGTTCGGCCGAACTTTGTAATAGTTCGGCCAAACTTTCTTAGAAATTTCGGCCAAACTTGTGATTCCGTTTAGATTGACGGCACACTGACGACGCGGGCAAACAGAATTTTTGCTGGAGATTGGAAAATTGGCAACAAAAGTTCGCCGAACTGTGAACAAAAGTTCGGCCGAACTATGAGTTAGGCCGAACTTTTACTTTTAAAGTAGTTCGGTCGAACTAATTCCTTTAAAATAATCACCCACGAAGCTATTCTGTTTACCGGTTTCATTATTCCCCGCTGCTATTCACGCGTTTTCGCTATTGCTGCCTGCTTTCATCGGGTATGAGTACTTGTCTTATATCTCTAGAGTTCTAGTTTTATTAAAATTTGTACGCGTTTTTTTAGAAAACAAATAATCGTTATCTAGTGCAAAACGATTTAATTTTTTTAGCCTAAGAAATTGCCAGAGTACACTTCTCCAGTCATTCTTGTAATTCATGTTCATAAAATTATTAACATACTCGTTATTCCCTTTTTACTTAGAAGTCAAATGTTTTTTTTTTAAATAACATAAAGAAAATAAGCTACGTGTTACATCATCCCTTTCAACCCACTATTATAGAAAAAATACAAACAATATTTCCCATGGATGGGTGTCAACTACAGCTAACAGAAAAACAAAAACCCACCATAAATTCTTATGATATCTCACAAAAACACTGTGAATGGTGCAATAATAGACAATTAGTGACAAACAACTCACATATGTCCCTTTTACAACACCATAGATAGCCAAAAGAAATGAAAATAACCTAGGGAAATGATCCCAAAACCACCATAGACATGCACAATACACATAGGTGTAGCGCCCACTAACAAAGCGGACAATATCCATCACATAAAAAATATAGATGTGACCAACCTATGCCTCCATATTTTTTATACCAAAAGGATGACAAGTACCCTGCATAAAACAAAACTAGAATTTCCAGGAAATCACCATACTACACCACCTACCATACATGCTCATTGGTCATTTTTCGAAGGTGAGATATTTTCTAGAACCCTCTCACTGGAGCGAGGAGGATCCATTAATTCCCCACCATCTAAATCACAAGAAATATGGCTCTCCACATGCTCCAGATACAAGTCAATCCTCTCCACGAAGAACCTTTGGTTCTTGAGCATTCTCTTGACTTCCTCAAGTGAAGCGAAAATATTATATCTCTCCACGTGCTTATCCAGAATCATACTTCCTGAAAAAAAAATGAATCTGTTTGAAATTTTGATTACTTTTTAAATCCCTCACCATATCACAATCACCATGTGGGTTTTTTCTGCAATTTCTTTTCAAGAATTATTTTCTTGCTTTTGTTTCCCACCCCATGTGTGTACTGTGAATAATTTCATGTGGCTGCTAGCAATGGCGGGACACTAGCAGTTTTCAACGCTATCCATGTTCCCAGTACTTCCTGTGGTTGGCCAAGCGTTTTTGTCGTCGTATCTACAGGCTATTTTTACTAATTGTCTGCTATTTTGTATGCTTATATTTCTTCCTGAACTCTTAAATTTTTTTTCATGTCTAACTGGCTGATGTTTTTCCTTTTGCTATGGCATTTCTGTTGTCCGTGTTATCTACAGGGATGTTTTGAATTCTGATCATGATGGGATGTGGTATCAACCCCCCAAATTATGTTTCCCACTATTATCGGTGCCCCTCTTTCTTAGATTGGCACTGTATACTGCTGGGGGATATGTATTTGCTTCTCTCACTGCACAGCTGAGAGTATGTATTTAGCATATGAACTGATTAATACATCAGCATTTTTTTTTCTGTCTGAAAAAAAAGAAATGGTGGGGACACGGAGTTGAATTTTGTAAAGCGTATGCAAAAGTTATAAAATTTATTCTTGTACCCAATAGATTCGATATATGCTTTACGGATCCTCCTTTCAAAAAAATTGATCAAATGATACATTAATTGCTTTGTGATAAATTGTTGTTGTTTTTTGTGTTAAATTGTATTAGTTAGTTTACCTTCATTTTCACAATCTTCAACTTGGTATACACAATTTTTTTCTCCAACCTTTCTAGACTCTCGGATTTTCACCACATAAAAAAAAAGACAAAATGAAATAATACAACCCAAAAAAATACCATTTCAAAAACGAGAGAAAATTTGTTATCCCTACCCACGAAGAGCCCAAAAAAGTGACGGTAGAAGGATCTACGGAATAGTTCATACAAAAAAGGGATAGCAAAGTTTTTCTTGTCAAAGTAACAACACATATTAAACACGAAATGCGAAAAACACGGCCTCCCACTGAACCCCACTATACTTAAATGATGGGGGCTGAACCTTCGACGAGAAGACCATTTTGCATGTTATATAGCTGGTAATTAATCTTTCCAAAAAATAGCCTTCAGCCACTGCTTTGACAATTCATCTACAACGGTATTCTTTTCATGATATATATGTTGATAAGTAATACTGCAAAAACAGGTTTTTAAATTCTCAATTACTGCAAAGCCAATGTGAAACCTACTTATTTCAACCTCCTTATTTGCACATTCATATTCAACAATTTTTTTATGAACAAATGACACCAATTGTGTCGTGAATAATTCCGTCAAATTTAATGTATGCATTGTATGTTCTGAAGACTCCAATGTAATGGATGCATTATATGTATTTTTTTCTTGTATATTTTTATGATGTTTGTCATAGTAATGTCATATAGTGTATGAAGTTTTAAATTGTTTTTAAATTATTTTTATTGTGTTGTATGTGATTTTGATTGAAAATGTTTCTTTTTTATTTATTAATTAAAAAAAAATATTAGAAAAATTATTTCTTTAAGCCTTAGAATTTACAATCAAAATTAGAAAATGTATTTTTATCTAAAATATTTATGAAAAGTTTAATATTGTTTTATCTTCTCTACCATGTCCTTTTTACATATATCTAGAATAATATTATTTGTCTTGTTTACGGTTTTTTGTAACATTTTACTACCATAATCAAAATCTATAGAAATAATAATCTAACATTATAATATCTTGAAATGGAGCTAGCCAACTCAAATATAGTATTGCAAATCCCTAGCTTAAGTTAGATGAGGAGGCTATGTATTACATATGGTCTTGAATGAGCATTTGGACTCTTTAGATATATATCTAAAGAGTCCAAATTCTCATTCAAGACCATATGTAATACATAGCCTCCTCATATAATATATAAAACTTTGATCCATGTGCTTAACCTTAACATTGACACAAATGGAATTTACAATTTTACTCAACTTTGCTTTATGATAGAAAAATATGTGGATGAATATTGCCCACATATCCAAAGTCAAAAGGGATAGATTAAAAAGGGATGCGCTCCGGTCATCTATAAAAGATAAATTAAAGAAGCATGACATATTAGTAATGCAAATTAGATATGCGTACCAATTATGTTCATATAACACAACAAATAGATGATTCAATGAAAATGTCACATAGAAGTCATATTTATCTCATGGGCCTTCAACTTAAATTATATATCTAGCATTACATTAAGCTATAGGAGATAAATCAAAGAAGCATTTGAATGTAAATTAAACATGTGTAATAATTATGTGCTTTAGTTTAATAAATAGATAATAATTTGCAAATGCCATATCTAAGCTATATTTCATCTAAGTAGCTTTCAATTTAAACTTCGATCTAATGTTAAATTATATAAAAGAATAACAGTAATCCAAACTTCAAAAGAATATTTAGAACTTTAGTATAAAATGTGACATATAATTTTCCTGTGTGGAAAAACATAATTATCGAGAGTTCAAAACTCATGCATTTGAATAGAAAGTGGGTATACAAATGAGCAAGTAGATTTTTTCTAGAAATGAGGAAGTGAAGGTTTATAGAGAGCCACACAAAATTGCAAATTCATACCTTAACAAAATTGTTAGATCCTTTTAAAGAAAACGTGTCATATAATCAACTTTCATCTAAATATATGATAAACTCAACCCAATTTATGAAAAATAGTATACCATTTTTACATTTCACATAATACAAATAGATAAATATTACTTAAATATTTAACTACCCATAGAGCGATGTATTGTTATAAAGATTTAACTACCCATAGAGAGATGGCCAAGTGATTGAGACAGGGCATCATCACAATAAAAAACCAATACAAATTGTAGTAATCCTAGAATCATGCTTTACATAAGGTAATTTATTGGGTAACTCATGACTTGTACTATAGATAAAAAAACATTTACCCTTACCAAAAAATATATGATAAAAACTGACAAACTACATAAGTTTAAGCTTAAGGGGATATAATCCTTGTTGCCTTCCATATAGATAATGAAAATTATTGTTCCAAGTCTCATGTTGCTTGTCACGTTACTTTATAAACCTTGATTGGAAAGAAAAATAGGAGGGCAAAAATGTAAGAAACATAAAACATAATGAAACACAACGTAATAAATAGAGAACATAATGAAACACACACATACATATCTGTAGACAATCAACACAATTATTTTCCTAGGAAATCCTTATGGGAGACAAGCAACCCTAAAAAGTAATGATGCTCTAGACTCATTTTCCCTAGGAAATCCTTATGGGATAAAAACAACACTAAAATGTAAACATTCTCTACTCTCTCTTTTCTGGTATGGAAAATATGTTTAAGGTAATCTCTCTAGAGTTAGCTAAGACTTTTGGCATGTAAGGTTGCTATAAAAACTTAACTTCATACATTTTTTCTCTCTAACTTCACACTCCTAGTTGTATTTTCAACTATGGAACAAAATACAATAACACAAAATGGAACTCTTATTCCTCCTAGTGGCGAAGTATTTAACATAGCGTGATAGCCAACTAGGTGTAATATTTGACTCCGTCAACCATTAACGAGGTTTGTGATTTTAGACCTTTTAGAGTCTTGTTAAAATTCCACATGTAGCTAGCTTGCTATGCATGAGTAATGGGGCTAAAATGTCATTCTCTCGTACCATGGTGGTCAACATGATATAGGTCAACTTACTAAAGGCATAAATTTTGAATGAACTTCATTTGATGTTTTTCTTGCACCATTGGATATATGTCTTTAAGTGTAGAATAATGGTCAAGATTTCAGCACAAGGAATAATCGTTTGACCCCCAAAAAATGTCAAATTTAAAACCTCAGAATGACTCCAAAGGTTTTTGGATCCCAATTATCCACCCACCATTAAAATGACCCTACAAGTTGATTCTTTCCGTTTTTTCACTCTATAAGCATCAAAATATATGACAAATAATATAATTATCCAATCTAGATCATTATTTAATAATTTGTTAAAATTATGAGTAAGATATACATCATGGAATTTAAATAAATAGCATTAATTCATTGAACACCCTTGTACATTCCTTGTTGATACTTTGAAAGTAATATGTTTTTGAAAAATAATTTGTTTATGGATTATATTTTCCACATTCTCTCAACCATATCAAAAAACCTTCTTATAATATTTGAAACCTAAGGTCTTTCCCATACCAAAGTATGTTCTTTTAAAACATGTTTTCTTGGTGATATGGGTGATTTAGAAATGATTGGGAGAGCGAAATTCCTCATTTAATATGTAAAATATGTTTGGTTCATGCCACTAAGCCAAGAATTTTAAATTCAACTAACTTTTAATATAACCAACTAAATCCTGCAAAAAAAAGAATAAAACAATTTATGTTAGGGTTGTGGATTCGGGCATTGAAACAACACACCATGATATTTCAAATTTAAAAATAATGGTTTGAGTCCTAGGTAGCTTAGAATCCTATTTTTTTTTCAAAATAAGGATGCGGTCCCATTTAATTCTCATCATTAGGTTGTAATCATGAGGCTCTCGCTCAAGAGTGGACCTTCCCAAAATCTTGTGATGTCTTGTCACAAACAAAACCATAAAGCTGAAAAACACATCATGCGAGAAACATAGCTCAGTCTGACATATCATTTTTCTCCTTCAAAGAAAAAAAATTCACATCATGTGAATATCTCCATGTACTCTTACATATTGGTGTACAAAACCATCAACCAAACACAAGTCAACAAAACATGCCTCTTCAAACAACTGACTCTCAAGTCATATATTATCTCATGTACAAATTTCCATATTTGTTGCATTTAAGTGTGTCAACATAACTCTACTTTCAACATCTTGCTTCATGCAACATGCATCATACTTTGAATTTCAAAGAAATTCATGAAACATCAAAATACATTCAAGGCCTTAATTGGATAAGAAATCTAACCATCTGTTAGCAAACCATTTCAATGGCGCTTCTTTTAGTTGCACTTCATCATCATGTGAATCATCACGACCCTCATCGATTATGGAATCCTCTTTTCTATTCTTGTCGTTATCTCTTTTCACCTTCTTAAAATGTTGTGGATGACTTGTTGGATACAAATTCCAACACTTGTCTACAAGGTGACCTTTCTTATGGCAATAAGTAATAAACAATTGCATCTTATTTTCAACATCATTTTCCTTGTCCAATGGGCCTTTGGTTTTTTTGCCTCGTTTATTTAGAAAGTTTCAATGTGCATGGATATCTTCTTCCAACATCTATAAAAATTATGGTTATTCAAACCACAAAAGAAACATGTGCAAGTTCTTTTCTATATCTTATGTGAATATTTACCATGTTTATCATAATCAAAAGCAATTTGATTAAAGGCAAATTTATACTTGAACATTCACTGTTGTCGCCTTCTTGAGGAGGTGAATTTGATGAGGTAGTGGCTCTCCTGCTGAATACTAGCAATGAATTCAATGACTAGATAGAGCTTTCAACATCCTCTTCTTTTACATTCTCATTAGCTGCATGTTTATTAACATCTTCTTGCAAAGTGGGTGTCAAACTTTTCAATTCATCATGAACACAAACTTCACAAGCTTGAGGTATTGAACACGAAATAAAATTCCTTCTTGGAACAACTTCATGTGCCTCCTTGGCTTTGGAGCATTCTCCATCATGTTTTCCATAACCAAGAACCAAATAATTAGGCCCTTCGTCAACAACATTTGGCTCAACTATGCCTTGTACATGTTTGCCTTTAACCCTTTACTTTCATAGCACATTTTCATCAAAAAATTTGGACCTTATTCCTCTAGTGTGTCTCTCAAAAGCACGTACACATTCATTTTGAGAGGAAATTGAAAAGAGAAACCAATAGCTAATTCTTCTAACTAACCTTGACTAAAATGAGCTAAATTGTACTTTGATACCAACTTGATTTGAATATGGACAAAACTAGTTTTATTGGGTTATCTCCCTCATTAGTTAAACAAAAATGTGTTTAGGATCGTCTAAAGTTAGCCAATTGGGAAGGGGGTTTGTGTCAAGCTTTAAGTGTATTTTGTGAGAAATTTATGAGTTAATTAGCTTTTAAAAAACTCATGTGTACAACAAATAAAATGCAAAATTTTTATTTAGGAAATTTTTTTTCCCTCAATCCAGTTCGATCATTGGACATGTAAGAGGAAGAAAGAGGGAATTCACTTTTCAAATTCTAGACCTTGTCTAAACCAAAATAAACTAGAGGTTTGGTTTTCAAATACATTCACTTATTTGGAAAATTTCTAGCTACCAAAAGTCCATATGCCAATCTACCTCCCAAGAAATCCATTTATTACACCACTGGTTAGTTTTTTGTCTTCCTATATTCTTTATCAACCTCTTCTAGTTATTCTTGAAAGGTGGATACTTAAATCCTTCCTAAAAATTTGAGCTCTAAAATGAGAAGACATACAAGGTCCTTTAAAGTCATTCTTCTATCCAAATATAAAAACCAAGTGAATATTTCTAAATATTGCTTTCTGTCCCATAAACTGTACAATATATGTGGATTTTCCTCGCCCTAAGCGAGATGTTCAACAAACATAATAATAGAGAAAAAATTAGTGACTTCACCAAAAGATGTAGCCTCTTCAAGGTATCATATCCTCTCATCAAGGTCAAGAATCTATTCACCAAAAATGTCCTATGGAAATGATGGTTTAAGAAACAAAACTAGACAAAAACCTTCGGTGAGAACAACAAAATCTAAAACCTCTTCAAGGTCTTCAATCTGCTCGTAAAGTTAAATTGTGTCTTGATGAAGTCCAACAACAAAGAAACATTTAGTGACAACACCAAAATCTACAACTTCTTCAACGTCTTCTAAACCATCTTCAAAGTCAATATTGTGTGCATCAAATTCCTCAGCAAGGTCATCAATGGAGTCATCAAAACTACTATTTCAAACTTCAATGCCAAAAATAAGTCGAAGGAATTCAATTTCTCCTCCAAAACCTTCTTCTTTGAGCAAAGCTAGCATGATGTCATTGAGAAATTCGGTAATTCCACAAGGAAATTCTATCAAAGTTAAAACAAATCCTTTTCATCCATATTTAATGCCTACTTTTTTGGGTGGAACACCTCCAAATTTAAGGACCACAATGCCATAAAATACAACTTTACCTAATAGGTGTAGACCTAGAACCCCCCAACTTTGCATGACATGTACAATTAAAGATCTTATGGTAAGCAGTGTGAGAAGAGAGTCATGGTCACTGAGTTGAGCAAGAGAAATAGTTTGGTATGACAACCTTACTTGTGATAGGTCTATCTAGCAGACTACCAAATTACATGGTAATGACATTCAAAATGTGGAAATTCCCATTTCTCTTGGAAATAAGATGGTAGAGAAAGGTATAGATGAAAGGAGATATCCATCTATGGTAAAGAAATCAAATAGTTCTATCAATTCCACCTTGCAACTCTAAGAGACATTGAATTAAATTTCATCTCAAGATAGGGATTTGGGAGGACACTCTCAAAGCCAACCTTCGTTATGGCTTTGAAACACATGGTAAGTATCAAGACTTAGCAACCTTATTTGCATAATTTTTTCTAGCATGGACCTTAATGTCATAGCCTTCTTTTGCCTAAAATGAATGAAAATTTCCTTGCAATTTGGCTTGCGACATTCATAATTCATGCTCATGGAACATGATTGTGTTGCTACTTTGTGATAACATCTGTTGTATGCGAGAAGCTAATAAAAAAATGATCGAAAATGAAATTTTTGCTCTATTTTTTTGAAGATTTAAGGAAAATTACACCAAGTAGCTTCCAACCTCATATGACCGTCATGTCAAACTCATCTCGGGATATTGTCCAAGTAAGAGCCACTTAAGCAAGAAATCTAGTATACATGACTCCAATTTCAATTAGCGACAATGAAAGTTCCAAGTATGGTGCAAACATTGCTCCGAGATCCTCAATGGGCCATGTTTGATGACAATAATTTGGGGAGTGAGAGAGGGAGATGGTAGGAGAAAAAAATTGAAGGAATCCACGGGGAAATTGAAAAATATATAACTAATAAGGTGGAAGACATTTGTAACCTAAGAGAAACACTTTGTTAGGAAATGGGTGAAGTTGGTATTACACACCCAATTGGACAACCTCAAGGAGAAAACATTTCTCCCACTTTATTTGTTGGCATAACCTAGTAAGTGTTATTCACTAGCATGTATTTTGTAAAGGCCTTGACCTAGTTCCCATTCAACTCCATCCACCCGAGGTTGTAGAGGATTCCAAGCCTAATTTCATGAAAAGTAAGTTGGGGATGATCACATTGACTGCTTGATGACGTGTCTATGAAGATTAAGTACCTTGAACTATTTTTTTGCGTAGGGAAAGAGACACATTCCCATGTACGAGCATGAAAACGTTCTTTGATATTGTTAATGCCTCTAGTGTTTACTTCTACAAGTTCTATAGGCGAGTATGTAAAGGGCCGGAGTAGCCTCTGGATATCATCTTTTATGAAAGATGACATATCTAGTAAATTCCACTAAAGTCAATCTGCGGAATGGATCTAAATAGAAGTTCTTCATTTTAATATCCATAAAACACAACAAATTTAAGGTAAACTATGTCCATGTGTCATTTCTCCCACAAAATAAAGTGTATAAGTGGTAAATTTTATACCAAGTGTGCTCCCACCATGTAAAGCACAATTTGGTGAACTTATCATTTTTTATAATTTCTTTTTTCGATTAAATTTAGTTTCACACATGATCAATTATTGCTTTGAAATTTGTGTTCTACATAATTTGTGTACACTAAATTACAAATTGATTTTTTGAAATCTATTTTGTATAAATTTCGACCAATAGATATATATCATGGAGGATGAACGACGAAGATCGAGCGAATCCCATATGGAGGTTCGGGGATTGGGGGGATGTTCACGGTATTTAAATATAATCTTAAATCTCCATACATGTGTGTACATATGGAATTGATTTTTTTATTAAATTTGTGAGTTAAATTAGTTGTTAATAAGTTTCATATTTTAATTTTTAAGAGGTAAGAGGAGAAGGGTTTCTACTCCATCCATGGAGCGTGGCCATGGTTCAACGATCGAGGTATGAGTGGTAGCGAGGTTGTGTGAAGGGGGTGATGTTTATTCCCCAGAAGGCTAATCAACGGCTGCTAGTTCTCGGCGGCATCATTGCAGAGTCTGGTTCTCGGTAGGGGTCATTACGGGTTTGGTTCTCAACGGGGTCATGGTGGAGAAGATGTTAACCAACAACATCAAGGTTTCCATCAATTTCAATATTTTTTTCATTAAATTTGTACAAATTTTTTTAACATATGTTTTTTTCTAATATAAGAAATTATATATATATATATATTGATGAAGAGGCCAAAAAATGTTCAAAGTAGTGGTCAAAATAGACGCGAGCGACCCCGCTACATTCAAGAAGAAGGCTATCAACCCAGCACAACTTATCCAGCCGAGATTACTGATATACCATGGGAAACCAACATGGCGGAATGCACCTTACAAAGGTGTGAAATACTTCATGCAAAATTGCAAATAGATCTCGTGGCTTTGTCTCTACCTGCTGAGAGTCGACAAAGCCTTGAAATAGTTACACATTCATTGGGTGAAATGGTAAATGTGTACAAAAATCTTGGGCCAACAACTGATTCATTTGTAGAAATGATGAGAAAGAGAAAAGAAACAGTGATGGGTCCCCATAAATGGGAGGACGTAAAACAAAAATTTACAAAAGAAGTGGCCAAGTCAATGTTTAATTATAAGGAAGGGCCAAAAAGAAAAATGTTGAAGGTGCAGTATTTCAAGAACCCAGACAAAGCTCGTTATTTGTATGATAAGTATCTTGCGGCCTATGGAAGGCTTCCATGGAACGATGAGGTTCCTGTTTATTTTTCACAAATGTTTTATGCAGATTTTTTTTGGGTATGAAACCCAACTACAATGACCTTCCTTCAGAATTTTTTGGCCTGGGGAAAGGTCGATTATATGACCGTAAGGGCGCTAAGCGAGATGTGGAGTTGCCTCGCCCTGAGTCGCCATTGGTGAGTCGACCATTTCAAGTCGAAACTCTGCGATCAGAGATGGATGTGACTTCTCAAATAAGTCGAGAAGCAAGGGATGTTATGATCAACAATGTTCATAGCGGATTGAGTGGAGTCGATCTTTGTTTAAATCGACAAAGAGCACGTGAAAATGCATGTGCCAATTTTGTTTATTGTAAAGATGAGGAGATTTACAACATGAATGTTGAAGATCTCCGAACATATGCAATAAATTGTCGCAATGGTTTACAAGACCTAATTTTTCATGAGGAAGAGGGCACCGGAACAGTATGTGTTAGTGACCTTAGGGTTTGAAATTATTTTTACATATACATGTGTACAATTTGTAATAAATACATGTGTATGTACATGTATACATTTATTTGTATGTGTACATTAATCTAACAAAAATGTATGATTATATGTTAAAACACCATTTGCAGATTCTCAGGCATGATGCGTGATGAAAATGTAAATATCACGTTCGGGACCTCTGGTTCAAACAATGCAGATGGGTCTGACCATCATGATATGTTGGCAAGTGTTAGTGTTTTTTAAGTGACTCTAAAATAAATAATTGTTGCCACACATGTACATGTATGTATATATATAATTTGATAAAATGTTTTAACAGGTACCGATTCCATCTGATGTTTTTGGGATGGCGGTACCTTCTTCTTCCTTGGGAGATGTACCTTCTACTTTCTTGGGAGATGAGCCACAAGTATGGGCAATTTTTCACAAGTTTAAAATTTATGTTTAAAAGTTATATATATATATATAGAGAGAGAGAGAGAGAGAGAGAGAGAGAGAGAGAGAGATCTATATTTTGAGTTATTTAAAAATTTTTGAATTTAGGTTCATATAGAAGATTTCTTTAATCCGCGGACTCTAGCGACGGAGATAGGAACATCCACAGAATTTGAAAAAGTTGTCTTTAGTTCCTTTTTTTAATATTAAATTGAAAATAAGTTTATATATGTACACATACATTTTCATTTGAAAGTTTTTAATATATATATATCTATATATATATATATATATATATTTAACTGTACATGTAAATTGTACAGTTTACCGCTGCAGATGTTCCTATGGGAGAACCTGTTCATCAAATGGAGAGGGAACCTTATGAGGTATTGCATGATTTTTTTGTTATATTTTGTTTTTTACATGAAGTTCTAGATATATATATTCTCATTCATTTTTAAAACATCAAATTTTAATGTTCAAGTACATGTGCATTGTGTATGTAGGTTTCCTATTCACAGGATAGGGCGCGGACTGAGACCCTAGTAGGGAAGATGCTAGATTCATCTCCATTTGATGGACATGATTTACAGTAGATTTGATTTCAAAATTTAGATGGTTTTAAAATTTGTTAAACTTGATACAGTTTGATACTTGTGAGATTTACAATTTTTGGACATATTTTATTACATTATTATTATATAATTTGTTTTATTTAATTTTTGGATGGTTTTAGTACTTTTGGCATGTGAATGTGAATTAATGTTGTCATCTGAACTACATTTGGCATGTTATGTAATGACATCTGTTATAATTTGTTTTGTTTTTAAAATTTAAGTTTTGGATGCTTGGAGTACATTTGGCATGTGAAGTAATGTTGTGATCTATATTTTTTTGTTAAATTAAAAGTTAAAAGTTTTGGATGGTTTCAATCTACATTTTTCATGTGTTATTTAATGAACTTTAAGTGTTTAATGTTTTAATGTTGCACAATATAAAATCAAAAGGTTTTTAAAACTTAAAGTTTTGGATGGTTTCAATCTACATTTGCACATGTGGTATATAATGTTAAATGTTTCTATTGGATCTAGTTGAACTATAATTGGCATGGCATGTGAAGTAACGATCTATATATAATTTAAAGTTTTTAAACTCAAGTTTTGAACGGTTTCAATCTACATTTCGCATGTGATGTTTAATGTTTTAATGTTGCACGATATATTATCAAAAGTTTTTAAAATTTTAAAGTTTTGGATGGTTTCAATCTACATTTGGCACATGTAGTATATAATGTTAAATGTTTCTATTGGATAGTTGTTCACTATAATTGGCATGGCATGTCAAGTAATGTTGCACAAATCCCTTTTGGATGGTTGAAGTACATTTGGAATTTTAAGATTGCTTTTGATCTCTCCATGTAGTTTTGTTTGAATGAAAAAATTTCCAATAGGAATAAAATAGCTTTTCAATGCAACTAACCATGTATCAATTGAGCTCTAATTGAAAAAAGAGTTTAAAGAAGTAGATATCTGTACAAATTATCCCTTTAATTTTGATTGGAAATATAAGTCTAGTACATATATATGTTTTTTGAATTTGGTTCAATGTCGTTAATGCACTCAAATAGGTAGCCTTGTCGATTTATTTACATTGTTGAAACTTTTTACCAAAAAATCCAACTAGTTTTTCATCAATGCACATAGAAAAACTACTTGGAACAATTAATTGTGCATTCTAGAACATATCTATCCAAGACAAGTAACATTTTTCATCAATGCACATAGTAAAACTAGAACAATTAATTTCATTCTACAACACACACACACACACACACACACACACACACACACATATATATATCCAATACATATAACATTTTTAATCAATGCACATGTATAGAAAAACTACTTTCAGTTGATACTAGAGCACGTGCTTGTACCCAAACAATTTGTACATGTGCAAACACTTGCACAAATAACATAAGCAGCTCAATTTTTCGTTGAGTACTGGAAGTTATAAAACATATTTAATCCAAAGATAATAAATTGTTGGACAATTCACTCAAAAAAATTCTAATGGAATTCCATCCTCAATAATCCGTTCATGATCGGATTTTGACATTTTCCATTTCTTAAATTTCGATTTTTTCTTTGATTGAACTTCTATCAACTTTATGCGTGCTGCACACACCAAGTGAATATATTGACAACTTATGGAATCAGGTTCATAGTCTTCAAAGTAAACAAAGTCTCCACTTTGATGAGTTTGTCTGAAAAAATAACCTTTCAGTATAATAGACCCTTTGTCATACTGAAATCCGCAATCATTATAGTTTTGTAATAATTTCATTTTTCGTTCAGTGCAACGCATCAAATAATAATTCACATTTTCATCATTGTCAATAGGTGCAATTACAGCAAAAACATCTCCTGCACAATAAAATAAATTTAACAAAATTATGCATATTTAAAGTTATTTCTAGATCTTTAAATCATTAGAAAGTAATTCAAATGATACCTTCTCTAACAAGATCAGAAACTTGATCACCATCGGATGATATTGTAGTTTCCTCTTATTGCATTTCTTCAAACATTGCAACAGACATTTTTCCCTTTGTATTTAGCTCTGTATGTTTCCAATCGTTCACATACATTTTGTTTTCACAAACGTCATTGGATTTTGTGTTGTCTATGCAAACATCACAAAAAAAAGAATATTTTCTTTTATCCAATGCACACACATTTCTGGACGACTTTATTTGAATTGAATGCAATTTTTGAGTCCCTTTTATTGTTTCAACGTCATTTCCAATTGATCTATCTACGTCTTCGATTCCAATATGCCAAAAAAACCTTTATATGGAAAATTAGAAGAAGAATTTGTAAATATGATATCAAAATACAATCAAATATAATCATTGCATGATAAATGTACAACGTTTAAAATTAGATTTCCAATATAAATTAAATTGAATGTACCTTCGCACTTCTCTTGATGGGTTTCTCTCATGGCTTAGAGCAGCGATGCACCATTGAACAACTTCTTCAACGTTCACAAGTCGGCTTGCAGAGTGGTTCATTTGATATCTTCGAAGTGCTCGTTTTATGCATGCTCCTGCACCGTCATGTTCTCCTTTTCCATGGCCAGTCTCAAAGAAATTCCAACAATGTTTAATGTAGGTTTTCTTATGAAGACAACACAACCAAAATAATGATCGTGCATATTTGAATTGACCTGCGCATCCGTCTGACCATATCCAATGTTCATTGAATGTTATTCCACGATCTTTCAATGAATCATAAATTCTTCCAAAACAATGTTGTACAAAACATGTATCATGTGTACGATCGTCATTGATATAAAAGTGATATTCTTTAATGATATGTCGATTTTCACTCGTGCTTTCTATATGATCGACATTTTTTTCAACATGTCTATATAGAATATGGATGAGCATGGAGACTTGGTCAGAATGATAGTATTCACTCTGACTTTATTTTTGTGGAACAAATGTGTAGTTTTCTGCAAAATTAATCACTGACAAAATGGTCCCTGGTGGAAAAAATTCACGAGATTTTTTGAATCGCAAGTCTTGCCATCGAGCTCTATGGGAATGCTTGGTGTATTTGTAAATTTATGCCTCAAACTTTCTCAAAAAGTCTATCAGAAAAATTTCGTCTTCTAGTAATTCAATTATTTTAACACTATTTGCACCTTGAATCGATGTATCGATATATTCATATCTCTTCCATTTAACTTTCATGTTGGACAATTATTGATCATTTATATCAATACGATATTTGTTTTGAAATTTAGTCAAATTTCCACAATCATCGCATTTTTTACCACCAACACATTTCTTTTTGTAAAATAGTTCATCGCTTTCTCTTTCACATAGAGTTTGAGATATGAAATCACAGATAGTGGAAGGAGGAGGTGAATCCTTCCATAATGTTCTACCGAAATCAAGGAATGTGTCATAATATAACTCAAATTCCACATGATAACGGCAACAACAAGTGTTGCGTACGGTGATAGGTTTTACATACCATGGTTTTTGTTGAACAAAAGCACTGAGTGAAACATGAATTTGACGATTCTCTTCTTTAAACTTGTTGAATAACTCTATCTGAGTGGTTTCCAAAAAATGTTTTTCATGTTCTTCGTACTGATTTCGTGCTATTCTTCTTCGCATCACATGCCTTACAGTTGGTGAATCACGAAAATTATTCTTCCAATATTCATATATTATTTTTTTAACATTTTCTCCAAGTCTATCTTTGTATGGTTGCCTACAAATAGCTCTCTAACAAGCAAGTTCATCATTTACATCTATTTGCAACTGAAATTTCCAATGTTTGTGCAAAGTTTTTCGCGAGGTTCCCAGTGCTCGTGCCATAGATGTTACCAAACGATTCTCTTGAGTACTTGAGGAAACCATTTCCATCTATATTCCTCTACATACAATTGAAACATATTTCTCTCTAGATCTCTTAATTGACTTTATAGCACTACTAATATTTTTTATCACCTCTTCCTTCATTTTTTTATCTTTGGTTGATTTTCGAATACCCAATAGTGTCGTAGCTTCTTTTAATTTCCTTAATGATAAGAGACCTTTCAACATTTGAGACTGAACTGTCACCCGCTCATTGAAGAAATACTTTTCAAAAATGCAGTTAACACGATATCGTATAACATGGTCATGTTTTTTATCTCCATATGTGTGAGTGTCAACATTTTCTAACATCTCATTATTGATAGTGATTTCATCTGTACATATTCGAAAAAATAGTACATATTCAATAAATAACTAAATTAATAAATATATCTAAAATTTCAAATATTTTTCAAATTAGTTCATCAAATAAAAATTAAACTTCACATTTTACATTAGGAAAATTTTAAATATATCAATAGATCATAATATTTACATTTACATACCTGCTTCAATTTCTGCTTGAGGTTGATTTTCTTCTTCAATATTTTGAGGAATATCTCTGTCTGTTTACATATAAACAAAATATTTTTCAAACTATTTCATCAAATAAAAATTAAGCTTCACATTTTACATTAGGAAAATTTTAAATATATCAATAGATCATAATATTTACATTTACATACTTGCTTCAATTTCTGCTTGCAGTTGATTTTCTTCTTCAATATTTTGAGGAATATCTCTGTCTGTTTACATTAAACAAAATATTTTTCGAACTAGTTCATCAAATAAAAATTAAGCTTCACATTTTACAATAGGAAAATTTTAAATATATCAATAGATCATAATATTTACATTTACATACCTGCTTCAATTTCTACTTGAGGTTGATTTTCTTCTTCAATATTTTTAGGAATATCTTTGTCTGTTTACATTAAACAAAATATTTTTCAAATTAGTTCATCAAATAAAAATTAAGCTTCACATTTTACATTAGGAAAATCTTAAATATATCAATAGATCATAATATTTACATTTACATACCTGCTTCAATTTCTTCTTGAGGTTGATTTTCCTCTTCAATATTTGAGAGGGCTTCTAACTTTCTTTTGCAAGATTGTCTCGTCTCTTCTCTATGTTCCTCAGGGTCTCTTTTTCGATCATATTTTCTCGCACAAGTTCTTCGATTTCCCATGATAATAGGGTATGAAGTTCACAAAATTTCCTTCAAAAATTAGACAATAACTCAATTACAAAAAACATCACAAAAGATTTAATTTAAAAAAATTCAGTTTAAATCTTTTGCAAAAAATACTTACTCCAATCCAAAACAATTACTTTAAAAAATTCGAGAGAAAAATGTCTTATAAAAATGAAACGAAGCTCAAAAGATTTACTTCAACTCAAAACACATACATACCTCCAAGAAATGTCTTTTGAATGTACGTCCAAGAAATTTTTTAAGTTCAAAACATTTTTTGCCAAAATTAGGCCACCTCCAAGAAATGTCTTCCAAAAAAATTCTTTAAACCCCAAACAATTCTTTTTAAAATCAGTTTGCTTCCAAGAAATGCTCTTAATTCCAAACTTTGAAGAAAATTTTTTGGACCCAAACTAAGATCTTTGTAAAATGAGATAAAATGTGCGAAATATGCGAAAATTGTGAATGATTTCGCAGCAATTTATATTGCCACGAAATGTGTTTTAATTCTAAGACGAGTTCCCTTATTTATTGAAGGAATTTTCTAAGAACCTTTAAAACTCCCCATAGCTCAAAAGACACCATTGTTGCAAGTTAAGCGAAATACTTTATTTAAGTGAGATAATTATTTTACATCACTTATTTAGTATCTCATGAAGTATATTTTTTTCATGCTCAAACTTTTTCTATTTCAAATTAGTCATAGATTTTATTTCAAATTAGTTATAGTCTTTAAGATTATGAAAATTAAGGCGATACTTAAGGGGATATTTGTTATAAATGAAAATAAGATCTACGAATTTATTATATTTTCTTTATTTGTTGATTTATATTTCATTTTTATTATCATTCACACATTTAATTTTTTCAATCACTTATCTTGATAACATTCCTTCTACTTTGTACTTAGCACCTTCCAAGTGCAACATTGTACTCTATATTTGGGTATGATTATGTGTAAATTTTCTCTTTTTTTTAGAAATTACTTTATTTCAACAAAATCACTTCACCCAAAAATAAAATTAATAGTTTAAAAAAAAAGAAATACTATAATTGTTTTCTATATTGTAATTTATTTCATCATTTTCTTTAAAAAATGAATATATTCAAAACAATGAATATCATCCTAGAATAAAATTAAAATATAAATAATCCAAAAAATATAATGAATAAATTTACATATAATTTATTATATATAATTTTCCCAAATTTTATAACTTAATTTCAAAAAAATATAAATTAAAAAAACTATCAAAACATTAAAATTTCAAACCCTCATTCTTATAAACTCTTATAAACCAGTAATATGATAAAGAAAACTAAAATTTCTATTTTTTTTTTCCTAACTGTAAATATAAAAAAGAAAACTTTAATTCCTACATATTTTTCTAAGATAACGCATCTAGGCCAACCAACTTATCTAAGACATGACATCCATCCAACTTACAATCATTTATATTTCTTACAGTGATCATTTTATTAAACATGTTCTAATAAATTAATATTAAAATGTTGGCTGAAATTCTTCCCTTCTATGAACTATAGATATTGCATCACCTGGGTACTAAGTGATTAATTGAACCATGGACGTTAGACACAAGACCGAGAGAGGCGTGAACAGATGACATACATATGACATAGAAGATTATGAGGTAGCAGAAGCAAGTGGTTATCCAAAACTAGTTCTTTTGTCATAGGTGTCTGTAAATTGCAAACTCTCTCAGGAAAATGCCACGTTTTGATCCTATTAACACCAAAAATCCTACTCCACAGGAAATCCTTATGGAATTCTAAGAAGTGGCTGGCCTTTTGCCAGATATATTATATGACCATATGTGTTTTTTAACAAAAAAAATCGATATTGTGTGTTAAAACCGGATTAAAGGTCACTGCTTTTCATTAAAGAATTCACAACTAGCAAACGTATGAAGCAATATGTATTCTTGCATTAATTTTTTATATGCTTGCATTATTTTTTTACTAGAATAATTCTAAAATCATCAACCAAACCATTTAATAGGTTACTACTGCTCATTGGAACTCTTGCAACTCCATTGAAAGGAAATTTCATATTATGCTCAACAAGCCATAGAGGATAGCGAACATTTTTTGAAATTTGTTTAGCATTTCTTACTGCAAATTGAAATGAAATATATAGGAATAACCGCTTAATGGCCTTGAAAGAATTATGGAATAGAAATATTGCTTGTAAATATGGAACATTGTAATTGAAGCTTAAAGTTTGAACAAATTTAAAGATAAACCAGAAGAAAATAATTTTCTCTATGGAAAAAGAAATGTTGTTGGATTTTTTCTGAAGAATTAACTTGAAATTAACCATAATAATATCAAAAAATGGAGCATTATTCCACTTCGAGTCGTGAGAAACAAATAAACCAATAATTCCACAAAGAAAATTATAAAGTTGGGCATAATGAAAAATTAAGGAACAACCGTTACAGAGGCTAGGTCACAGTTTTGAGTGACAAGAGCAACGAAAACCAAGAAAACAAGAAGGATTTGAGGCCAAAGATGTTCAGAGCCACAAGGTTTTTGCTTCATTGATGTGGGATTTCCACCGAAGAACACGTCAAGAAAGACCTGGTCACCGCTTAACAGTCTATGCAATGTAAACCAAGAAAAAAATAAGAATTTGTGGCCAAAGATATTCAGAGCCATGAGGCTCCCGCTTCATTGATGTGGGAGACCATTAAGCAGTCCATTCCTCCCAAGAAATTTCCACCGAAGAACACGGCATGGAAAACCTGGCCACTGCCTACCATTCTATGCAAAGTATTTTCCAGTTCGAGCGTGCCATTTGATGTGGAAAGCCATTACGCAGTCCATTCCTCCCAATAAATTTTCACCGAAGAACACAGAAGGGATGACCTGGCCTTCCATTTCTTTACCATGATCAAGAATCTCAACTTTTTGGCATTCCCCATATCCGTAGGGCGAAGCCTATCAAGTGCACCTCGGACTTCTTCAATCTTGGAGAAAAACACTATTGATATAAATTAAAACTACCAATGACAGAAGCGGTCAGTTAAGTAATGTAAATCAAGGGATCGGTTTACAGTTTAAGCTATGGATCCAACAAACAAAAAGTTTTCAATCGTCTAACACTAAATTCGAGGGTGCACTCTAGTGCAAAGTGGCAATTAGGAGAGTTGTTTTCAAATAGGGATGCCTTACTGCATAAATATTTATTAGGCAGATGGTAGAGTTATCACCTGCATGGAATATGTTGGAATATTTATAGTGGTATTCGAACATTAAGAGTTAATATTTATCTTGAAGTTATTTATGTTTTTTTAATCAACTTATCTCAAATTAATTAATTATAGAAAATGACATATGAACACATTGATGATAAATGAGGATGCTTGTAGATTAAGGCGATTTCTCATACTTGATAATTACTTGTGAATGTTTGTTGGCTTATTATTTAGTTTATTATGTTCTTCTCCATCAATCAATTACAAAAAATACGAAATATGAAGATCATAAAAGACAAAGAACACGGGAATTAGGTCCAAGGTAGGGAAAAACCTCACAAGGGGGAAACCCCAAGAAAATCCTCGCCAGGGAAAAACCCCACAAGGGGGAAAACCCAAGAAAATCCTCTTCTTATAAAATCATATTAAAGTCAGATATCCAAGACCAAGAATCTCACAATGAACCCAAGTCATCCCTCCTCCAAGTCTTCTTCACTAATTCAAAATAAACAATGTCAACACTGGTAAAATACTTAGATTCTTGTCATCTATTGAAAATTCAGCCCCTGAAATCTCGGACTTGTAACAACACCTAAAAAATTGTAGGAACTTTGACTATGTGGATAAGCTTAGGGAAAAAATAGTTCACTTTATCTTTCCATTGTCCTCCTTCTCCTTCCCTTGACTTCGTTGGTCTCTTCTTCTTCTTCTTCTTGGCACATAATTTAATGTTACAAATCTGAACTTCTTCTTCCACATAGAACTTGAATTAAATGTCAAAATGTGGATAATAGGTGTCAATATATAGTTGTTCGAACATATGAAGAGACACGACTTATGGGATGGTCGACTTGTCCATTGGAGGGTTCACTTGGTTTTGTGAAGAAATTTTGACTCAAAAATAAATTTCTTTTCTTCTCATTCAAAAAATAAAAATGAAACTTTGACTTAATGACTCATAATAAATTTTATTTGAACTCAAATAACCCTACAAGCATGAAGAACATGATTTGACTAATGATAATAATAATATAAATAAATAAATATTTTTCTTCTTTTTTCTTTTGCATGAAATACACATTGATACAAGTACAATGATAATTATGAAGACCGAATCTAGTTACATTTTCAACATTCCCTCTTATCTGGGGAGGTATTCATAATGACACGACAAGATACTCAGATACTCTCAAATTGAAATATTCTCGTAAGAAGAGTTAATATTGATAAGCATCATCATCATCATCATAACCAACATTTTCAAACATAGCAATACCTTGAATGACAAGCTCCATCTCTCCACTAGATAAAAGCATAATGTTGGGAGGCATAAATTTGTACACCATCACTTCCTCTCTCTAGGCACATACTCCATCTAGATGCTCACCAGGTATGTCCTCACAGGACTATTCTTATCTTATATACGATATCCTCAATGAATATCAGTCCTCAAGACTACTCTTATCTTGTATACCCTATCCTAAAAGAGTGTCCATCCTCGGGACTACTCCTATCTTGGATTCCATTCCTCAAGGTGTATTTGTCCTAAATGCTTATCCAATGCTCTGTTCTCCCTACTATCACATTCACTAGTCTTACAAATATTAGTCCTGGCCATAGTGCATGACACATGGAGAATACGGTGTCCACCATCACTCCCTCTCACATAGGGAGAAACGACTACAAGCCTAATCTTGTCTAAAAAAAAAGCATAAAAAAACTGACTACATTTTCTTTTGTGGAGATCTTGTTATAGCTGTTAAGATCCTATCTGCATCACATCATAATGAGCTTCGACCTTCCTGGATTTTTGTTAACCTCCACGTAGCTTCAACGTATCATCAAGTAGTTCATCACCTTATGGAGCCAAAATTCTTCACATTTGATTCCACAAGTCTTCATATATTCTTCCTTCATAAAAATATTATGCTTTCACTCTTTCTAAGAAATTATATTAGATTCAAATTATTAGTAGCATATTTATTGACATCAGTATTGTTAATCCTAGATCAAACCACTTAGTTGATGGTACAATGATATTATAACTCTTCAACTTCTTACTAACGGGTATTTCCCTAAAACTGTCATCGTATGTTGCTCACATGCTTACCTATATTTTCTTGCCAAACTTTAAGTAACATTATATCCATTCAATATATAACTTCTCCTTATTTCTACCTAAGGTAAGTAAAATTATTCTTTTTGTGTTTCTATTTAATCACCTTGTCGTTCCTCCTTCTCAGTCTTCATGCTATGTCATGTCCTTCTCATTCTTATAATTGTTATTCGAACTTAGTTAATTCTTATTTTGACTTTCCACTTATGTTTGGGACTGTGTTGACTACTGTAGACTTGTTTTCTCAGTTGTTTGTCCATTTTCCTTTCAGTGTCATTTAAGGCCTTAGGGTTTCTAAGTGTTCTTGCACACTGAGCCTTATGTCTGAAAAGTGAGTCTCTTTGATTGTTGTCAATCTCATTTTGGGTCACTGCACTCAGTTTTTCTTGATCCTTTGAGTATTTTCTTGGTTTAATGATCATTTCATTTTTTATTGGTCTTTCCCCTTCTTGCTCTGAGCATCGATTACATTGCTCATTTTGGGTCATTTTTGGAAACTCTCTCTTTGATTGAAAGTTTGCTACATTAGCTTGAATGATTTTGTGTTTTTTTTGCCCTGATTGAGTCATTCAATTTTAAATCCTACATTCGCAAAACTCAAACTAGTGTTTCTTTTGTTTTCTATTGAATTAGTACTTTGTGTGCTTCATTTCATTGAAAATTCAAAAAAAAAAAAAAAAATTGCATTCTTTCGTTGCATCGAAATTGAAACGTTCCTTTACATAACTAGCATTTGTCAATCTAGGAAGGAGTTTCATTTTCGAATGATTTCATTAGAGGCATTAAAGGTTTTCTTCGCATAATTTCCTTGTTTGTTATTGTTTGAAATATTTCTATCCTTCTCATAACTAGCATTCATTGAATTGAAAATGATGTTCATTTGCATATAGTTTGCATTTAGGAAGTTGAGCTCCAAATTCAATAGGGCCTTGAAATTGCAACATAATTCAAGATCAAATTTAAAATTTACTCAATGAACCTAAGGCAACATTGAAACCTAAAACAACATTTCTAGTGGTCTAGGCTAGAGACGTGTTCTGGCGTCTTAAAACCTAGTAGCTGTTGTTCGTATTTTGACTTTAGACAGTGATAATACAGACTTGTGCTCCCCATATCGTCGTGTATATAAAGGGAGACCCTCATAGGTTGCAATCATTTTATCCATAGGAAGCCGAGTCTGCCGCCTTGTAACCATGATACACCGAACACAACATTCGAGGAGACTACCTGCACGTACGTTAAGTCCTTGTTCATTTCTCTTTCATTTGATCACTAAGGTGTATATGGTAGTTCACTGAAACTTGGTACACCCTCTTGCTTAGAGTACCTGAGTAGTCATTTTAATCTTTTCATGACTCTTTGAAAAGAGAAGAGATCATCGAGCGCTTGTCCTTTCATGCTCTTTTCAATCTGAAAGTGATAGATTAACCTTTGTATGTTTCTCGACTCTTAAAATATGAAACGAAAGAGTTTTGTTTCACTGTCTTAAAAAATTAATAGCCCACGAAATATTCCTGGTTAAAGTTATCTTCCTTAGTATTTTGTTTTAAGGTTGTTTCCAATGGCAACGTTTCCGAAGTTCACTAACCAAGGAATCCCCTCCGAAGGGAATCCTGGTCCTTTTCCTTCTTTTGGGAATGTTGGTGCTCCTTACATGGCAACATTGTCCCTTCCTGGGTTAACCGTTGATTTTCCTGTTTAGTTATTCTCGACCTCTGTGGTCTCGAGTGTTCCGCCTATTGTACAACCATCTATTTCACCTAAACAACATCGTGTTGATCCTAAGTTGGACCTCTCCCCTTCTTTTCCTGTTCCTTGGTCCTCCTCTTCTACTTCGTCTGGTGAAAGTTTGGATTCTAGTAACCAAGTGGCTAAGAAGAAGAAGAAGAAGTCAGATAAGAAAGAGGCTAATGTTGCAACTGTTGCGCCTAAGAAACCTTCCATTGATAAACCATCCAACCTTCCACGGAAAGTCAAATTCCCTTGCATGTTGTGCAAAGGTGACCACCTTCTTTGAGATTGTCCTGGCATTTCCAAAGTACTTGAAGTATGGTCTGACAGTCGTCCGTTGTTGCCTTTGGCTTTTGGAAGTCATATTGGTGGCACATCTTCGATTGGTACTGATAATACTCGTAAGAAACAGGGTAAGATTACAAATCCCTGTAAGTTGTGTGAAGGGCTTCATCCCATTCACCTTTGTTCGTACATGGATGATGCCACAAGAGTGTTGGAAAACCCTATTGTTTCTGCACCCTGCCTTCTAACTGGTTACCAGAAGCTTTCTTCGAGTCCTTCGCTAGTTGATCGACTGATCGATCAAGATTCATTCTTGGTCGATCCCGCTCCCCCGGAAATTCAAAATCACGAATCCATTCCTGACCAACCATTGGTTGTGGAATCGGTCGATCTGATCTCACCTATGGTTGATCAGGTCTTTTCCATTGAGAGTGGATCTCATCCCCCTCACGTTCTTCTTGTTCCTTTAGATTCCTCGGACTTGGAGAAAGATCCTCCCGTCCCTGTGACTCAAGAATTTGGATGACCATCTCAGTTCAATGGTACCCCCTCCAAGTAGTTTGGTTGCTTCCTTTGATTGGAGTTAATTTGTTATGAAGGTAAATCCTCTCTACAGACAGAGACGATCCTTATAGCCCTAGGGTGGGTCTAGAAACAAAGGGACATGCTAAAGTGTTGCTTCCTAGTTAATGAATGAACAAAATACACGGTAGATTGACCTACCTGGAATCCAATGCTGTCATTTTTGCAGAAAGAGTCGTAGCCTCTCGCTCCTGCCTTTGCAAATCACAATCCATTCATTGTTATGCTTGGATACCTGCACATAGAACAAGAAACAAGAACAAAATGCAACATAATGGTTTCACTCATAACTATTAGCCAGTCAAAGAGGGCTAAACATATCGCATTAAATAAACATCATAACACAATAGTGGAACCAAACAGTAGTCATGTATATAAATTAATAGAAGGAAGAGTACAACCAATGCTTTGATGCCGTGGTCTCCTCTAGCAGGGTTCAGGCGAAGTGCGTCTCAAATGCACGTCAGGGAATTCGATCGGGATGAAGACATGGACTCAAGCTCTCTTAGAAGTCATGGACTCAAGCTTCTTCAACATAATTCCTTATTATTCTATCTTCTCTAGTAATTCAGCTATAATATGTCTGATTCTCCAAGTTTCGCTAGCTTTTACTAAGAGAGATAGTCTCTTTTATAGAGGAAAATGAGGAGGTTTAGGATCCCTACAATGGTGGGAGGGAGGCCTATCCTTTAGGGAGTTCCCATAAGAGGTGGAAACCATAAACCTAAAGGAGGGAGTCTGTGGTTTATCAATTCAACCACTCCCAATGACTCATCCTCGAGGTGGTTGAAGTGGAACCTTCGAAACAGCTTGGCGCGGGTGCTTAACTGGCACAGAGCACCAACTAGCATGGGCCCAGTGTTAATTTTCCAGCTCGACGCGGGGGTGTAACTGGCTACTTGCGTCAAGGCAAAAACAAGGGTTTTTACTACTCTGTTCAAGGAATTGTCAATAGAAGGAATAATGTTCTCAGGTAAAGGGATGCAATGATGGTCTTTGCAAGGCATGGAACTGCTTATTGGTCACAGAAACAACCCTCCAATGTGCAAGTTGGGGATTGCGGGGACAGTGACAAAATATTGTGTAACACTTGTCCATCTAGAGGATCGACTTGGTCTTGTGAAGACACTTTAACTCACAAATAAATTTCTTTTCTTTTCTTTCAAAACTTCCAAATGGGACTTTGACTTAATGAGTCATAATATTTTTTTTTTACTCAAATAACCCTACAAGCATGAAAAAGATTCTTAGGCTAATGAAAATAGTAATATTTTTTCTTTTCTTTTTGCTTTTACATGAAATACATATTGATACAAGTACAATGATAATTATGAAGACCAAACCTAGTTACGTTTTCAACACAACTGTCATATTGGGCATGGGATATTGATAAGCCATGGCATTGTAAGAAATATATCTACAACTCAATAATTTCCAAGGTAAAGTGAGGATAAATCTCGGTGGTTAAGAATATTGTTACATGTAAAGTGAGGGTAAATCTCCATGGTTAGGAATATTGTTACATGTAAAGTGAGAGTAAATCTCCATGGTTAATAATATTGTTACATGTTTTTAAAAATGTATATATATTCAATTCATAAGTTAATTATTTTTATAAATAATAATAATAATAATTTAAAATAAATTTATAATTTACTTAACTTTCATGATATTTTTTTATTTGGGAAATGAAAGATGTATAATGAGGTAAGTGTTTTGATGCTTATCATGGATTGATGCCTATGGTTGACAAGCCATTTAATTTATATGGTTGCACTAGTAATAATCTTAAATAAAGTTCTAATCTACTTAGTTTTTATAATTAAAAAAAAAAAAATCAATGTGAGATGTACAATATAGTAAGTGTTTTGATATTTGTTATGGATATGAGCTTTTATTGGCCATTAATTTAATTTATATGGCTACACTAGTAATATATTAATCCCTTTTTCCCTCTCAAACATTTTCACACCACAAATTTTCCTTAAGCTTTAACATAATCATATTTCTAATATTATTCTTATTTTGTAAAATAATCTCTTTTCTAACTCCTAATAATACAATTAAGATGTGAGCATTCTTATATCTTAATCCATTTTTTCCTTTCAAACATTATCATACCACAATTTTTCTTTAAACTTTATATATATATATATATATATATATATATATATATATATATATAATAATCTCTTTTCTATCTTTTTAATGATGTGATTAAGATGAAATATTATTATTTCATTCTAATTAATTTATAATAATTTTGAAAATTTTATAATCTTTCATTTTATTTAGTACATTGTTTTACCTAAAAATCCAATAACATTATATATAATAATAAAAATATATATTTTTATTCACTTTAATGTTACCTGTTATATTAATTATTTATTCATTACATTACTTCATTTATGTCAAAACTTTCTATATCACTACTTAATCCAATCAACTTTCTAAATCACTACTTAATCCAATCTAAAAGTTGTTTTCATTACATTTAAAGAAGCCATAATGCTGTCTTCATACCTGTATAACTTTTATAATTTTTATATACTTTGTATCTTATTTTATCTTAAAAGAAAAAGTGTTTCTGTTGCACTCTTTGCAAACGTATGAGCTTATTCATTCGCACATTCATGTATATGTAAAAATTTAGCATTTCCTTTATTTCTCAAAGCCATAGCTACACGTGGAATCTAACCAACGAAGGATTGATTTTTATTGTCGGGCCCCAAGTTGCGTTAGGTGCATGATGTTGGATATAAGAATAGAATAGCCGTAGGCTAAAAAACTTACAGATTCAGATATTTAGGTAAGATTATGAAAAATTTTGATAAATTTTTTGAAAATCTGAGATATAGTAGTTAAATTTTGGTATTTTGAATATTTTAAGAGTTTTTGATGTTGTTAAATTTATTTTTACAATAAAAAATATAATTCAAATATTACAACTATCTCATTTTTTGAAAAAAATTACCATCCAAACTATTTTGTTGCTTAGATAAAGCACTCCCTACCAATATATTTTTAGGTTTTACAAAATAAACTTTATTATAATTAACTTTTTCGTTTTTAAAACAGTGAAACATTTAGATAGGGATAGGGATTAAAATTAATAATCACATATCAATAAACCTGTCCTACATGCGTGTCGCTGTTTTTCTGGGTAACCATAGTTGTAGTTTTGTGAAGCAAACCACTTGCAGGTTCTGAGATAAAATATTTATATCCTATATTGTATTGTAGTGGAACATGAACATTGTATATTTTACAGGGAGAGTTGTCATCTGTCATACAGAGTGACTTAATGATATGGTAAAATTAACTTTTTCTGAAAATTGACTTTCATATTTTATAAAAAGGAATTATTTTTGTTTAGGCAAGGAATTTTTTCTGTTTTGGCTTTAAAATTGAAGTATTACACCCTCATTAGCATCAATGGTTTAAAAGGTTTGCGAATTTTTTGGGATATTGTATAAATGAATGGTTTTTTATAATGTGTTTTATGATATGGATTAATTGTTTTTGTTGTAAATTAATACTTGTGAGTTTTGGTTTGATGACAATTATAATTTATAATAAATGATTTCAAAGTTTGTCACAAGTGTGATATACATCTAGTAATTATTTATTCAATACAAATCTAATTGGTAATGGATGGTTATCTATTCAATATCAATCTAATTGGTAGTGGATGGTTATCCATCCAAGTATCTAAATTAAGCAGATTAAAATCCAGAAGGTTTCCATGTTTTTGTATAAAAATAAGGAATTGGTGTTAAAATGGAATGAAGGAGTGGAAGAAATACTGATGTAACAGAATAGTCGGCAGTTTTTTCTCGAATCTGGTAAAAAAATTCAAAAAATCAGATAGTTAGAGTATTTGAATTACGTTTTTGATGGTGGAAATGGATTCCACACCATTAAAAACCTTGTAGGCACCCAAAATACTGAAATTTAACAACTATAGCTAAAATTTTCAAAAATCTTTACCAAAATTTTTCATACTCTTACCCAAATTTCTAAATTTTTGTGTAAGTTTTTTTTAAGACTGCTATCAAATCTCCCGTATATTCAAACATTTTCAACCCAAAACAAAACTTTAATTACGATATGATCTTGACAGTCCGGAGAAAATAATGCGACGCTGACTTGGCGTTGAGAAGGAACTCCTAGTCACAAAGCTGACTAATTAGCCAACCGGATTATTCAAAAGGCTTCAAACGAATTTGGTGAAACAAAATGTTGGAAGTTTCACTTTATTTTCGATGATTTTTTCAAAGATTCTGTGAGAATCCTTGAAACGTGCAGTAACTATACTCCATAACCTAATCATTTGAAAATTATGACTATCGTTCGCATTTCATAACATAATTTAAATTAGCGTAAAAAGGAGTATTTCTAGAGATTCTTATGCCACGCACATTAAAAGCAGGTCTCGTAATGTGTTCTTCGTCCAGAGTTTAGGGCGGTAGATGCAATGGACAATTACAGTGATGTCATTGTGCCAGGTCATTATGACGTCATCCGGGCTTCCAAGATGCCAGGGTGTCTCGGGCAGAGCATTTGGAGGTGCCACGGGACACGGACCGAGGTTTATTACTGACGCGGGGTTTGGTTTATCGGGAGTAAGTTAATCTTTTTATAAATGGGTTTTTTTGAAGTTATAAATTTGTTTTCCTGACATTATAAATTTTGTTGAGCTTGATCTTGCAGTTTGAAGTTTGTTTACGGTAAAATGATATTTTTGGCAATTTTGTGTAATTCGATAAAAGGTCGATTTTCTGTATGTAGAAAATTATTTGAGAGATGAGGAGTCAGGACTCCGGCGGCTTAGAGCGATACAAAAAAGTCAAGGTAGGGGTCATCGATATGTGTAAATTGGCGAGTAGAAAATGTAAGAGTGGGGCAGCTGCGTGCCTGCCAGAGTTGACCCACTAAAACACTACATGCCAACAAATATGAACACATCATGCGCACCATTTGCTACCCAAGTGGCTGTTTACGTTGGACCATTGCTTCAAACACACTCCTCCTTTCTGGTTTCCTCTTGTATAGCTTTTCAGCCGATATCTTTACTTACCGGTCTACTCATCCAGAGCTGCTTTGGATATATACATACATATATATATATATATGTATATATGTCAATTGACAATACGTTGTTCCGACAGGACCTTCCCTGATTCATCATTCCTCCTGGATTTTGTTATTGCATCCCAGTTGCAGGGGTTTTTCTCAAGGCCGAAGAATATGTCCGGTAGTGGTGTGGCCGTGCCCGTGCAGGCGGCTCTTTGTAATTTGTTCAAGGTTAGTCAATGTGATATACTCATTGTGTATGTATTTGGCTGGAGCGACATGCAGTGGTTGGGATTGATGGGTTACTGTGTATATATTTTTAAGTCGACTGTGTTTGGGCGCGAGGCTCTGGGATTGAAGGGTGATTATGATTGGATTGAATTTGGAGCTAGCAAGTTCAATATTGGGCATAATAGGTTATTGTTTGCTTGTTTAATGGGTTTTTGAGATCGACTTGGTCTTTTTCTTCCAACAGATCCGAATTTCATCAATTTTGTTTTTTGATTGGAATCTAAACATCTTTATTGAGAATTAGAACTGTAAATATTTGTGTATGGTTTGAGCTGCCAGTTGTGATAACATTGAAGTTGGGTATATATTGCAGGCAGTCGGCAATGACAGTTGCGATATGCGTTTAAGATTGGGCAGATGCTACAGTCCCATGAAGGATGAGAGCTCCAGTAATTCAGACGAGCCGGAATCTACGTGGACGGCGGTCTGCAGAAAGAAGGCGATGGGAGGTGATTCGACAAAATCAGACAACGAGGAGGGTGGGAGTGTGATCGAGGACGACTCGAACTCGTTACCTGCGTCTGCTGCTGCCAAGTCAGTTTGCTCTAATTCTTCTTCATTTGTGGGTCAGACAGAACTGGAACGAATGGGGAGCGGAATCAGCGCCGTCTCGTCCGAGAACACCAATATTCCATGGGTGCAGAGTCAGGAGAATTCGTGCAAGAAGCTGCCTTCGTCACAGTACAAGGGCGTAGTGCCGCAGCCCAACGGGCGGTGGGGCGCGCAGATATATGAGAAGCACCAGCGCGTCTGGCTAGGGACCTTCAATCGCGAAGAAGACGCCGCCAGGGCCTACGACAGGGCTGCCATAAAGTTTCGAGGTCCCGACGCCATCACCAATTTCAACTTCGCCGATAGCCACCCAGAGGCCCTCTTTCTGCGGGGGCACTCCAAGTACGAGATCGTTGACATGCTCAGAAAGCACACCTACGATGAAGAATTGGACCAAAATAAAAGCCCTTCCCACATAAATCCTGAGGTTGCGCGTTCGAATCCCTTGGAGCCCCACGAACACCTGTTCGACAAAACCGTGACGCCCAGCGACGTCGGTAAGCTGAACCGCCTTGTCATCCCGAAGCAGCACGCCGAGAAATATTTCCCACTCGACGTGGCGTGTGGCGGGAGCAAGGCTAGAGGGGTGCTGCTAAGTTTCGAGGACGGCACCGACAAAACGTGGCGGTTCCGCTATTCTTACTGGAATAGCAGCCAGAGTTACGTGCTCACCAAGGGCTGGAGCCGCTATGTCAAAGAAAAACGCCTCCAAGCCGGCGACATCGTAATTTTCGAGCGGAGCTCCAGTTCGCGCCACCTCTTTATTACCTTTCGCCGCCGCCCGTGCAGTTTCCTTCCCCCGGCCGCCCCGCCGCCGGCGCCCAAACGCTGCCCGCAGTCCTTTGACCCCTTCGGCGTGGCCGGGTACCCGCACTGGGCGCAGCTTTTCTACGCGGCGCCGCCGCTAATTAACGCCGTTGCCCAACGTTCGATTCCGGGCCGCGACAGCCACGATTTTCTCTACTTCCATGATTCGAAGGCACTCAAGCCGACTGCGTCAGATGACGGGAATCCATCGTCGCCGGTCTTCGTGAATCTCGACAGGGCATCTCCGTCCACCGACGGCGATTCTCTTTCTTCTTCTTCCGTCCGGCTGTTTGGAGTAAACCTCCAGCGGTCGCCGTTAAATCTTTTCCCGGGCAGTGGAGTCAAGGAAGACGGCAGTGGAAATACAAAGAAGCGGAAGGCGGCGGTGGCAGCATTGCCGGAGTAATTTCTCGGCCGGAAATACCGTGCGACGGCCAGGGTTTGTTGTATTAATTAAAAATTGTAAAATTACAAGTGTGGGAATGTATTCACCTGGGATGAAATTCTCAGGAAGTGTTCAAATCGACAATTTAGTTTTTTGGTGATTAAATGAATTTCCTTTTTTATTTGTGAGAATGATTTATTAAAATCCAAAATTTATAAGTTAAAAATGTAGCCGCATTTTTTACTCTTGGTGTGACAAACTTCAATAAATACGCAACTCTCTGTTCTCTATCGCGCTCTTATCTCGCTGTCGGGCTCTCACTTCACCATACGTTATTTATTATTTCCGCCCTCTTTGCAATGAGTAAGTTTCTGGAAAAAGTTTTAAATATAATTTTAAATTTTACAAATATATTTTAAATCTATTTAAATTGCAATTTTAAACATATATCCCATATTTCGCAGTTCAATGTATCATCAAAGTTCCACAAAACGAAAATGATTTCGTTGCTTCATAATCTTCTTCAACGAGACTAACAAATTTCTATGAAAGATGCTATTGAATTCACGAAGTTCTATGAAAGATACTATTGAATTTGGCCATTTCGAAGGAGGGAAAAGGACATGAACAAAGTTTTAGGAAAGATCTTGTTGAAATTCACGTGTATCCATGGGACATGATACTATTGAATTTGGCCATTTCGAAGGAGGGAAAAGGACATGAACAAAGTTTTAGGAAAGATCTTGTTGAAATTCACGTGTATCCATGGGACATTTGGATATCATGAGATTATAAGGAGATCCATCTTCACTACTCTATTTTAATTATAAATTTAAATTTAGTTTATTTGCTTGAGTTAATAATATTAACTAAAACACAAATCTAGCATCACATTGTTGGCATAACATTTAAATTTATTATACAAATTTAAGATATTATTATAAAATTTCTCTTAATTTAAGAGATTATTTCAAGTATTAATTGAATGTATTTTTGTTTGCTAGGTTAAGTTAGGTGAGTCTTGAGATGCCTAATATATCTAACTTGTGGTTTGAGTAGCTTTAGCACATAAACATCTAAGTTATTATTGATCAAAATCACCTAGGGATCGCACAAAGCCTAAGCCATATTATCCCTTAGCATGGCTGAATTTTTTCCCACATAATTTCATATATAAACACACAATTCTTATTAATAGTACATTAGTAATAAGGGATTTATTTCTAACTAATTAATCCAAGAGAGATCTTTGTATTAGAATATAAGGGGTTGGACAAATAAACTAAGTAACCATTCTAAGAATGCTTCAACCTTCATGTACATTAGCATACAAATTTTTACATTGAAATGCTATTGAACTAAGCAAATAAAGGTGTAGTTATAAGTAATCAACCATTGATATGGAGGTTGTGTTAGTTTGATTTACAAAATAATCTTAACTATTGAACTAAATAATATTTTACATAGGAGTTCATAATACATAAGCCAACCATTTACTGACGTGATTTATGAGAGAGATTATTCAACAATCCATGAATAAAATAAATCAAAATTAATAAATGATCAAGACAATTAATAACAATATACATAATTCATTTTAAACATTAAAAAATAAAAATATCACTCAAAATTGTAAACCAGATTTTGGCAAAAGACAAAAACATCTAATACTTAAAATCTACTATAACAATGTTGTAAGTGAATGTATAAAACTCAAACAACACCAAATAATGTTGAAATAGAGGATTGCTCTATTGTAGCATGTCATTGCACATTGTTTAACCAATGAAGCCATAGTTAATGACTAGATGTGTAGCTAATACCATCAACACATGCACTAATTTGATTTCATTATAACAATCTATTTAACATAACTAGAACAATAAGAGGAGAAGAAAACATCCTACAATGCAAGGTGTTCAATCGCATGTATAATGACCCAAACAAAAAATCCATATATATATTGGGGATTTTATTATGTCTGTGAAATTTATTATAAAGCATGAATTATGAATTTAAGCAAATTGTACTCTTCAAACTCTCATCTTTATTATTGGGGATTTTATTAAGTTTCGGAAATTTATTACAAAACATTAGTTTTGAATTTAAGCAAGTTGCACTCTTTAAACTCTCATCTTTATTATTGGGGATTTTATTAAGTTTGAGAAATTTATTACAAAACTTTAGCTATAAATTTAAGCTTCAAATTCTCATCTTTATTATTATCCTTCGAACTTCTCAAATTCTTTTTAATTATCATATTAATAATTTTTCATTATAATATTTATTTTCAACAAATTCTCTTATAAACTTAAGTTATCAACTATAACAAAAATATTTTTAATTTAATTTTAGATTTTAGAATTTAACGAAGGCAAACAATTAACCTCATTTTTTTTCATCAAATTTTAAAATATTCCCAAAATCCAATTAAATTCAACACCATCACAATAATTTCACCTTCTAACTTTACCTAAATGAAAATTAAATGAATATTCAATCGCTTTCTATGCGTTACGGCGTGTACAATGTAAACATGTTATCTTAATATGCACAATCCACAATAATGAAGCATGAGTCGGACCCACACGTCACATCTAAGAGACTTGACTTCACCCGGAGTAAGCTATATATTCACTCTCAGTCTTTATGCGAAATAGATCATTTTTATAATGATTTCAAGGGTTTTATCGTTTCACTTTGTAATGAATAACTATAAATGTATTCAAATTATTTTTTGCAAAGTTTTTTCAAACTTTGTCAATAATCAATTAGCAAAGTTTTTTCAAACACCTCGTACTGGTTCATGTAAGTTAATTTGATTGGTAAACCTAATTATTAATCCATGCGCATTGGACTAGGTTCCGTGTGCACGTGTCTTATTTTTTCTGCCATAAGTCCATAAATGTGCCCAGGCAGGAAAGGTCCATAAATGTGCCCAGGCAGGAAATACTCGCCGTCAGATGATCTACAACTTTAATCTGACCGTAGGCATTTCTTCCCTGGACACATTTATGAGCCTATGGCAGAAGAAATAAGGCTTCCGTGTGTATAATGAATGACTGGATGGAAAAACGAGACCCTTTTTAAATTATGACCTAGTTAACTTCTTTTTGTCGTGTTAGTGTTATAAAATGAAATTTATTTATTCTCCCAAGCTTTTAGCTGTGAATGATCGAAGCTTCACAACAATTAATTAAAAAACTGTTGTACTTTAATATTCCAATTTGACCACATGCTTTATAGCTGGAACATGGTATTCCGCCGTGGTTTTGTCTATATCAACCTTCATAATGTTTGTTATAATTAATTAAAAAACTAAGTGTCAAGTGGATAATATTTATGATGTTATATGTTGACTTAAATAAATATAATATCCTAAATTATTTAAATATAAGTATAAATAAAATTAAATATTAAAAAAATTAATAATAAAAGATAAAATATTTGTACATATATAAAAGAATAAGAAATGCCATATGTATTATAAATATAACATAACCGTATATTCTTAAAATGTAAATATAAATGTTTTAAATATATTTATATCTGTGCGATTAATAAATTATAAGAAATTAATGATATCTTTATTTTAAAAAAATGATATTTATAATTTATAAATTTGAAATTAATATATATTTAAAATGTTGTAATCAAAAAATGATCCATAATGATAAATTAAAATGTATTACAATTTCTGTGACCGGGTGCGATATAACTAATATTTTTCTTGAGATTTGCATTATGGTTGACTTGAGAGATGGCAAGGCCAATGGGAAACCACACTTCAATCCTCAGATGTATGAAAGGATGTTATGAACATAATTCATAACAAATAGTATAAATACTAATAAATATAATTATTAATAGTCAAATAAGGATTATGTAAGTAGTCATTAAGTTAGTGAAAGGGCATGTCTAAAAGACATGCCCATTCATGAAAGGTCATCTGCCTAGGTATATAAGTAGGGCCTCATTGTAACATTTATCATCACTTATACATTTTATATATAATAAATTATTATTACGAATACCTCTTGTGTATTTTACAACTAAGTTAACAAGCCTACAACTTTGTTGCTCCATTTGGTATCAGAGCGATGATCTTCTCGCCTGGAAGAAAGCACCTACGCCACTGCTGTTGGTTGCCTTCAGCTGTTACATGCGGTGCCTCGAAATTGCTGCCTCTCGATGTCTTCATCAATGTCGATGGTCGATTTCAACAAAAAGTTGATCGAGCTTGAGAGTAAGATCAATAATTCCGATAAATTCACTAGAAGATTAATCGATCTTGAGGATAAGTTTACAGGACATTCTGATGACATCAAAAAACTTCAAGACACGACAAATCAGATAGAAAGACAAATTTGGCAAAACCATAGCGAGTCCACAGACAATCATAACAAAGTAATGCAGAAGATAAACGTCATTTGGGACAAGATAAATCTAACACAAGAACCAATATTCCCGAATATTGGACATAGTCAATATAACAATTCAGCCGATTCAGAATATTTGGAAGATAATCATGAAGAATCACTACATTCTGCAAAAGATCAAGTTATGAAAATTTCAGATTATGATGAAGATGATCTTAAAGATAAAGATGAACCTACTAGCCAAGAATCAGTTGAAGTAGCTAAAGTAATAGTGATGGCCTCGAAGGATGATTATGGTGATGAAGATGGCATCTGTTTACTGGCTCAATTGGAGGTAATTCAAGACCAAGATCCTCTCATCGATGAAGTGGGCTTTGTACATCCTTCTCAACTAGCATCATTCCATGTTTTACAAGGCCAAGATACAACTGAATATCTTGTTGAAGATGTACAGACATTTATTGTTGGAGAGAGGAATTTGGCTATAACATTTGAAGGTTTACCCTTTGAAAGTGTTGGTGTAAAGTCAAATCTCTTGCTTGTTGATGAGGGGAATACAGAGAGCAAGAGAGGGCCAACCTATGATAGATCTGTTTTCTGGTGCGAAGATCATAAACTTGCTATTTGCATCCAAACTTTGTGTCCTCTATTTAAGGCTGCAAAATCAGCTTACTTGTTTTCGTACAGGCGATATAGAATCCTTGGTGACTTATCACAAAATGAAGATTGTTTGCCATATTTATGTGAATCAGGAAGTTCCTCAAAAACTCTCAGAGAACATAGAAGTAAAATGGATTTACAATCTGTAGAAGCCGCGCTTTTGAAGCACAACAAAGTTGTTGTGATATTAAGTTGTGACTATGCTAGTGCTTGGAATTCCAAGAAATAGGTTATATCACAAAAAGAAATCAAGGAATTTTATGGGGCAGAGCTTTAGTTGTCAGCGCTTGTTCTTTCCTATGCTCCAAAGAGTGAGAAAGCTTGGTCTTATCGGCATTGGTTGATAAGCTTGATAATCAATGTTAGTGCAAAATCTAAGGAACCTCTCATGATTTTAGAAAGAGAATAAGATTTTTTAGAGCGTATTGCTAAGAAATCACGGATGAATTACCAGGCTTGGCAACATCTACAACAATTATATCGCATTCTTCAGGAGTTAGAAGCCACCAACAACATTCCTCGTTGTGAGCCACAGACCCTACGTTGGAAATTGTCAGAGGGCCAAATTGTTCCAGTCATGATCGTGGCAAATATGTGCATGATGATGGGAGCACAGGTTGCAAGCCAAGCGAGAGCACCGCCACTCTTTGAGTACCGGGCGAAGCCCTCTGTCTTGGCAAAATACCAGCGATCAAACCTCGGGGCCTCCCCGCGGAAGAAATTCTTGAACAGGGTTGAATTTCCTGGAGCTGTCAGCCATGTCTCGTAGAGTTAGCAACCTTCGTTTTCCGTTGGTGGCCCAAAACGCATTGGGCTATCTAGAAATGTGACTGATGAGTCCACCATTGCTAGAGTTTTCGGCCTTGTCTCGCAGGTCATCGATGTTGTCGTTGATGTCCACTTTCTGGCTTTATGGGCGCCAACACATAACAGGGATGCTACAACGTTTCTGGAGGAACACGGTTCTTCATCCGACTACAACGTCCACAAACTTCAACGTTGTCTGCAAATCCCGATGTCAACATTGTCCGAAAACCCCGAAAATTTCCACTGCAACTCCGTTGTGTTCATTCAGCTGTTAAACACCACACAAACACTATCCATTCCGGTGTATACAACCACGCCCTCGCTCACCATGTCCATCCGGCTAGTCAACGTTGTGATGGTCACGAACCATTACGACTTAAAAAAAAAAAATCTTAGTTGAACAACTGTGTCATTTCATTAAGCGTGAGGTGTACAGTGTAACGTTTTGCAGTGATTTATTTTTTAACTAAGTTGATATGGGTAATACGCTTAGTTGATATTGGTAATATGAAATCGGATACGCTGTAACGTTACTCTGGACGAATTAATATACGGTGGATATATATATATATATATATATATATATATATATAATTATAATCACAATTATATAATAAGGTTACATAATCACGATTAAGTCATAAATTATATAGTCGCAATTAATTCTCTCTCTCTCTCTCTCTCTCTCTCTCTCTCTATATATATATATATATATATAATTATTATTATTATTTAAGCAGATAAAAAAAAAAAAAAAAAAACATGGGTTCACACACAAGTTACATATGCCAAGAGTTACTAGTAACAGACGATGAGATGACAAATGCAAAAATGAAGAAATTGTCGCAAATATAGCTTTGAGGACAAAGCTTTTGAAGGAATGGGCAATGTTATGAATATAATTCATAACAAATAGTATAAATACTAATAAATATAATTATTAATAGTCAAATAAGGATTACGTAAGTAGTCATTAAGTTAGTGAAAGGGCATGTCTAAAAGACATGCCCATTTATGAAAGGCTACCTGCCTAGGTATATAAGAAGGGCCTCATTGTAACATTTATCATCACTTATACATTTTATATATAATAAATTATTATTACGAATACCTCTTGTGTATTTTACAATTAAGTCAACAAGCCTACAACTTTGTTGCTCCAAAGGGTTAGTGGGACGACGGAGGGCATGCGAATGATTAATGGTGGAGGGATGAGCTGTAAAGCTCGTAATCACCAGGTGGGTAGGGTGGTTAACTTCCTGCTTGCTATTATCCAGTTGTTGCATTTGGAGATATGGAGAAATCACAGAAGTTTTGTCCTTTTAGCTAGGCCTACTCGAATGGGTTGGAGGAGCTGTTCTCAGGCCGTGACCAAGCCTTTCTGGTTTACGGAGTTTGTAGTTGGGTATGTCTCCTTTTTCTTTACCTCTCCTCCTTGTTCATGACATGCGCGATATAATAATACTGCAATTGCATTGTATGTAATTTGCATGATGTAAGGAATGGAAATGGGTGTTCAAAAGGAAGGAAATTTTCTGTAGTTTCAATGGTTTCATACTATGTGGTGTGTGATGTTTCATACCGGTGTCTATTGTTTATGGCATTGTATTGTCCTGAATGGGAATGTGTGGTCAATTCTAGTTTAATTTTTGTACGGTGAGGGTTTGTATACTTGAAAAGAAAGTTATATTTATATGTTGTTAGTCCTGAGCGATGCAATGAATATAAAGTCTTTGTTTCTGATTTATTATGTCTTTGGTGTGCTATGTATGGGGTTTTGAATCAAGGAGCCCGTTTTCGGTGTATACTATATGAATGGTCATAACACTTTCCGAAGTTCTCTGTATCTTGGCCCTTCTGAGCTCGGGGTGTTGAACAGTGGATGTCAATGGCGGTGCTGGCCTCTCGTTTCAAATTTTAGTTTATTTAAAAGGCTCTCCTAACATAGTTTGTTTCTTGTTCCTTTTAATTGTATATGTAGAAGGTTCTTATAACTTGTGTTTATATTGTGACTGCCAGAACAAAATCGGGTATTGGTCTATCGACCACATTATTAGTTGGAAATTATGTACTTTGTTGACTTTAAGATAATCACAATGACCCTTCCTTCCCTTGGAGCTAGCTCACTTGGAAATGGGGATCGAGGCAAAGGCCATAAGACTAGGCAACATGGCCACAGAGGGTCCTCCTTCACTCTACCACCGAAGAGAAGTGGACGCAGATCAGATGCTCAGATTCTCTAGGAGGTGGTTTGGGCTTATAACACTTGAACTCGATCAACGAGCATAAGTAGAAGTGCAGGTGGAAGAATGGCGAGTTCTTTCTCTAGATCCTAGACATACTCGCAGATGCACCACCCAGTACAAACAAACAATACATCTTTATTGGCTAATGAAAATACTGGTGGCCAAAGCTATCATGACCTCATCGGTTAATTCGGGTAAACCAAATCCATGCTTCCAAGAAATTCAAAAATAATTTCAATTGATTCAATTCCAGCTACAACAACATAATGTTTGCCTTGGTCGCATCAAAAACACATTTTGTGTCTCCCCCAATCATAATTACCATGTTCCAGTGCAAAGGACCTAGCTCCTGTGGATTACTTTGATGATTAGATGTCAATTCAATATAGTTATGGTTGTATTTTTGGTGTAATTTCTTGTTTTGTATGTCAGTTAGTACTAAATACTATAGCTTCTTAGGTGAAAATTGGTTGCTATACATTTAGGCCTATAAGGCCTTGTTTGACAGACTTAAGATATTCAGATTTTGAATAGCTTATAATGTGTTTCAGTGGCCAACATACTTGATTTCCCAAGGGGCAAGTTGATGCCACTGGATGTCTTTCATAGATATAACCTGCTCTTGAAAATGAATGAATGAAAAAAACCTACCAAACTTACAAAAAAAAATGCATCATAATATTTTTAACCAAAAATAAACATTTTATTTCTTTAAAACACAAACTATGATAATCATTTTGTTAAAATAATCTAGTACTATTACAAGGGAGTGATTTTATTTGTTAAGTGTTATTATTTTAAGAAGAAAATTATCAAAAACCACTCTAGGGTGTTGAGTTATATTTGTACTAAAGGTACCTGTGTCGTGGTAAGCAAGCCCATTCACAAGATAGTTAGGAGGAATAACTTGATACGATTTCAGAGAGTGAGGAATATAAGGGAAGGAAGTAAAGTAGTGTGGAAGATAAGAGAAGGAAGTATAACAACGTGGAAGGGAGTGATTGACTTGACGTACAATTGTATTTTCTGATTGTATATTCGACATTCAAGAAGAGCATGCAGTATTATTATGCCAATATACTTATTAATTGTAGATGTGAGATTTACCTATAATGGCCATACAAATAATTCTCGCCCCTCATCCTCGGGTCCCCTCACAATAGTATTAGTTATCTAGGTGCATATTGTGTGATGGTTGTGCATATCATTTAATACCTTGCACAAGAGAAAGTAAATACAATGCAAATTCATGATGAAGTTTCCTAAAGTGGGGTGTGTAATGCCTCATCCCTAGTCACATACATTTTAATTAATGCACATTAAAATAATTAAAGCTACTATAAAATAAGAAAAATGATTAAAATCAGGTTAGCTAATTAAGGTTTAATTAAAGAAAGGGAATTGGTGCATACAACATTCTTTGCATGGATGCCAAGTGGAGCCATCCATGCAATTTTGATGGGAATGTTTGAAAGAGATTAAGGGAGCTGGTAAGGAGATCGTATTTTGTTTCTTACTAGGGAATACGCTATGAGAGGTGAGTAAGACTTTTACTAATCATAAATATATCCCTTTTGGTTGTTCAGATTTTGACCTATTTTAGGGAAGACTAAGAGAGGAAGGAAGAGTGGCATAGTATTTTTAATTGAGGGCTTGAAGTCTTTCAATTTCACACTAAAGGTTAAGTTGGAGGAGAGTTGGCCTCCAATTCTTAGTTTCCCATTATTATAGTGTTGTTGTCTCTAACTATGCGACAAGTGGATGCTTATCAATACCGATTCTTCATCTTCTATGTAACTCCAATTTCAAATTGCTTAATTCCATAGAATTCTCACATTCCTTCTAATTCCTTGACTACTCATTTATGTAAGTTACTTGACTGGATTGATGATTATTATTAGATTTGTCGTTGGAAATGCTATTATTGAATTAACATTTACTAAATTAAACTTTAAATAATACATATTATTAGGTGTATTAATTTACATTTACGTTTATAATATTTTTCTTATTCAAATTTTATTTTAATTTTTTATTTATAAAAATAATCTAATATTTATATTGAAAATTAGCTTAACTAACTGTTATGGATGGAACCACTTAAATTATTATTAAAACTCAACACTCGACATAAATTTTAGTGTATGTTAGAAAATAAATAAATGTATTTAGATTTTTAATCTTCACATTTACATTCTAAATAGAATAAATAATTAAAAATCTTAAATATAATTGAAATTAACATTATGTTAAAATTATGCAACTGTGGTCAAATTCCATTTTGGACTACTCAATAGATGGATATGATGATGTCATTGAGTTCTTTTTTCTGAGAGGACTAAAATTGACCTAAATATCACCTCATTCGGATAAGCATAAGTTGATTTTTGATTTTGCACCCACTCATGGATATTGGATCAGGTAGGCTTCACTCATATGGATATGTCTGCCTCAACATCAAATGGAAATCATTGGTACCCCTTTGAAGCATATAAATACAAGTGACCTAGAAGCTCATTTTGACGTCATAACATAAAGCATCTTCTTCTCTTCTATCTGATTCGGTTCGATACATCGATGAAGAAACCGATCGTATGGAGATTTGAAATCACAGGTTCAAAGGTCGTTATGAAATTAGCGTTTTTGGTTGAGCTGCTGGCTTAACGCTAGCGAACCTGGGCTACCTGCGAGCTAGTTATAGACAAGGTAATGACTTAGATCCTAAAGTCGCAGTCATGCAGTCTTATGGTAGCGGCTCTAGGTTTGATTATTGTTGTTTGTCATCTGAAGGTTCCTGAAGTTTCCTAAAAGATGAATCAAGTTGTCTCTAATATATTTTACCTCTGTGCATAGGTTCATGAAGTTGTTGGGTTATATTATTGTACATATTGTACTGGGCTCATTATATTCTCTGCTGAACATTTTATGACAATATAATAGAAGAATATTTTCAAAAGGTTTTCCTCGTAGTGAGTTTTTCCCTAATTTTTCACCAAATTTTTTGTCTCTTGTTGATGTGTTGATTGTATCCTTTGTAATTACTTTTATTGTTCTATCTTCAATTACTGTTGATGAATGGAAAGACTAATTGTAATTAGAAATATTGTGAATTGGGCTAAAGTAATTGATGCAAAATAGAACAATATAAATTAACATGGTATCAGAGCTAAGGTGAAGTAAAATCCCAACAGGAGATAAGGATTGAAGATATAATCTTTGGAAAGGTTGAAAGAGCCAATTTAGTCAAATTAAGATGACAATGACCACCTTCAAGGAGAATGAGAAATTGGGTGATTCATCCAATTTTGCTGCATGGAAAACTAGGTTGGAAATCATAGCTAACAACAATGATGTTTTGGAATTATTTTAAGGAAAGGTACCCGAGCCTCCTCAAAATGCATCCGCTGCCATAAAAAGTAAGCACAAGAAAGGTGAGAAAGCAAATTATAACTGATGGTTTACAAGACAACTTTATTGCATGTGTTGGACACTTGAAAAGGTCCAAGGACATGTATGATAAGATAGCAGGTATGTATGAGGTCAAAAATTTGAATGAAATCATCATTTTGAAAGATCAACTCAAAGACACCAAGACTAATAAAGGAGAGTCCATACAATGTTACATAACGAGGATATCTCGTGTTAGAGATCAATTGATAAGAGTTGGAGAAGTTGTATCTGACAAGGAACTGGTGGTTGTGAATTTAAGAGCTCTCCCTCATATTAGGGAAACATTCATCACTAATATTAGCAACAAAAATGTCCTTCCTTCATTTGATGAGATTGTTGGAAAGCTCACTCAAGAAGAGTCTAGGAGGATAGGAAGAGGAAGGATTCAAAATCATGAAGAAGGAGAAACCGTTGCATTCATTGCTCATGGTAGGAAGAAGAAGAAAGGGAAAGGAGGTCCATCAAATTCAAGAAAGCCTCCTCCTTGAAATAAAAATAAAAGGAAATAATACTCGCATATTGAATGCTACAATTTTCACAAGAAGGTCATTATGCTCTAGATTTCCCCGAGAAGAATAATGGACCAAATTATAATACTAGAAGCAACAACAACATATTCAATGATCAAATATGGTGAGATGATCGAAGGAATGACCGTGATGGAAGAAATTATAGAAGAAGGAGAGATGCTCCAAGTGATCATGAAGAAGATCGTCATCCAAAAAAGAAGTAAAAATTCTCTAGGTATGAAAGTAATGTTTCAAATCAATATGAATATATCCTTATTTCCGCTCTTACTAGTTCATCTCCTTTGGATTCCTGAGATAGTTGGTTGGTTGATAGTGGGGCCACTCATCACTTCTCTATTTACAAGGAAGTTCTCTCTAAAATTGTATAAAGGGATTCAAATTTAAAAATTATTCTTGGAGACAACTCCACTCATTCTGTCAAAGGCTTTGGATCCATTAAATTTCAGTTGAATTCTAGGGAATCTATTATATTGCATGATGTAATGTATGTGCCTGGGTTAAAGAAAAGTTTGGTATCAATTTATGCTCTGGAAGACAAAGGGATGAGGGCTTCCTTCATCAAGGGAAAATGTCTTACTTGGCCCGTTGGATCATATATGAAATATGCATTCACTTTGGGAACAAGGTACGAAGGACTCTACAGGGTCACTGGAAGGCCACTATTGGAATTGGTTCATAATACAAATAATATAAGCGAATTATGGCACCGAAGGTTAGATCATCTTAATTATGATGCACTTCCGAAACTGGAGAACTTGGTTTTTGGGATTCCAAAGATTCAAGCTCAAGATGATGGAGTATGTCTAGGATGTGCCAGCAGAAAGATGACAAGGGGGCCATTCCCCTCTAGTGAAAGCAAGCCAAATGACATCCTCCATCTCATTCACTCGGACTTGAGTGGTCTGATGCTTGTAAACTCTCTTGGTAACCATCTCTATTATATCACCTTCATTGATGAATTTTATAGAAAGATATGGATATACTATCTAAAGCATAAGGATGAAGCATTTGAAAAGTTCAAGGAATTCAAAGCCTTGATCGAAAATGAAACAAGGAAGAAAATTAAAATATTCAGGTCTGACAATGGTGGAGAGTAAACTTCAAATTAATTCATTGATTTTTGCAACAATGAAGGCATCAAGAAAGAAACAAATACACATTATACTCCTAAAAAAAATAGAGTAGCTGAAAAGAAGAACATGTACATTGTAGAAGCCACTCGTGCCATGCGCCATGATCAAAAGGTACCAAAGTTTCTTTGGGGAGAAGCAAAAAATGTTGTTGTATATGTTCAAAACACGGTGCCTCATCAAACATTAGACAAAAAAACACCTGAAGAAGTATTCACAGGTGTCAAGCCTGATGTGAGTCATCTTTGTATCTTTGGTTGCCTCGTATACTTTCATGTGTCAAAAGAGAAGAGGAACAAGATGGAAGATACTGGAAGAAAAGGTATGTTTTTTTGGGTATTGTGAAAATTATAAAGCATTTAGAATATATATTCCTCGTCAAAGGAAGGTTGACATTAGTAGGGATGTCACATTCGATGAATATTCTACACTTGGAAAAGCTTGAGACCTTCCTTCACTTCCTCCTCCCAAGAAGAATGATCAAATGGATATCTTGGATGGCCCGTCCATGCCTGAATCTGAGACCAATATTGTTGATGATCCCATGAATCCCATGGATCCCTTATATTCTCCTTTGAGTAATCCTCCTACTAGGAAGAGAACACTTTGGTTCCAAGACATGATTCAGGATGCTGAAAGAAATGTGACCGCTTGAAGATCATTTTGAGAAAGGAATAATCCATGCAGGTACCAGGGATATATTGTAGCCATGAGCACCATGATTCAAGCCGAACCTTCCACATTCGGAGAATCTATAAAAGAACAAGTCTCGAAAGATTCTATGGCCAAATAATATGAATGTATCATGAAGAATGATGTATGGGATGTTGTGCTGAGACCGGAGGGGAAATCCGTGGTAACTTCGAAGTGGATTTACAATATTAAGCATGAAATTGATGGAAGTATTGAAAAATACAAGGCCAGGTTCATGGATCGAGGATTATCACAAAAAGAGGGATATGATTATGATGATATATTTTCACCTCTGGCTCGATATGAAACCATTCTCTCTATATTTGCGGTTGTCGTAAGTCAAGGATGAAACCTTCATCAAATGCATGTAAATACTACATTTCTCCGTGGAATGCTACAAGAAGAAGTATATGTTGAACAACCATAGGGATTTGAAATAAAGGATCGTAGGACACATGTTTGTAGATTGAAGAAGGCATTGTATGGCTTGAAGCAATCCCCAAGAGCATGGTACACCCACATAGACAATTATTTGGTGAAGTTGTGATTCACGAGAAGCAATGTCGATCCCAACCTCTACTTCAAGGTAGTTCAAGGTATGTCGCTAATATTGGTTTTATATGTTGCTGATCTATTCCCGACAAGTAGTGAGCCTCTTGTGATGGAATGTAAGATGGAGCTAGCCTTTGAATTCGAAATGAAAGACCTTGGACTCATGCACTACTAACTAGGCATTGAGGTATGGCAAAGGCCTGGTGAGATTTTCCTTTCACAATGAAAATATGTTGTGAAGTTGCTGGAAATATTTGGGATTAATGAATGCAAGTCTCTACCCACACCGATGGAAATACACTTCAAGAAATTATGTGGATAAGTTGCAGGCCCTGATTTGGCAAATCTATTCGAGTATAGAAAATTGATTGGGGTTGTGATGTTCCTTGTGAACACTCATCCAAACATATGCTATGCAGTGAACATGCTGAGTCAATTCATGAATGAGCCTCTCCATGCACATTGGAAAATTTCCAAAAACATATGGACATATTTGCAGGGGACGATTACACTTGGTTTGAGATACTCTGCCAGAGATGTCCAACTTCATGGATACACTGATGCTGACTAGGCCAGAAATGTTATCGATAGTAAGAGTACCTTCGAATGTTATTTTAGTATTGGTTATTCCATGATATCTTGGATGAGACAGAAGCAGAAGTCTATAACATTAAGCACTACCAACGCATAGTATATTTCCACTAGCATGGCTAGCTGCGAAGAATTTTGGTTGAGGAAGCTCTTTGGAGAGCTATTTGAGAAGGTTATAGACACTACAATGATATATTGTGACAAAAATAGGGGGTTTCGTCTGGCAGAAAATCTTGTATTTCATGACAAGTCCCAACACATAGAGATTTGATATCAATTCATTCGTGATATAGTACAGAGAGGAGCTGTTCGTCTCCATCACATATCAACGGATGAGAAGATTGCAGATATTATCACTAAGGCTTTGCTGAAAGGGAAGGTCTTGGTCTTCAGAGAGCAGCTTGGAATGATGGATGTGACCCCTCCTGATAAGGGGCACCATTGATAAAAAAAACTAAGCCATACTCTTCCCCCTTGTTTGAGCTCCCAGGGTGAGGAATTGAGATAAAGGGCTCATGGGGTTTAGTGAAGTCTAGACAATAAGGGAATTCCCTGATATGTTACCTACATGGTTGGAGTAGTAGCTCACCCTATCATGGTATTTGCAGAGCATATCCCAGTTTGCATCATACCCACAAGATTGGGCTTGTTGGGATTATCCCTCTCTGTTTTGCTAGCAGTTGAGGAGGCTTGGAGGTGCGTGATTCTTACCTCTTGGTAAGTCGAGTATCTCATCCAAGCTAGATTATGATGCCATTTTTCTACCACATGACTCTTATGGGTTATTTTTGGGAAGATCAACAAGCGATATGATGGGTTAAGTAGTAGCTCCCCTACATCACCTATTGCCCGATAGGGGTTGAGTTGTAGCTCCACCATGTGACATTTCCAGGTATTAGCTTGATGACATTTCCAGGTAGTAGCCCAATGAAATTTACAGGTAGTAGCCTCATGACATTTCTGGGTAGTAGCCCACTGAAATTTTCAGGTAGTATCCTGATGATATCTTTGGGTAGTAGCCCACTGACAGATTTTCCGGGTTCTAGCCCATTGGTTGGAGGGTGGTAACTTTTTCTCCCCATGATTATTCTTCTTTATATTTGAGAATGTTTCAGAAAATATATTTGAGCATATTGGTACACATGATGACATGATGACACATTGATCGATGGATAGGTTTACAGGTGGAACTATCCCTAGTTGAGAGGGAGTGTTAAAATTACGAAAATTTAGTCAAATTCCACATTTTACAGCTCAATTGATGGAGATGATGATGGAATTGAGCTCCTATTTCCGAGAGGACCAAAATAAACCTAAATATCACCTCATTCGGATAAGTAAAAGTTGATTTTTTATTTTCCACCCACTCATGGATTTTGGATCAGGTCGGCTTCACTCACATCGACAAGTTGCCTCAACATAAAATGGAAATCATCGGCACCCATTTGAAGCATATAAATACAAGTGACTTAGAAGCTCAATTGGACATCACAACATAAAGCATCTTCTTCTCTTCTAACTGTTTCGGTTCGATACATCGACGAAGAAAGAGATCGTACAGAGGTTTGAAATCATAGGTCTGAAGGTCGTTCTGAAATTAGGGTTTATGGCTGAGAAACAGGCTTAACAGTAGTGGATATGGGCTAGCCATTGGCTAACTATAGACAAGGTAGCGATTACGATCCTAAAGCCGTGGGCATGCAGCCTTATGGTAGCAGCTTTGGGTTTTATTGATGTTGACTGTCATCTGAAGGTTCCTGAAGTTGCCTGAAAGCCGAATCAAGTTGTGTATGATATATTTGACCTATTTTCACAAGTTCATGAAGCTGTTGGGTTATATTATTGTACATATTGTATTGGGATCATTGTACTCTCTGTTGAACATTTTATGACAATATAATAGAAGAATATTTTCAAAGGGTTTTCCTCGTAGTGGGTTTTTCCTTGGTCTTTGACCAAATCTGGTGTCTCTTGTTGATGTGTTGATTGTCTCCTTTGTCATTAATTTTATTGTTATATCTTCAACTACTATTGATGAATGGAAATACTAATTGTAATTGGAAATATTGCTAAGTGAATTTTTGAATTGTGATAAACTAATTGATGCAACATAGAACAATCTAAAAGTAATACACTAAAGGATGCTTCCACCTTTAGTATTATGTTGACGTAACTTAGCTATCGGATCTCAGAGTTTGGTGTTGCTTTTATAAAGTGTGACATTAATAAAGTGTAATGCATTAAAATGTAAAAAATTTTGACTATATAATTCCCATACATTCAAAGAGGGAACAAGGTGTAAGATCAAATGGCAAACTGGGGAAGCCAACAAAACCACGCATATATTGATGAGTCTTGGACGGATTTGGAGAAGAGAAGTGATTTCCAAGGGTTCAAGAAAATAGTGGAGAGAAATAAGTTAAATGCCAAAGCTTATATCCTCAATGGGGGTGTTTTGCCGAAATTCCCTTTCCAGTGAGGAGCATAACCGATTCTAGCTATACATCACACAATTTGACGACTCAAACATCAAACAACTACATTACACGTGTGTTAGGGGAACGAGCATATTTTTGGTGGTCCTCAAGGTTGGAAACTGGTCTCACAATGCCTCTGGAATGTCTTTCACATGGCACAACCATGGTCTCATATGCAGGTTCATCCGTCATGTTAATGGGAGATTAAATGCCCTCAACCTTAGTTTAGGGATTTCTTATTGTTAGGTGTAGTCCAAATTGGCCTAGATTTTGGCCAAGACTCCGCATTAGGCGGGTGGAGTGCGAAGTGGACCACACAGTGAAGAATTTTAAATATACCACATGGTGTCATAGGGGCTTCGGGGTAGGCTGAAGCCCCTCCTTTTTGTAAAGCACACAAATTATAAAGGTTTTTGCATCATAGTTGCTTGTTTTAGGGAGTCCATGGTATTTTGACGATGTAATTGTATATATAAAGGATTGAAATTCTATTTTTAGAGATAAAACATGATAGATGGTTATGGGAAAGTCTTTTTAATTTTGTTTTTAGTGAAGGGAAGGATTTTCAACTGAGCTCACAGATACCTAGGAAGAGTCTGTAGCTTAGTCAGAAAGGCTATAACTTAGTGCGCAAGTCGAGACCGGTGGTAGTCAAGGATTCATCATAATAAAGAAGTAGTTTTATGGATGATATTATGGTGCTCTTATGTGTTTTCTGTATATATTTTCTTGATATCTATTGTTGCGAAGTAGTTATTACAGTTGCATGTTATGTCAGGGAAGTAATGGCTTATGGATTTATGTGACATGTTTATGAGATCAATTGAATGTGGCGAAGTAATTTATGAGTTATAAGCATAAGATAATAAGAAAATACCACATCTCCCAGTCCCTCAAGGTTGCAGAAACCTGGTTCTACATCCACCCATAGTCACTTCAAGTGAGACTGCGATATGCTTGTAGGTTGTTTCCTAAAGGGCCAGTGATCAGGGGTTTTGTTGGTGTGCAGTAAGTTCAAACCTGGGTCAGCCCAAATCAAGCCAACAAATTGTTTTGTTTCCAGGATTGGGATCTGTTTGAGGGATATGTGGATGTGGCACCTTTCGAAGAAAGAGATTCAAGATTGGATAGACTTGAAAGAGTGAGAATTTGCAGATCAAGAAAAAAAAAATCCTCAGCTGACATCCAAAGTGTGGTTAGATAAGTATATCTTTATAGATCAATACGAAATTTTCTTCACTTATTTTCTGGAACTGTATAAGTGGATATTAAGGTTCACTATACGAAAGGATTATTTTAAGGGTTACAAACCTATGGTGTGGACTCTTGAGTTGATATAATGACTCAAGAACAATAACAATAGGATTTCAAGGGCTGTTGATTTCTAAATTGATAGCATCTAGGGAGGATTAATTATTGAGTTCACAGTAGACTCGACTATGTCCTACAACAAAGAAGAACGACAATTCTTTAAAGGACTATGAGGTACGTATTTGAAATTTCTAAAACTTTGGATTAAGATTCTTCTGTGTGAAAAGGGAGTTTTACGGATGTAATCAGATTGCTAGTTTACTTATGTTTATAAGAAGAGAAAGTAAAGTGGACCAAGAGAGAGACACAACGTGAAGTGGAAAGAGATACATAGTAGATACCAGAAAGATATCTCATGGTCAAGATCCAAATACCTTTGTAGATATTGATTATAGTCCTCTTTTGAGTGAATCTGAAAGTGAAAGAGAAGAAAACCACCACTAGGTAACTTCACAGTATTCCCCCTTCTATCCTGAAAGTTCGCAGAAGCTAGAATCTAGTAATATCTAGGGTGTTTGTGGTTTCCCCTACCCCCTACCCCTGGTCGGGCCCTCCCCCTCCAAGAAGAGGTATGGCCAATGATTTTAAGCTACCTATTTTGAGAGGAACTGGATTGCAAGATCTGAAGCAGTTTTGGTTTTTTTGCGAAACTTTATGGACCGCAAAGCAGATCAACGATGAAAATATAAAGATGGCACAACTCGTTACGAAACTGTGCAATAGAGCATTGACATGGTATATGAAGTATTCAACTAACCAAAACATAACGTTTGCTGATATTAAAACAACACTCTTAGGAGACTTTAAGAAGCCGAAATCTTAGTCGTAGTGCATCACCGAGTTGAAAGAAATCAAACAGAATCCTACTGAGTCTGTTTGGGAGTTAGATTAGAGGTTTAAGCTACTATTGGATTAGGTAAGCTTCGACATAGCTCCGCAACAACATATCTGATTAGACAAATCTGTTCCACCAACTCGTCCTCCCAGATATAGTATCTCAAATAAATTCTTTTAAATTAGGATTTTATATTTCTTTTTAAACCAATAAAAGATGAGTAGATAGAATCAAACTATATTATTAATTAATAACTATTAATCATAACATTAATTAATTATTAAATAATAACTTTGATATAATTCTAATTAATTACTTTTATTTTTTCTCATAACCATAATATTACTTATAAGTGAATATTATTAAGAATAATTATTAATTTTACCCAATAATTATTTGGTTTATTAATATTTATTTATGAGTGTATGTTAGTTATTCTAATTTTTTAATAAATAATATATTAAAAATAATATTAATGAATTATTAATAATTATTGAATCACAATTTAGTAAATTAAAATTTTAATAGATATTATTATTTCTAAAAATTATTTATTAATCTAAAAATTATTTATTATTCTTAAAACATTTTTAGAATAGAGTTTATTTATTTAATTAAAATAAAATATAATAAAAAAATAATGCACATTAATAATCTAATTATAATATTGAATTAATTAAATTTTCTTTAATAATTAATTTTGATTTCTTATTAATTATTTAAGGCTCTTTTTGCATATTACTTATAAAGTGAGTATTAAATAAAAATAATTATTAATTTTATCTATTAAACATAGTTATTATTGGATAAAATAAATAATTATTTGGCTATTAATAATTATTTATAAGTTTATTAATTTAATATTATTAATATTTATTGGAATATTTAATAGTTATTTAAATTAATTTATTAATTCAATATATATATATATATTATATATATTTCTTTTAATTATTATTATTTATCAACATTATAACTATCCAATTTATATAAATAAATATTAAAAGGATTTAAAATTAAAATTGATTAATAATATTAAAATATTAATTACAAAGTAATTAAAATCTATGGTTAGCTCTTTTAGAATCATTAAACTTTTCTTCACTATTTATCCATGGTTGTGGCCTTTCTCTTCTTTCATTCATAATCTGTCCTAAAGATGAATCCCCATTGGGATTCAAAACATCGACCAATTTATGTTAACATAGTGGAAAATCTGATTCAGTCTCCTTCAATTAGCAACCACAGAAGCTTAAAAACCATCAACATCAAGAATGGTTCATAGTTGTGCTGCTACCGCATATCATATTTCCATTGATGCAACAAAATATAGGAACTCAAGCCGAAGCTCTCGATATTGCGATGAAAATTGAAGCTCGCCTATATGATATACTAATGCAGGCATGCAACAGATTCAGAATCAACTGGTGAAATTGACCCTAGAGATACAAGATATCAAGAAAAGAAAGGAAGTTAGAGAAGAAGTGTGGTGTAGTAAGTGCATATCAGAGGGCCATTCTAAAGAAAAGTGCCCTATCTTTAGGGATTACATGGCTGATGTTAGAATCATGATTTTCGCTATACCAAAACCCACAGGCATTAGTCTCCACTACAATCGCCAGAGTTAGGATCCACGAGAGGTGGTTAGTCCATGTCACGAAACGCACGGGGAGCATTGAACCCAATGTCCAACAATCTCCCCCCGAACGCGAGCTGAGTGAGTTCCGAACTCGAGATCTGTCACTATGATACCAATTGTTGGAATGATGATTGTCATTAGACCAAAACCTGCAGGCATTAGTCTCCGCTACAATCGCCAGAGTTAGGATCCACGAGAGGCGGTTAGTCCATGTCGCGAAACAAAAGGGGAGCATTGAACCCAATGTCCAACAGCAGGTGGAGCACCTAATCCCTTGAATGTAGGATCTAGCTTATGGTGCGAAATATGTAAGGCTAGAGGTCAACATCACTCAAAAGACTGCTATTTGTTGTAGAAATATGTGTATACTCTTAAGGAATATATATTGCAAGTTTTGTAAATCAGTAGGACATGATGAGAACAATTGTTGAGCTTATGATTTAATGATGGAACTCAATGTGACACTTATAGAATAAAATTAGAAGAGCATGGACATGAGGAAAATGGAAAACACGGTGGTCGAGGAGGTTACCAAGGAATAGGTCGAGGTGGTGGAGCTAGTTGAGGACATGGATAAATCATTTGTTATAACTGCGGCCAGCCAGGTCATTTTGCAAGAGACTGCTAGAACCCCACAACGACATGTAAGTACTATAAATCCTTTGACCATGTAATTGAATAATTTCATGTACTTATGGAGAAGATGTAAGAAAAGAGGAACCGACAGCTGAAAAATAACATTCAAATGATAACTGCTAAAAGGAGGACTAATGAACCTCAAGTTAATATTGGCACTAGAAGTGGCGGTGCGACTGGTATTGATAAGTGAGATGGAAAGAAGGAATCTGAAGGTGCATGGGTTAGAAAGAATACCGAGAAAGCTCCTATTTTTTATATTTAGAAAGAAAAAGAAACATTTATGGAAGCAAAGTGAAGCTTCATGGATGCTAGAGCTTCGACCTCTAGTGCACAACCAAACTCCGATCAAAGAAGTAATTGTGACATGTCATAATATTCGATGCAAAACCGAGCTCTGACACAGGATCGAGCTCCGAAAATTCCAGGAGACAGAAAATGAAGTAAGTATTTTAAGGTATTTTCTACAAACATGCATGAAATTATTAAGGGATCAAAAGGTTGTAGAAGGGTTGTAGGAGTTGATAGATTCCTATGCATCAAAAGCAACACCACGAAGTGAGATGCATGGAGTTAATAATTCGCATCGAAAAAAGAGAATTGGAAGAGAGATGAGGCCTAGTGCATAGATAAAATAATATGAGATGGATTGAGTTATTCTAGATATGGGATCTGATGCTAATGTCTCGAAGAAGAAAACATGGGAATTGATGGGCAAGCCAAAGCTATAGTGGTCACTTATTTAGTTAAGAATAGAAAATCAACAAAATATCTTCCCTATGGGAAGAATACCAGGTGTTACAATGGATATTGAAGGATTTCGCACTAATGCTGATTTTGAAGTAATAGAGGTCATTGATGACAATAACCCTTACCCTGCATTACTTGGAATTGAATGGGAATTTGGAAATATGGCCATAATTAATGTGAAGAAGAGATAGATGATATTTGAAGGAAATAGTTTGAGAGTGTTTGTTCCCTTAGATCCATCAGAAGGAGTAAGATGCATAGAACCACTCAGAGAAGGATATTATGCAGCTGACATAGACGAAATTTATCAAATGACAATGAAGGAACAAGATTGGGTTAACCCTACTGTAGAAGGCAAGATGAGTTGGGAGCATGATATTTCTTGTACCTCAGATTCAGAAGAAGTGTTGGAAAACTGGTAGAATAAGTTGTCTGAAGTATCAACAAGGCGTTGTTTAAGAGTTACCAATCAGTTCATTGTATGATGTCTGAGGTATGTAACCTACCTTCTTATGATGGAATAGGATATGTGAATACTTTTATTAAAGATTATGAAGAACATGTTCCAGAAAATCAAAGGTTGTTAGCCTTGGATATAACTCTGAAAGCTACTCCTACTAGATGGTGGAATGCACACAAGGAGAAGATAGGAGGTTGGTAGGAATGTCGAAGATTGATGTGGATAAGGCTTGGATAGATAGAAATAGAAATGGAGATAAAATATGATGGTCAAACTAATCCTAGTGAGAATATCCAGCTATGCACTTCAACATGGAAGGATATTCCACAACAAGAATGGGTACATGGATTCATTCATACATTGGAGAAAATCCTTAAGAACTGGTACCTAGAATCATAGCTTCGACATGGCACCAAGAATTGGGCAGACATGGTCAATGGATTCATACTAACATTCAAATTTGAAGATGATTTCCCATACATGGATTGGGCCCTTTAGGCAGTCAAGAAGAAGATCTTTGAGAATGTCACATTGCTGACATGGCAACAACCAGATTGGGCTGCGCAGATAGAACATGCACTGGAATTCTATAACATTATTGCAAATGGAGAAGAAAAAGATTCTTGCAACATCGACATAACAAATTCAAAAGGATACTGCAAAGTCACAGGACCTGAGATAGAGATACCAGACATAACGAAGCCACTAAATACCAAGAAGGTAAACATTAGAATAGAGAAGGAACCCAAGTTTGCAACAATAGGATATTACTAGTATGAAGAAACAGTTAGTAAAGTTACAGAGTTACTTCATGAATATCAAGAAGTGTTTCCTACTAATTTTTCAGAAATGAAGGGCATAATAGGATATCTAGGAGTCATGAAGATTCCTCTTAAGCCTGATGCGAAGCCATTCAAACAAATACCTTACAGACTAAACCTGAAATATAAGTAGAAAGTGAAAGTAGAACTTGATAAGATGATAGCAACAGGAAATATTGAACCTGTATAAGAATCAGAATGCGTGAGCCATATGGTGGTGCAAGAGAAGAAGATTCAAGGAAAAAATAGGATTTGTGTTCATCTAAGAAAGTTGAATGATTCATGACTACTTGATCCCTTCCCTACCCCTTTCACAGATGAAGTGCTGGAAGATGTAGGAGGACAAGAAGTTTACATGCGGAAATAAAATAAATTGCATGCACACATTAAAACCATAATAAATTCACACATATGAACACAGTATGTAATGGGAAAGCTTAAAGCTGAAAACCCCCAACAATATGTATATTATATATGTCATAGAGATCATGTAACAATCATCATACAAAGCTCCTCACAAGCTCTCATTTTAATCTCCACTTGCTACACACTAATCAAGCTAGATCTAGAAAAACACATGCTCCAATCTATGCCACCTGATAGCCGGCCTCTATTGCGTAATCAATGCTGTAGGATGGCTCATTAAATAACTTGAACCACCTGGCTTGTACTGCGCAATCCTCATGGGATTCTCCAATCACTGGTTGTTGCAAATATGCAACAGTATAGTCACAATTGATAGTTAACTTGCTCTTTCACCTATCTCTGCACTGGTCTCCACTGAAACTGTCCATGAACTGAAGTTAACTGATGTATTCTTTAGTTGATTAATGAGTTTATAATTAGTGAATTAATTAATAATTAATTCACACCACTCTCACTAGTGTATCAATTAGTTAGACTGGATACAACTAACTCAACTATGTTTAGATTAGTTAAACTGAACACAACTCCATTAACTTCCTCAATCAACTCCACCAAACTCTCTCACATGAGTTCTAACTGAAGTATCCATGCAATAGCTCCACTTAACCCTCAGGAATAACGTAATTCCTTCTGTCAGCTCCTGTGCCACATGATGCAGAAATTCTGCTAGAAAGCAGATCCCACATATAAGAACACAAATCCTTTAAGAACTCTGAAAATACTCAAAGGTTCCAAAATATAATCATGGAAAACATCTAACTTAATTAAACATGAAGGCGAAAAAGAGCCATACAAATCACTCCCTGAACTATATTAAAATTCTGTGGCCAGATATTATATTGGACGCCGTTCTTTGCCCTTTAAACCACTCCTCGCCTACTCCACTCTCAACTGGGTCAACTCTTCTGCCCCAAGTTCTTGGTTCTTAGAAAACCACTCATATTTATACATAAATAATGAATTTAATTCACTCCAAAATCTCTCTCTCCACCTAATCCTCAACTAAATCTAATTTAAATTCATTTTAGGTGTGGACTCAACTAAGTCCTGTACATAGCATTCCTACTCCCTAATTTTGCTACCTAATTCTATTTTCTCTCATATCCTTTTAATTAATAAAAGAATATTACAAAATCCTCACTTTTCTAATTTATCTCCTATTTTATATAAAAATAACAAATTAATTAATAAAACAATTAAAATATCACACCCCCCTTTATTACATATTTAAAAATGAAAATTGGCCTTGATGCTCCTGCATCAGACTCCCAAGGTTGAAATTAATCATGATCGCCTGATCATGTGTTCGGATATTTGTGTCTGCCTGGATCCCATATCTTGTGCTGCAACTTTCCATTTGTCGCTGCTTCTGTCTATTTTTCTTCTCCAGGTTTCCACACTTTATGCTACATTGCCCCACTGGATATACTTTCACAATCTTCTGTTGTCTTTATTTTGCTGCTTTTTCTTTGTTTTACTGCTACTGGCCTCTTTCGGGATACTTTCATCATCATCCGCCTCATCAGTTCAATTTCTCTGTCTAATAGATTTTCTCCAGCATCTGCAATAAAACCTGTACTCACAAAACAATTGTTAGAATAAAAAACATAAGGCTTCAGTGCCCCTTCTGTTGCTGCTGGCAACATTTCAGTATGTTGCTTTGAAATTCCCTTGTCCATCAGCACATCAGTATGCTGATTTAAATTCTCTGTGAGACTATCTGTTAGACCCTCCTCCACATCATCTGTTTGAAAAATGTTTCCATGTTCTGTGTCTTCCAATAACTTTCCCTGAAAATAGATCCTCTGCTTTTCCAATTCTCTTCTCTGAAGATCTAACTTCTGATATAACTGAACAATCTCAACTGGAGTAGAACTCGGAAATTTTACACAATTTTCCATACCTTCACTTGCTATTGACCAATCATTAGATGGTCCTTCTTCCCCTGCTTCAATATTCTGTTGAATGTTTCCATAAGATTCCTCTGTCTTCATTTCTTTCTAAGATCTTGCTATCTCAGCATCATTCTGAATAGATTCCAGATTCAACTCTTCTTCTTTAAAAAACTTCAAAGTTTGTTCAATACCCTGTGATATGCCTGTCATCACACACAAATCATTAGTCTTAAAAACATAAGACCTTGCTTCAATCGACATCTCTCTTTGCTGTTCTGAATCCTTCATTTGATTCAGTTCTTCTGTAGATTTCCCTTCTGTCTCATTACTACTTCCATTCTCCCTCTGGCAATCTTCCTGAATTTTCCTAGTTTCAACATTATTACATTGTAAAATTTTGTCAGCAATCCCATTAAACAAATACACTTATTTACCTCCTTGGAATTTTCCTTCGGCATTTCCACTTTGTTCCTACTCCATAACAGCTCCGACTTGCTGTCTTACCCCAAACAAGAAGTCATTTGTGATTTATTCCTGTTGTAACCAATCAACACATTCCTCTTCTGAAAGGAATTCTCTACTAGAATTTACCTCAAGAAATTCATTCTCCTTCGTGACAGTTCCATCAGACTGCTCATCATCTTTCGCACATCCTACAAACATACATAAACTATGAGAAAAATTGCAAGGCTTCATAGCCTCATCTGTTTCTCTCGCCATCACCTCTTCAGATGCTTCTGAACTATCCCAATAGTTCATGAGATCCTCCTCACTGATCTCTTCACCTAGAATTTCACCATGTTCCGGGCCACAAATGGAAACATCCATTTTTAACTCAGCCTCTCTGAGTTCTTCACAACTCAACATCTGCTCGAGCTTCGTCAGCTCCTCCATCAACTGTATGTTTACCTGCTTTTCCCTTCTTGCGTGTAGCTTCTGCCACTTCACCTTATTTCTCATGGTCCAACCATGTGTCTGGTTTCTCACATTTTCCTGCAAAAACTCCATTAACAATTCAAGGTGAATTGTTATCTCGGCCTTCTCCCGCTCGTACTCTTCATCAGATTTCCGAAAATTACTATCAACAGTCATCTTCCCCTCCTTTTTCAACTACATCTGTTCAGGTGTGAACTTCACTTAATCCACTTCCCCACAATCCTTCAGACTTTTCATTCATCAAAATGCAATTTCTCCTACTGCGCTTGGCTTCTCTTTATCCTGGGACCAATCCCTGGCAACCTCTTGCTACAATTTTCTGCAACAACACCTTAGCATGCATGTGTTATTTGGTAGTAACCCAAAGGGATGCAAAACTACATTCACACTCTCAGATGCATATAAAAATGCATTTCAAATTAATGCCTTCAATAAAATTGGGAATCTGGAAAACCCACCAAACTCACAACACACACTTTCTTCAATTTTCCAAATAAGAATGTACCTCAATTTTCACAATCTGGGTAATCTCAATTTAACATGCGGAAGCTATCTTTTAACCCAAACAATCAGCCCAAAAATTTAAAATCTCATGCTGAAGCTTCATTATAAACCCATTACATAAATAGAGAACTCTCTTTCAAATATGACCAACGCCCACATATGAATTCAAATCATCATAAAACCCACATGCCAATATAAAAACTTGTTTTGAAAGTCCAACCTGGAAAATTAATACCAGTGCATATTAATTTTATGCATTCCAATATCAAATAAGTTTATATGAAACTTTCACGCATTCAATTTGGGATCCAATGCCAACATAAAGTATATCTGGCCATGCACCTAACATACCTCTTTTACATTCTGCTGTCCACGACTTCACATCCCTGCATTGCTCACTTCTGAAATTAAATGAACGGTTTTGATATATATTTGATCGGTACAAAGGTGGCTTACCTTGCGTTCTCTAATGATAGACGTTCTTTGCCATACCGCTTACTATTTTGGGTAGTTCGAAACCGCCGGTTTCATTCCTCTATTACAATTCAATACAACAAAGACTCTTATGTTCTCTCTTCCGCTGCACAAACCCGCTTATCAAAACTCTTTGGTGTTCAATTTCCTGAAATAGTTCTATTCATTACAGGAGTTCTTCGCCCCTCTTAGCACACCTCTCCTTCTGTGCTAAAGATTGGAATCGACTTCAATCTCATTGTTGATGATGGTTCCTCTGCATAATTAACAAAACACTTAATAGAGCTACGTCTTACTACGCAAACAGAGATTTTTCTTAGCGCCCTTACGACTGCAACTAATCTCCCGTCAGTAATCGCAGTTCCTTTTAACCTCAAAGTGATGTCTAAATACACATCGACTCTATTTCAAGTTTTCATACAGAATTTAAAACCCTTTAACACACCGCTCCCTCTTGAGGATGCGATTTCAGCCAGGATTCAAATTGAACGAAATTCCATTGCGGTTTGTTTTGGTTTCTCCATCTTATTCAAAAAACGGTTTCAACAAATGTTTCCACTGTAAATTAAATCCATTCACATTACACAACGCCGTTGTTATGCCACGTGATATTTTTACAAAGGCTTCTCCTTTGCGCCTCAATTTAATGCGGCTCCATTTCTTCGGCTTCCATACCTAAGATCGACCTCATATTTTTACAAGTTAACACTACACTTCAACATTCATATCAATCATCACACAAAAGAAATCGATTTTCTGACATTCAAATCGATTATCATAGTAAGACCCAAACTTCATATCGACCACTCCAGCAAACAATCGATGACCACATATATTCATTTATCACAGCAAAGATCCAACAACAAGTCTACTCGGCGTATAATCAGCAACATCATTCACAAATTTCGAACCAAGTGTTACCTTCAAGCGCGCTATATCTGATTATCACACTTACTGAATGCTTTCAACGCCGGCTCAGTCCTTTCAACACGGTTTTTAAGAATGAAACACAGTTACAGTTAAACTCACGCCAGACTCTGCTCCTGAGGCGTTCCAAGCCTACGCACTGCCCTTGCTATTCAATTTGGCATCTCTACAAATTAACTTGTCGGCCTTCTCTTCAGACTTGCACCATCGCTTTTAAAAAAATTCATCACTACGATTCTGCTGTGACTTATTTAATTATGCCTCCATTTTTCCATCGCACCATTCACCACTCTTTAGAATCGCTCTTCTGCATACATCGAATCTGCTACGCGATACACCGCCTCTGCAAAACAAACTTTCACTCCACATACGATCCATTGGTAAATATGACTAGGCGCTTCCATTTAATTTGTAACGCAATTCCTTCAAACACCGCCTCTTCAATCGATCGCTGCGTATACTTCCGGGATGAAAATGCTGGTTTCTTCATCGGAAAGACCGAACTTTGTTAATGCCTTTGCTCCACGGCATCGTCTCATTGAATTTGATTCGACTGTGGTTTTCTTGAGTGCCTCCGTCTCTTATCGAAGTGTGGGTTAGCTCCAGAACCAATGTCCGTGGATCAATCTGCGATTAACCTCCCTCACACATGATTTCCAACTTTGCTGCGTTCTATTTGCACCCTCCTTCTCCGTGAGCATAATCGATCTTGCTGCATTTTTATTGCAAGGATTTCACATTATAACTGATTCAACAAAATCTGAAACACTTGCGTGTAAACATGTTCTTGTCCATTCGGATGTACAGAAATTAGTATAACTTGGATACTAATTTCCACAAAGACCCAACACCCTTTACACCATCTTTTTCACAGAATTAATCCACAGAGTTTATCACACAGTTCCCATACATTTACTTGTTGAAATTCAAAGCTCACTGCCTCAGAATTTAAAACAATTTATACTCATGTAAAACAAACATATTATTTCATTCATATAGTGAAACCACTTACAAACTTCTTCTCGTATTGGCCAGATCTTCAATTGATGGCCCCTTCACCTTCTAGAGACTGAATTCACGCACTCTGTAGCCTTCTATCCTGCCGCGAAGAACCCAATAGGAATTTTCGTTGGCCTGATCTTCTCTTGCACCTGCTCTGATACCAAAAATGATGCAGGAATTCTGCTAGAAAGCAGATCCCGCATATAAGAACACAACTCCTTTAAGAACTCTGAAAATACTCAAAGGTTCCACAATATAATCATGGAAAACATCTAACTTAATTAAACATGAAGGCGAAAAAGAGCCATACAAATCACTCCCTGAACTATATTAAAATTATGTGGCTAGATATTACATTGGGCGGCCTCTTGGCTCTTTGCCCTTTAAACCACTCCTCAGTCACTCCACTCTCAACTATCTCAACTCTTCAAGTCTTCAAGTGTGTTCTCCTCACAAAAACCACTCATATTTATACATAAATAATGAATTTAATTCACTCCAAAAATCTCTCCACCTAATCCTCAACTAAATCTAATTTAAATTCATTTTAGGTGTGGACTCAACTAAGTCCCGTACATAGCATTCCTACTCCCTAATTTTGCTACCTAATTCTATTTTCTCTCATATCCTTTTAATTAATAAAAGAATATTTACAAAATCCTCACTTTTCTAATTTATCTCCTATTTTATTTAAAAATAACAAATTAATTACTAAAACAATTAAAATATCACACCCCCTTTTATTACATATTTAAAAATGAAAATTTGCCTTGATGCTCCTGCATCACCACATCTGTGCACTTAACTGAAGTGATCCAAGAGAATAAGATAATGTTTATAGTCCAAATATTATTAAGCGCTAATAATATTCGACATATCTATTTTTAGACTGGCAGTCTAAAAATAGACTCTGCCCAATATGTCTAAAAATAGAAATCCATCTATTTTTTCAACTTGATCAACCATCCACAAATAGCATCATGCAACTCATAGAATATGATCGACATGTCTAAAAATATACATAGCCTAAAAATAGACTTTGTGACAAAAATCACCTGTGTGGGCCCCACCTAGTTTAGGTGATCACTTTCCAACTAGGATCAGGAATGATGTTTCAGGATGCATCCTTCACTATTTCTTGTTGCAATCTTCAACACTCCCTCTCAACAAGAAAGGACTATCTTTGCATGCGACATGCAACTCCATGCATTCGCCCTGCAACCTTCACAAGCGCCATGCAACTCCATGCATCTGCTCTGCAACTCCTCTGAAACTGAATAGGCTCCAAACAACTCAATCAATCTGATGCATATATCATCAAAGTCTTTGACTTCTGCTGGTACCAACTGTACATGTCATTAGGAACCACTGTGATGTTGAAATCTTGCATCCATGCACTCTGCACTTGCTGTCAACTCTGATCCGCGCTCTAGTATCCGACACTGTCACTTTGATCTGCCTGCATCAATCCAACTGATCATGCTACTGCTGTGCTGTGGACACCTCATAGCCAGGTTCAATTCATGAGATCCACACCATCTCATGAATCCTAGCCAGAAATATCCTCTTGGGATTAATCATGCATGTTGCCCCACCTTTCACCTGGTGGTATAGCTGCATGCACTCCCTCCGCTCATCTGGCACGAAATTTCTCTGCATGAGTGGTTGCTCCCACTCCATGATCCTCATCTTGTGGCTGCTCCACATCCCGAGGCTCACTCTTACCTGCATGAAAAACTTGCTCCCTCTCAAGCATCAATTGCATGTCTTTCTTGCACTTCCCAACAATAGGAAGCTCCGTAGACATCCCATCTACTTCAAGTCTGTAGAGATTCTTTGCTCAAATACCAACCTTCTTGACTTGTCCTTCCTCATCCACACTAACTCCTACACTCCCAAGCTCATCCCTGTAGTGGAAAAACTTTTTCAAGTATACCGAAATAGTGTCATTCTTCTCCATTTTTATTTTCCTGAGTTTATCCTAAAACTCAATCGCTTCAATGCTTTGCAATTGCTCCAATGATCAATATCGCTCCTATACCATGTATAAATTTGAATAACTGATATGTTATCCACTGAGATTCTCCTGATCACACACTATTTTAGCTTCATGCATAATACAGAATGTCTTCTACCATTTATCATCACATGCGGAAATAAAATCAATTGCACGCACACATTAAAACCATAAAAAAATCACACATATGAACATAGTATGTAATGGGAAAGCTTAAAGCTGAAAACCCCCAACTATCTATATATTATATATGTCATAGAGATCATGTAACTATAATCATACAAATCTCCTCACAAGCTCTCAGTATAATCTCCACTTGCTACACACTAATCAAGCTAGATCTAGCAAAACACATGCTCCAATCTCTGCCACCTGATAGCCGAACTCTATTGCGTAATCAATGTTGTAGGATTGCTCATTAAATAACTTGAACCACCTCACTTGTACTGTGCAATCCTCGTGGGCTTCTCCAATCACTGGTTGTTGCAAATATGCAACAGTATAGTCACAACTGATAGTTAACCTGCTCTTTCACCTATCTCTGCACTGGTCTCCACTAAAACTGTCCATGAACTGAAGTTAACTGATGTATTCTTTAGTTGATTAATGAGTTTATAATTAGTGAATTAATTAATAATTAATTCACAACACTGTCACTAGTGTATCAATCAGTTAGACGAGATACAACTAGCTCAACTTTGTTTAGATTAGTTAAACTGAACACAACTCCATTAACTTCCTCAATCAACTCCACCAAACTCTCTCACATGAGTTCTAACTGAAGTATCCATGCAATAGCTCCACTTAACCCTCAGGAATAGCGTAATTCCTTACGTAAACATCTGTGCAAATGCAATGCATAAGTTTGAAGTGCTCAAAGAGGAAAACAGATAATGTTTATAGTCCAAATATTATTAAGAGCTAATAATATTCCATTTTCTCTCTTTAGGCGGGTAATTAAAAAACAAATACCTTAATATGTCTAAAAATAAAAATCCGCCATATTTTCCCAACTTGATCAACCATCCACAAATAGCATCCTGCAACTCATAGAATATGATCGACATGTCTAAAAATAGACATATTCTAAAAATAGACTTTGCGACAAAAATCACCTGTGTGGGCCCCACCTAGTTTAGGTGATCACTTTCTAACTAGGATCATAAATGATGTTTCAGGATGCCTCCTTCACTATTTCTTGTTGCAATCTTCAACATCATTTACATATGGATTCTCAAGATACCTTCAGATTAGGATTGCACCTGAATATTGGCATAAGGCCACATTTTCTATAGAATGGGGATCATATCAATACATAATAATGCCTTTTGGACTGGAAAATTCCCCTGTTGGATTTTCTATGGTGGTGATCACAAGTTTTAAGTAGTACATCCACAAGGTTTTGGAGGTATAATTTGATGATTGGACAATATTTGGATTGTTGAGAAAACATGTTGGGAGTTTAAGACACATGCTTGACACATGTAGAAAATATCAGATTTATTTGAAATTAAAGACGTGCATATTTTGTGCACCCTTTGACATATTATTGGGACATATTGTTTGCAAGGAAGGTCTAATGGTGGACACTGCTAATATTTCTATCATTGTGAACTTGCCTCCACCTAAGACAATAAGACAACTTCACACTGCATTGGGACACAATGGGTATTACAGGAATTTCATCAAGGGGTATGCGTAGATCACGATGCCTATGGATAAATTGTTGAAGAAGGATGCAAATTTTCAGTGGAATGAAGAATGTCAGAAGAGCCTCGACGCATTGAAAGAAAATATGGTAGTTTCACCTATACTAGTGCTCCCTAATTGGAATAAGGAACTTCATGTCCATGTGGATGCTTCTTGTATAGCTTTGGGAGTGATACTGGCACAACTTGGTGAAGGAGAGATTGATCACCCTATAGATTTTACAAGTGGGAAGTTATCTAAAGAAAAAAATAATTATATCACTACAGAAAGGGAAAGAATCGCCATGGTGTATGATTTGTAGAAGTTATACATTATTTTTTGGGGTCACACTTTAAGATGTTTAAAAATCATTCTGCACTTAAGTATTTGGTTAATAAGCCTGTCCTAGGAGGAAAAATTTTCATATGGTTCATGTTCTTCCAGGAATATGACTTTGAGATCATTGTTAAACCAGGGAGGCTAAATGCATGACCTAACCATCTGGAAAGACTGGAAACAGGGGAAGAACCAACCAACATAGAAGATAATCTCCCTAATGTGCAGTTATTTGCAATTAGAGTGGCAGATGACCATTTCAGATATTATTTAGTTTTTTATTACAGGAATGTCTCCTTCAGAGTATACTATGCAATAAAAGAAATAATTGGTAGTTAAGGTAGTTGAATTTTCATTGATAGCAGGGAACTTATATAAGATGGGACCACATGAAATACCGCTCAGATATTTTTATGAACATGAAAGACAGACGATTCTAGTAGAAGCTCAAGGAGGCGCAGCTGGTGGAAATTATGCAGGAAAAGCTACTGCGTAGAAGATTTTGAGAGCAGGATTATGGTGGCCTACATTACATAAATATGCAAAGGAATATTGTAGAGCATTTGATGTATGCCAAAGAACAGGGAAACCTTCTAGAAGAGATGAGATTCCATTGGTACCTGTTATTGCGGAATTATGAATTACAGATAAGTCATTCTTCCCTAGACAGGTGCTAATCTAGAACAATAGGTCAAAGAATTTACAACTATATTTGCTAACTGTAAACAGACACACAAAATGAAATAATGAACCTACTTGGGATCCAGGCGCTTCCAAAGTCTCTTTCTGTCGCTTTTGTTGTAGCTTCAAATTCCAGCCGGCTGTGCAAAATATTTACTGCAAGAATGAACACTAAACAACAAGAGATAACAATCATACAACTGTCTGTTCAATTTTTTTAGCTAAATCAATAAAGCATAAACCATATACATCAACTAAGAAATCATAATATTGGAAATCAAAGCTTATACAGATGCATATAGGGAAAAATAAGCAGTAATATTTATTGATGATAGAAGGGAAGGTTACAACCCAATTATTGATTTAGTGCCACCATCTCTAGCAGCATCCCAGCCTCATCACAATGCGGATATCTCCAGCATTATGTCACTCAAATCAATCTCCTTAATGAAAATTCTAGCAGCATTTCTCTACACTAATTCTTCCTTATCAAACACTAAGATCTGTGCTCAATTTATAGAGGAGTTGAAGGTAGTTTTATAATCAATGACTTTCCAATAATATGCAAGACATGTTCCCAATCTTGTAGATGTCAAATGGACACATGGATTCGAAGTTTGACACATGTGAACTCTTCTAGAAGGCACTGGACAAGTGGAGATTCCAGAACAATGAGAATTTCGCTCCTAATGTGACCAACGCACCCATGGATGTCGGGAAGTGCTTTGAAGAGAAGCCTTGCATAGGGCTACCTGCATATGCAATTCACTTAGTCCCTTTAGAGGCTACGTACATATGCAACGCACTTAGTCCCTTTAGAGGCAGCGTTGGTGAGGTCTCATATGATATATTATAAACTTCAAACTTTGGAAATCTTTGTAGATGAAAGTCTTTGATTGATTTGTCTTGTTATTTGTCTTAGGGATTGTAGCAACTGAAATGTTAGGGGATGATAAACCCTATACATTGGTCCTAGAGATGATGTCCAGTTAACCAGGTCATTGGGAATGATGCCCAAATTGACCTTTAACAATTGACCCCTAAAGCATGAAGTCAGAATAATAACAAAAATATTTTGATTGATATGCTTTACACTATGATGGGATGGAGATGAAGCAAAGTGGCGACCTGCATCAATCTTACAATACATTAAATCATGATATTTCATCTTGATCAAAATTTCTAAGGGTAGGCATTCCCATGTTCATCACATAAACAATCTAATAATATGTACATAATTCAAAAAGTTGTCTACATTGGAATGTTGATCAATACAGACATGCCTACAGATATAAGCGCATGTTCGGATGACCGTTCTGTATGTAAGGTCACCGTACAAATGATGTGTACAAAAATCCTGAAATCGTAGCCCGAATGGCTGAAACTAAATACGAGGTCTTCTTATCTCATTCACTCGATCATTCAGGTACAAGTATAGCCATGTGAATATATGATTTGTCGTCGAACATAGAAAGACATCATTTGATTACCAACCAATGATGTGAGCTGTTAACAAACATGAGAGAACCACCATTGATGTCAATGGCCCTCAAGGTACTGTAGTACATTTCGTAAGGGGTGAATAGATGATTTGATGTTAAACGCCAAACAAAATATTTCGGTCAAAATTCTGGAAGTGAGGATCTTGTCGATGCTGTAACAAGCCTCATGGTACTGGAATCTAATGTTTCTAAGTGAACTTCCTGGATAATGATTTATTGTCAACAGGAAGTCACCTTATTGCAAAATGGGAGTTAGTGATTTCAGAGACAAGGGTATGACTTGATATAGCAATTTTTAGGGATGAAGGTCATGAGAATGAAGGTTTATGAGTATTGCAGAAGGATGAATTATTCAATGGATGTATTCTCTTGAACATATCGGTGACACTGTGATAAGATGGCAGCATTGACCCAAAACCGAAGTGAAGGTATGATGAACCATAGGTATGAATGAATTGTCAAGATGATTACCCAACCCAAATAGTCACAGACATGGAGTGAAGGAAGTGTCATGTTCAAGAGCGACTTGCTACCATAAAGAATTTTGCTCACTTTTCCCAAATTTTCCCCAGTCATTTGTCGACCAGTACCTCTTTATTTTTTAACAAGCTTGAGGAGGATAACATTTTCTTGATCTATAATTAAACCCTTCGGACGAATAAAGTATCTCTATTTAATAATTTAACGAGTCTAGCAATGAATGAAACTCAATTCTTGCCATGATCAACAAGCCCGTCGCTATTTTATGTTTTAATGAGCTTAATGAAAATGATATCTCGGTACTTTTTCATATTTAGAGAGTTTTAAAAAGAGGATGAAAGAAAACTCCATAAGTACTTTTTCGTAAATTTTTCGCTCAGATCTGAAAAAGTGTAAAATAATATATGAGAGAACCTCTTTGGTTATGTTTAACCAAGGTATTCCTTTTCCGTAAATAATCTATCTCAGTACGGAAAAGGGTTAAAATTATACTGAGTAGATATCAATTCATTTACTTTTACGAGCTTGAAAAGACAAGTGCTCGACAATATTTTCACATTATCGGAGTCTAAAAAGAGATGAAAGAAGACTCCAGGGGTTCCTTTTTTCATTGTTATTGAAGCTCGAAAAAGAGATAAAAGTACGCTTCAAATCCTTTTTCATTTTTAAAAAAGCTCGAAAAATAAGGAGAAAAAGTATGCTTTGTGGTCAAATCATTCTTGAAATAAATCTGCACGACTAATCTGTTCATCAGTTGTAAGACCTGTTCAGAACAACATCAAATGGATTAAAAATACTCGTTTCATGATAAAAAACACAATAAAACTATAGTCATAGCAATACATTCAATTTGAAAATAATTAAATGACTATTAAAAGTAGTTTCACTATTCATTTTTACCATTCCATAGTTACCATTTGCATTTTGGAGCTCTGAACCTGATTTTTCCTCCGAACTTCAACTGCTGATTGTGATCATTTTTGTGGACGGTTTTAGTTTTTGTTTGATCCACGTTAGTGATATAAACCTCCTCTTTCCTTTAGTATTCATTTCATTTCCAATTTCTTCAAATTTTTAGGGTTTTAAGGCCCCTAGGTTAAATTTTTCCCAAAAAGAGCGCAACACACCCCTGAATGTCGAAACCTGTGTTACATAACAAGTACAGTGAAGGTTACTTGCATACACAACACACACTCTCTTGTTAGGGAGTGCGTTGGGTGCAATCTATATTTTTGTTTCTCACATTATGCCCAAATTTTGCCTAGTTTTTTGCAATGAATGGAATCTAATGGATCTTATGGTTGTATTTTAGGCTTCCATCAGATTAAAATGACGATTACATGGAGGGAAAGAGAACATGAAGAATAGGATATGATTTCCTTAAATGATCCAGGTACAGTAAGAGCCCTAAGAGATTGTGGAATGCTTAAGTACTTCAAATTGTCTGGGATGAGGCAACAAATAGAACTACTGGAGTTCTTAGTTTGAGCATGGGATCTAGCTATTGAGGTATTTCATATTAAGAACCAAGTGATTCCTATAATAGCCGAGGATGTGTACTTTCTTACAGGTTTTTTGAGGAGAGGCTTTCCCATTTCGCTCTCAAGGTCTATTGTTGGAGGAGAGACAGTGAAAGATTATGTTTTGCACCATTGTTATCTAGGGGCAGAGCCGAGCAAAGATGGAAAGATAAACTTCAGAGATGTTAGAGATTTTCCTTTGAGAACTATCCTTTTCACGATCGCAAAACTTTTTGGTACCATTCCACTACATGTAGCGAATAGATCGTATATGCAGTATGCGCTAGAGTGTATGGAGCCAACAGTCTTCAATTGGTTTGAGGCTGTTCTATCCCAGATAAAGGAACAACTGAATAAAGCTAAGGGAGGAAGGAAGAAGAATTTCAGTTATGGTTCTGTTAGTTCCCAAATCCACCTTAGGCTGAAATAAGGCAGAAGAAGGACAACACCAAACCACGCTCAGCCTCGTAGCTAGCCCTACGAGGACAGGAGAGGGCTCTCTCCGGGTCAATCTCAATGAAAATATTCAAAGGGGCTTGAGATGACTAAAAAAACAACTGATATTAGGCTAGATAAACAAATAGGAGGGTTTGATTTTGGTTTTTTGGGGTTTTTGTTGGAAAAAGGGAAAAACAATTTTGGGCTTGGGGATGAGGCCAAATTCTTGCAGAGTTCAAGTTGGGGCAGGGTAGGCAATGACTTTGATGTCTTAGATTCAATGGATGGATAGAAAGACTTCTAAGGAGCTGAAGAGGGCAAGAGAGTGCAAGGATCCTCTTCAAACTGACGAAAAACATATAAAACTAAACAAAAGTCTAAGGCAGAGCACCAGCAAATCAATGAATTCTACCTCAGTTACTCATTTGTTTAATTCAGAAGTAAAGAGAAGGGAAATGGCATACATATAACATTAATGAAACTTACAATAACATGAGAAGAACATCATCAAAACTCAGAAGCCACAAGGATCCCAACAAGTGCTGCAAAACTCTGGTCTTTCCTTTGCCAAAAACTGAAAATGAATGTACAATGAGGTGCCAAACTTTTCCCAAGTATCCAACCCTGAAAATGTCTCAGAAAATACAATATATAGACCATCCTAACCCCTTCCCATGCCTCTAGGGGTCGAGCTCATCCTTCTAGGAGCTTTTTCAACCAATTCTAAACATGGAGCTAAAATCTAGGCAGCCAAACAACTTGCCTCTATATGCTAGGAAACTGATCCATTCACTTAATTTTCACTTTTTAGTGAATGAATCCTCTAGAACAAGTAAAAACCTTCCAAATTTACATCATGGTTACCAAATTACATCAAGAGAGATCAATCATCACATGAAAAATTAAAACTAGTCAAAACTGGGCGAATTTCTGAGCTGAACAGTGAAATTTGGGCAAAATTCTTCTATGCGCTGCGCCCAAATTCTCTATGCGTCATGCCACTTCGGAGGTGATTTTGGGGCACTTCCCGAAGTCCAAATTCGCTCATGATAGCTCGTTGGAAAGCCCTGGATGTCTTCTATCCAACCCAAGTGGAAGTTTTCAATTTGGATGTCATTTTCCCCTCCAAAATTTCAATCTCCCAAGACTGGTTCCTGCTGGTACAAAAAGTGGCAGAAAGGCCATTTTTGGAGTGTTTTCGGCCATTTAGACAGCCAAAAATTTGATGAAATGCTTCGTCCATTCCTGAAAATACATAATATATCATGAAAAACCCAAAAATGAAAATTCTTCCTCCATAAGATGTCCCAATCATAAGTGCGCGTCGGGTGGCGCGACGCGTCGGGCGGAAAAACCTGTTTTGCAACCAAAATTTTCAAGATGAAAAAATATTCTCCAAATTTGCTGAAATTTGGAGTGAAGGTCTCCCATCATGTCTCATGCTCAGCCAAGGAAGCTTCAGCCAAGATTCGGAGTGGATCTGGCCTTTTCCGATGTTTCAGTGCTTTTCTCCACCTCGCCTTCAGGATCTTCATTTTTGCTCTGCAAACGTGTGTGCGGGCCCAATAGTGATTCTTCATGTGTCTGAGCATGTATTTGTCCCTATTAGCTTTTGAGAGCTATCGGATGAATTTTTGTAATAAGTAAGCAAGTCCGTTCCAAAGGTTCAGGATAGATCTGGTCCGGGCCAATTCTGATCTGGAATTTGCCGCAACTCTATGAGTGTCTGCTGATCCTCCAGTTGTTTATTCCGCTACTCCAAGTAATTTATAACCCACCGAGATCTCTGCAAATTCACGGTCAAAGTGTCAATCTCAGCCTTTTGTTCCTAGATTATCTCTTTCAGCTTTGAGCTGGGAGAACTGGCATCAACATCGATCAAAACAAAATCAGTATCTTGGCCTCTCGAGGGGCCCTCATCGTGCATAGGCCTCTTGCCTCTGTCCTGAACCTATACCTGTGCTGATGTCAAAGGCAAGACCCCTTCCACGCCATGTGGAGATAGTACTCGTGCTGCTGATGAAGATAACGAGACCCCTTCCACCCCTGGTGGAGATAGTACTCGTCGTGCTGCCGCAAATAAGGCTCTATGGCCTCTCTGATATGTCACACACACTGGAGCACTGATAGGCTCAGTCTCAGGAACCTCAAACTGATGTGAAGGCTCTCCCTCATCATGAAATACCTCGGGAGGCTATGGCGCTGCAAAGAAATCACGGGAAATGAACTCATCCCACGCGATGCCCTGTAATGCAAGCTGATGCACTACAATGATTTTGATGAGCGCATAATGATAGATGCTGTTATGCTGCTGCTCCAGAGTCTTCTTCTCCACAAGGGTAGTCATTCGCTCTATATTTCGACACATGAATTATGGAATATTCATCAGTCGCACTCTCGTGAAATGCATCAAAAGTCTGATATGGTATGCATAAAGGCGTGAGAATCTACCCTCACAGCTGAAATATCGGATGATGAGTTTCATCAATGGTGCATAAGACTCCTGCAGAAATCAGAATGGAAATACCCTGCTCAACTGCCTCAAATATCCAGGTCTGATGTAAGGCTCATAATATGCTCTATCCAGCTGTTGTCTCTTATTCCACTCGTCACCAATGTTCAGTATCCCAGTCACCTCAGAAATAGTCTTTGGTGTCAAAGTGAAGTTCACTCCAGCAAGATTTACATGACCATTATGCAAATGTAGGACAAATAGGCGAGCTAACTCATGATGATGCTGAGTTCGGGCAATCATCTCACAATACTGGAAGCATGACTGACGCTGAAAACAATCCATTGCAAGCGGACATGCCTGTAATTGGGTCAAAGAAGTGGGCTCCTCCCTGACATGCCTGCCACTTTTATGAGATCTCCTCGGCACATTAAGCTCGGTAGATGAATCACTGTCTTGCTCATATCCCTGCTCATATGGTGAATCTGTCTCTGACATGGTGCTAAAAACAAGGTGTTTGACAAGTAGGTGATGATAAATATATAGTGAAAACAAGAGTTTGTTTTTCAATATGATCAATACCACAAACAGAGGTATGAGGAGGTATCTGATCAGGCCAATAAGATATCAGGCGTTTTAGAATGAATGAACAGTCCTGGCATCCTTTGAAAACTTTGAGATTAGGCACCTTTTACAAATGTTATAGGAATAGGTGATAATGATGGGGGACAATTTTAGGAACAGATTTGATGAAATGACAATATATAGAAGTAAATCAAAACCATAAAGGCGACCCTTGAATGTTATGGAGATTAGGCTTTTGTCGATAGAGTGAGGCATTAGTAAGTAATAAAGTTTGAGATTCTTATGAGCATAAAAGAGAATAAGGGATATGGGACGGTAGGAATAAAAGAGAAAATCACGCATGACTAACGGTCAGCAATGGGAATGGAAAGGGTGGCAAATGACCGAGATGGCGAAACAACTAGCAAATTTCCCATAAACCCCTTAGACGGACACGATATAAATGCAGGATTTGCATTTCTGCTAAACTGCGATCTTTGACCTCCAAACACACCAAGCACGTAATATTTGAATACGATGAGCAATTAAAAACCTTATGAAGCGAAATATTGTTCGTTTTGAAAAATTGAGACGCAATTTATGAATTTCGGGCTTGGGGGCTCGTGCGGCTGGCACACTACAATCTGGCCTTTTCATCCAGCTCCGCCGCACGTGGAAAAGGAAACACCTTATTGAGGCCTGGCTCTGTGCCGCCTTAAGTTATGTGCCGCGCCCCTCTTTGTGTGGCGCTCAATCCTCCAGAACAGAGTCCTCGTCTTAAAACAGTTTAGTAGCAAAACTGCAGGTTGACTTTCCTCTGGATTTCTAAGTGTGCCATTGCCAATGAATGGCCTTTGAGAAATATCTTATAGACATGGTTTTGATTTTTTCTTCTCAAAACCCATTTTGTAATGTTTTTTTATTTTGGCACTTTTCATTTAATAAAACTTTGTCTTTTGTTTTCTTGTTTCCTCATGACTTTCTGAGCTTCAAATAATGAAATTGGTTGATTTTTGCAGGGATATTGGCATTGAACTTTGGCAAAGGAGGACTAGAATCTACAAGTGAAGAACTTCATGGTGGAAAGATACCTCTTATTACAAAAATGAATTCGACAATTTCTTATTCAAAACAGAGTTTTGAACAAGAAATGTCCTCGAATATGTTTAATAGTAAAAATTTTAAACTGAGAACTTATTGGAAACCTCCTCATGGCCTGCGGGCATTGTTTGACATTACTAAAGACCAAACCCTAGACTTAGAAACTGAAAGACTTTACGTAAAATAACACATTTATATTGCTAATGACCTGAAATTGAACTTTGATAAACGTTACAGAGTAAAATTTGCAATCGCTTGACGGTACACACATGAGGGAAGCAAAAAGGAAAACCAAACCCTTCGTCGGTATTCGCATGCCCCTAACGGAATGCAGATGAATGAGCGGAATGAGACACCTAAACAATGAAATGCAATACGAGAAATGATCTCTGACGGAGGGCTGTAAAGACCGACTCTAACATTGGCTCCAATGGGGATGGTAGCTCCTTGGAGGTGCCAAGAACGGCAGATCTTTGGGAGAGCAGACCAGTGCCTTATCCATTGGGCTATGGAGTCCATTATTTGACAAAACAACTCAAGACTGTTGACTGAATTTATTTGACTGAAACTTTAACTTAAACTGACTCAACTCTTAAAACAGAAATGACTGAAACAAACCGACTAAACAGACTCAAATCAAAACTGAAATCCTTCTTCAGAATTATAGCCTTCACTTCGGGCCCCAGACTGAAGAAAATACTACAGTGCACACTTACAATGAAATTGAAATACATGATATGTACAATGAAAATGTGATCAGCAGAAAACATCTTAAAAATGGTAGCGCTTGAGCAATCGACCATTGATCGGCCCTCCTGGACAGTCTTCACCGTTCATCTCCTTCAAAAGAAAGGCGTTCTGACCTCGATATGCTGCAATATTGAATGGACCTTTCCAGAGATTGTAAAACTTACCGTGTTTACCTTTGTCCTCATTCCTAGCATCCCACTTCAGTACCACCTCTTCCAACTGGAATTTATCTGCCTTTGCTTTCCTGTCATATATCTTTTTGATTCTTTCCTGTAACTTGAATGTATTCTAAAAGACCTCTTCTCTCGTTTGCTGCAAATGAATCATCTGATTTATCCTTCTCTGCATATGGCTTTCTTCACTACCAGCTTCCTGGAGAAGCTTGACTACCGGAACAACAAGTGAAGTAGGAAAGATTGTATCTACTCCATAAACCAACTCGAAGGGGGACATACCGATGGACTTCTTTTGACTTACCCGATCAGCCCATAGCGCATTCACTAGCTTCTTATGCCAACTCTTCTTATTGATGTCCAACAACTTTTTAATGATATTAAATAGAGATTTATTGGAAGATTCCGCCAAACCATTACCTTGCGGATGATAGGCGGTTGAATGCCCCAAAATGATTTTGTACTTAGCACAAAACTCAATCATCTTTCTGGATTTAAAAGCCGCTGCATTATCTGTGATCAATTTACTCGGGAAACCAAAACGAGACAAAATGTTGTTCTCAAGGAAAGAAATAATTATCGAATTGGTGGCTTGTCTTGTAGGAACTGCTTCGATCCATTTCGTAAAGTAATCGGTGGCTGTTAGAATCCATCTATGCTGTCCTGTGGAAGGAGGATGGATTTCCCCAATGAAATCCAAACCCCACTGCTGGAAAGGGGCGCTTACCTCAATAGGCTTGAGTGGCAATGGCTGTAATTTCTGTCTTCCTTCGAAAATCTGGCACTCATGGCAGCCTTTGACTATTTTATAGACATCAACAAACAATGTCGGCCAATAGTAACCTGCTCTCAAAATCTTATTGGCAGTTGTCTTCCAAAAATGATGACTGCCACAATCTCCTTTGTGGAAATCTTCCATTACCTTCTTCGCTTCTTCCTCCACCAAACAATTCAATAACACACCACCCGGATCTTTCCAAAAAAGTGCAGAATTCAAAATGCAAAATTTTGCAGCTTTGAGTTTCAATGTTCTACCTTTGTTTCTAGTCATGCGAGGTGGTGATGACAAATTTTGAAGAACATAGACGATATCTAAATACCATGGGGAATCAACAAACATTTCTGATACCTGAAGTGGCAAATTCTCCCCACCCTCATCAGACATAGTAGCAATCAGATTTATGTCTAATGTGTGCAAATTAGATTCAGCCATAAGCTTCGCCAGCCCCTGTCCCTTGATAAGCTTAGTGGGCCTTATTTCCACATCATATTCCAGCAAAGCTGCGATCCACTTGCCACGTCTTCCTTCCGGATCAGTCTATACTAAAACATCTTTCACGGCAGCGTTAGGAACATAAGCTAAAATATGTGAATGAAAAATGTATACCTTGAAATCCTTCAATGCCTTCACTAGTGCCAGAGATTGTTTCTCAATGATATTGTATTTCAAGGCTGCGTCTCTAATAATTCGACTAAAAAATGCTATAGGCTTCTCATGTCCATCTCTTTTCTGCATTAACACAGCTGCCATGGTATGTTCCGAAGCAAAGGAAAACAAAATAAAGTCTTGGGTGTAATCCGGGCTGATTAACACTGGAGCTGAAGATAGTGCCAACTTCACCAAATTAAAGGACTTTACCGCATCTTCAGTCCACTTCACTTGGCTGTCCTTTTTCAGCATATTTGTTATTTCTCTCAAATGCTCAGCAAGGTTAGGGACAAAACGACGCAAAAATTTCATCTTACCATTAAAAGACTGAATCTCTTTCTTGTTCCTGGGAGGGTCAATTTGCTGGATTGCTTCAACACGTGCTGGATCAATATGAATGCCATCTTTGGAATAATGTGACCAAGTAATTTACCTTCATCCATGGCGAATAATCTCTTCTTAGGATTAAGCGAGACACCATATTTTCTGCACTTCTGAAAGACAACCTTCAAGTGATACATATGCTCTTCATCTAAATTTGAGAAGACAGTCAAATCATCAAGGTATATAAAAAGGAAAACATCTTTTTCATTCGCAAAAGCCATGTCCATCGCCCGCTGGAAAGTTGCACCAGCATTCTTCAAACCAAATGGCATCTTGGCATAGTGGAATGTTCCCCACGGAGTTGTGAATGCTGTTTTGTCACGGTCGTCCTCATGAACCAAGATTTGGTTATATCCAGAATAACCGTCGAGTAGTGACATCCGAGATGCACCCACTACTCGCTGCAATATATGATCCATCTTAGGCAATGGATAATTGTCCTTCAATGACACCTTGTTCAAATTTCGGAAATCAATACACAACCGAATCTCACCTGTCTTTTTCTGCACTGGCACTAAATTGGAAATCCAATCAGAAAATCTGATGGGAACGATGATTCCTGCTTTTTACAGCCTATTTACCTCCTTCTCAATCGATGGCAGCAATTTCGGATTGATTCTTCTTAGCTTTTGTCTGAAAGGCTTCTGATTAGGCTTAATTGGGATAGTATGCTGGATTATATTGGTGTCATACGTCTTTAAATCTGAGTAATCCCAAGCAAAAGCATCAGCAAATGAAGACAACAAACTCACATATTTAGCTTTTACCTCTAGTGGCAATGATTTGGATAACTTTACCCTTTTGGGGTCTTCAGCTTTCCCAATATTTACATCCTCAACTCCTTTTTCAGTCGGTCGTAAATTTGGTTTCTTGGCCACATCATCCTGATCGAAGAGCTCTTCTAAAGGTATCAAACCTTTAGGAATAATGTTATCTTTCAGCTGTAACACTTCCATTTGATTTACTTGAACATCATCACCATTATCATATTCTACATCGATTGAGGTATCTTTGAACTTACCTTTACTTTGCAGAAAATCATTAATCTCATCATCATCTTGGAAAACTTGCCAACATCTCTGATTATCCGGGACGGTAGGACGGTTCTTCACATGGATTTCGAACTTATTACTTGAATTCATTGGGATCTTCAAGTTACTTGCTGCCTTAGCAAGTGCATATGCAATTCCATTTTGAATGCGAGGAATACAAGTCAAGGTATAATATGAAAAATGCTTTAAAATATCAAGGACAACGTTCCGGTAAGCTCGCATCCGGGATGTTTCGTTTGATATTCACCCTTTACCTGCTTAATCACCAATTCGGAGTCACCATAGACTGCAATTCTCTTAGCATTCAGCTTTCTAAGAATATTTAGGCCAGCAATCAGAGCTTCATACTCAGCCTCATTGTTTGAACAATCAAATGCTAATTTGTAAGAACATACCCATACATTTCTCGGTACATTGTTAGGAGTGGAAAAAAGACTGTGTACCCAAATACCAATCCCAGCACCATCATTGCCGAATGCACCATCAAAATCCATGGTCCATAGACCCTCTTCATCATCCTCTAAGTGCTGAAATTGTGCTAGCTCTGTTTCAGTCGGTTGTAAAGTTGGTTTCTTGGCCACATCATCTTGATCGAAGAGTTATTCTAAAGGTATCAAACCTTTAGGAATAATGTTATCTTTCAGCTGCAACACCTCCATTTGATTTACTTGAACATCATCACCATTATCATATTCTACATCGATTGAGGTATCTTTGAACTTACCTTTACTTTGCAGAAAATCATTAATCTCATCATCATCTTGGAAAACTTGCCAACACCTTTGATTATCCGGGACGGTAGGATGGTGCTTCACATGGATTTTGAACTTATTACTTGAATTCATTGGGATCTTCAAGTTACTTTTTGCCTTAGCAAGTGCATCTGCAATTCCATTTTGAATGCGAGGAATACAAGTCAAGGTATAATCTGAAAACTGCTTCAAAATATCAAGGACAGCGTTCCGGTAAGCCCGCATCCGGGGATGTTTCGTTTGATATTCACCCTTTACCTGCTTAATCACCAATTCGGAGTCGCCATAGACTGCAATTCTCTTAGCATTCAGCTTTCTAAGAATCTTTAGGCCAGCAATCAGAGCTTCATACTCAGCTTCATTGTTTGAACAATCAAATGCTAATTTGTAAGAACATACCCATACATTGATCGGTACCTTATTTGGAGTAGAGAAAGGGATGCGTACCCAAATACCAATTCCAGCACCATCACTCCCGACTGAACCATCGAAATCCATGGTCCATAGACCCTCTTCATCATCCTCTAAGTGTTGAAATTGTGCTAGCTCTATTTTTTCTGCTTGTTGTCCACTATCTTTAGCTGATTGCTCAACTGTGCTTTCCGGTTTTTGCCTTTCTTTCTGCAAAAATTCTCTGAAATTCTCGATAATCTCTGGAATATCTTCTGCTTGAACTAACTAACTATATACATCATTGAAACTATTGGCAAACAAAACAAAAGACTCTAAATCTGTATGTACATAATTAATCGGATGATTGACCGGTTTCTCCTTGGTCGTAATCATATACTTCATTTTTTGTTCCCGGTACAATTTTCTCATTTGGCCAAACACGGGAATCGTCGCATAGGAGAAATCTAACTGTAATGTCCCTTTCAATTTTTCTCCCCAAGATCTGGAAAGCAACATACCAAATCTCGGAGGAATGTCTGCTACAACAACGTCCATCAAAACATTCTTTGTAGGAATCTGATCCAAACTAACAACCAAGTCTTTAATGAGCCCAATACATCTCACTCTGCTAGAATCAAATGAATAAAGATCATGGTACTTCCTGGTAATGTCTAAACCCAACTTTTCCATGATTGCTTTCGGCATAATATTATGGGAAGCACCAGAATCGAACATGGCATTATGCAATACAAACTCATGCAATCGAAGACTGATATAAAAAGGAGGCACTTCGTTGTCCGAAGACTCACCATATAAAGCTGGTCCAAATATCAGTTCCGATTGATCATCTTCAATATTCACCATATCAGACATGGGATCGAAATTCAAAATTCTAGAAACTTGACCTTTATAACTGTTGTTCCTCATTAGTTCAGTCAAGGGGATGGATACCTTCAATTTTGAAATTTCATTCTCCAAACTAAAAGCTGAAGTCTTTTGGATCTCTTTGGCTGGAACATATTTCTTTTCAACCTTCTCTCTCGATGTAATTGGCTGATTTGATTTTTCTACTGATGATGAATTAGTGGCAGCAGGATCAACTATCTCTTTTGCTTTCTTTTGTGCAACAGGTGAATCGTTTTTAGGTGCTGAAACTTCCTTTCTCTTCTGAATTGGATTGACTGGTACATCTCTATTTCTAAGAGAATATTGCTTCTGCTGAGCTAACAATGCATTCATATATCCTCTCTGATGCTCATCCGACTCTTCCTCAAGAGATGCATCATTAGCTAGGATAAAATCCTCATCTCTTTGTACCGCTGAACTTTCTGCATACTCATCATCTTCAGTGATATAAATAGGAATATCATCAGGAGTAAAGAAATGATTTTCCTCCCCTACTACATCATCTTCATCATCTGAATCCTGACCAACAATATTCTGCTGAAGAGGTGTTTTTACTTGCTGCTGGACTGCTGGTTCTTGTGCTCGCTGTTCTCGTTGCTTAATCCTGAATTGTGGCTGCTGCTGACCACAGAAGTTGGAATTTCGAACTTGAGGTTCGGGCTTATCAAGAGTGAACCTTTCGAACATTTTTTCCACTTTGCGAAGTATTTGATCTGTAGATGTAGAAGCTTCTTCCTTTATCACAACTTTCTTCTCTGCTTTCAGCCTAACTCTCTTATCATTCAAGTTTGCCTCAACACTCACGGCAATCTTCTGCATGTCCTCTAAAGTGGGCGGATCTCTATCTCGTAATGAATAGGCCATCTCCAGATCAAAACCATCCGGGAATTTTAACAAAGCTGATTTCTTAGAAGGCCTCAAGTCATCAGGAATTGCATTATAAACCGCATTAAATATGATAATATAGTCTTGGACGGACTCACCAGGATTGCGCTTGATCTTAGTATACTCATAAGTGATTTGAAGCGGATCTTTCTTCATCTCCTACCGATCTAGAAACTGTATCTGAAGCTCTTCTAATGTATTAATACTTCTGGGCTGTAAAGCTCTGAACCATTTACGTACCTCACCTCCGAAAGTTTGCACAAATAATCTCATGGAGACATTCTCTTCATCAATTTCATGGAGGTCCAAAAAGTCTGTCATTCTGTCAATATGCTGCTGAGCAGGCACACTTTGAGGAGTACCATCAAACAAAGGAATTTTACTATGATAATCAACGGGCATGGGATCCAAGTTTGCTGGCAGAACAAGAGGTGCGAATCTAGCAGCCATTGCTCTTGGTGGATTTATGATCTGTCTTGGAGAAACGGGTGGAGAAGGAGCAGTAGGTGTATGAGGTGTATGTGGCGGAGGTGGAGGAGGAACTACTCCTGATTGCTGATAAAAAATGGATGGTTGTACGGGAATGGTAGGAATGAAATAAGGTTCATCGCGAACTTGTGAATCAGATGTAACTACTGATGGACCAAGAGTTTCAGAAGCAGACTCTATGAATTCAAGGATATTCGTTGCCACAATAGAGTTTTGAAGATTCAAAATGTAATTATCAATGGATCTATTGGCTTGTTCAATCTCGAGATACTTGATAAACTTAGGATTTATGATGGTAGAACTAGTAGCACTTTCAGATTTAGTTTCGAACAACGAAAACTCGAACCGATCATCAAACTCAATATATTCAATGAATTTAAATACAGAAGGGTATGAATGAGATTTAAACAAAGGGATCACGGGACTTTCTCAACGGAGGATTCTTGAAATCAGATTGGGATTCTCATACACTGGAGGCGGATCAGGATCGGGATGTGATCTACTATGTCTTCTGGAAGCCAGTGTGTTGATCTTATTCAAAAATCAAAGGACAAAACCGATCTATTCAGCCTATCAAATTCTAGACTTAATCACCCAAAAGTCCAGAACGATGTAATATACTAGGGTAATTCACAAGGAAAATGTCATGTTCACAAGCTAAACCGGAGATCAATTGAAGCAGCGTTTATCTACTTCCGCTAATGCAAGGCAAAAGCGTTTCGAAAGCTACCTGGCGTGACTTCAGACTCCGTCTGTAACTTATGAAGAAAATAACATCAACAAGCAAACCATTTTCTCCCCAGTATGGTCACCACTATGTTAGTTCCCAAATCCACCTTAGGCTGAAATAAGGCAGAAGAAGGACAACACCAAACCACGCTCATCCTCGTAGCTAGCCCTACGAGGACAGGAGAGGGCTCTCTCTGGGTCAATCTCAATGAAAATATTCAAAGGGGCTTGAGATGACTAAAAAAAAAACTGATATTAGGCTAGATAAACAAATAGGAGGGTTTGATTTTGATTTTTAGGGGTTTTTGTTGGAAAAAGGGAAAAAACATTTTGGGCTTGGGGATGAGGCCAAATTCTTGCAGAGTTCAAGTTGGGGCGGGGTAGGCAGCGGATTTGATGTCTTAGATCGAATGAATGAATTGAAAAGACTGATGAGGAGCTGAAGAGGGCAAGAGAGTGCAAGGATCCTCTTCAAACTGACGAAAAACATATAAAATTAAACAAAAGTCTAAGGCGGAGCACCAAATCAATGAATTCTACCTCAATTACTCATTTGTTTAATTCAGAAGCATAGAGAAGGGAAATGGAAAACATATAAAATTTATGAAACTTACAATAACATGAGAATAACATCATCAAAACTCAGAAGCCACAAGGATCCCAACAAGTGCTGCAAAACTCTGGTCTTTCCTTTGCCAAAAATCTGAAATGAATGTACAATGAGGTGCCAAACTTTTCCCAAGTATCCAACCCTGAAAATGTCTCAAAAAATACAATATATAGAACATCCTAACCCCTTCCCATGCCTCTAGGGGTCAAGCTCATCATTCTAGGAGCTGTTTCAACCAATTCTAAACATGGAGCTAAAATCTAGGCAACCAAACAACTTGCCTCTATATGCTAGGAAACTGATCCATTCACTTAATTTTCACTTTTTAGTGAATGAATCCTCTAGAACAAGTAAAAAAATGCCAAATTTACATCATGGTTACCAAATTACATCAAGAGAGATCAATCATCACATGAAAAAGTAAAACTACTCAAAACTGGGCGAATTTCTGAGCTGAACAGTGAAATTTGGGCAAAATTCCTCTATGCGCCGCGCCCAAATTCTCTATGCGTCGCGCCAATTTGGAGGTGATTTTGGGGCAGTTCCTGAAGTCCAAATTGAGCTCATGATAGCTCGTTGGAAAGCCCTGGATGTCTGATATCCAACCCAAGTGGAATTTTACAATTTGGATGTCATTTGCCCCTCCAAAATTGCAATCTCCCAAGACTGGTTCCTGCTGGTACAAAAAGTGGCAGAAAGGCCATTTTTGGAATGTTTTTGGCCCTTTAGACAGCCCAGAATTTGATGAAATGCTTCGGCCATTCCTAAAAATACATAATATATCATGAAAAACCCAAAAATGCAAAGTTTTCCTCCAGAAGATGTCCCAATCATAAGCGCGCGTCGGGCGGAAAAACCTGTTTTGCAACCAAAATTTTCAAGATGACAAAATCTTCTCCAAATTTGCTGAAATTTGGAGTGAAGGTCTCCCATCATGTCTCATGCTCAGCCAAGGTAGCTTCGGCCAAGATTAAGAGTGGATCCGGCCTTTTCCGACGTTTCAGTGCTTTTACAACCTCGCCTTTAGGATCTTCATTTTTGCTCTAAACGTGTGTGCGGGCCCAATAGTGATTCTTCATGTGTCTGAGCATGTCTTTGTCCCTATTGGCCTTTTCCAAGAGCTTCTCCAGATTAATTTTGATGTGCGTAAGGCAAGTCTCTCGCTCAAATGGTGTCATGTCACCCGGTCTCTTTCGGGCCAATTCTCAATCTTCACGGATTTGCCGCAACTCTATGAGTGTCTACAGATCCTCTAGTTGTTTATTCCACTGCTCCAAGTAATTTATAACCCACTGAGCTCTCTGCAACTTCACGGTCAAAGTGTCAATCTCAGCCTTTTTTTCCTGGATTATCTCTTTCAGCTTTGAGCTGGGAGAACTGGCATCAACATCGATCAAAACAAAATCAGTATCTTGGACTCCCGAGGGGCCCTCATCGTGCATAGGCCTCTTGCCTCTGTCCTGAACCTATACCTGTGCTGATGTCAAAGGCGAGACCCCTTCCACGCCATGTGGAGATAGTACTCGCACTGCTGATGAAGATAACGAGACCCCTTCCACCCCTGGTGGAGATAGTACTCGTCGTGCTGCCACAAATAAGGCTCTATGGCCTCTCTGATATGTCACACAAAATGGAACACTTATAGGCTCAGTCTCAGGAACCTCAAACTGATGTGAAGGCTCTCCCTCATCATGAACTACCTCGGGAGGCTGTGGCGTTGCAAAGAAATCACGGGAAATGAACTCATCCCACGCGATGCCCTGTAATCCAAGCTGATGCACTACAATGATTTTGATGAGTGCATAATGATAGATGCTGTTATGCTGCTGCTCCGGAGTCTTCTTCTCCACAAGGGTAGTCATCCACTCTATATTCCGACACATGAAGTATGGAATATTCATCAGTCGCACTCTCGTGAAATTTATCAAAAGTCTGATATGGTATGCATAAAGGCGTGAGAATCTACCCTCACAGCTGAAATATCGGATGATGAGTTTCATCAATGGTGCATAAGACTCCTGCAGAAATCGGAATGGAAATACCCTGCTCAACTGCCTCAAATATCCAGGTCTGATGTAAGGCTCATAATATGCTCTATCCAGCTGTTGTCTCTTATTCCACTCCTCACCAATGTTCGGTATCCCAGTCGCCTCAGAAATAGTCTCTGGTGTCAAAGTGAAGTTCACTCCAGCAAGATTTACATGACCATTATGAAAATGTAGGACAAATAGGCGAGCTAAATCATGATGATGCTGCGTTCGGGCAATCATCTCACAATACTGGAATCATGACTGACGTTGAAAACAATCCATTGCAAGTGGAAAGGCCTGCAATTGGGTCAAATAAGTGGGCTCCTCCCTAACATGCCTGCCACTTTTATGAGATCTCCTCGGCACATTAAGCTCGGTAGATGAATCACTGTCTTGCTCATATGGTGAATCTGTCTCTGACATGGTGCTGAAAAGAAGGTGTTTGACAAGTCTATGATGATAAATATATGGTGAAAACAAGAGTTTGTTTTTCAATGCCAAGTGTGCCACATATGAAATGAGAGGCTGCAAGGAAGTGTCACAGTGAATACAATGGACTATCAAGTGATTTTGGAATGGACAGACAGTCACTCACTGCTCTGAAAACTTTGAGATTAGGCACCTTTACAAATGTTATGGGAATAGGTGATAATGATGGGGGGTAGTTTTAGGAACAAGAGTTGATGAAATGACAATATATAAGTAAAATCAAAGACATAAAGGCAACCCTTGAATGTTATGGAGATTAGGCTTTTGTCAATAGAGGGAAGTGATGATAAGTAATAAGGTTTGAGGATTAACACATGGGCATAAAAGAGTATAAGGGATATGGGACAGTAGGAATAAAAGAGAAAGACTGTGATAACAGTGTAATGGGAATGGAAAGGGTGGCAAATGACCAGAGTTCAGCACCAAAACTCACTTTCAAATTTCCCACATAAACCCTAGGAGAAAATTTTGATCTAAATGTAGGGTTTGTTTTTCACCAACTAAACTCTTGATATTTGACCTCCAAACACACCAAGCATGTCTTCAAATCAATGATCAAAGAGTTTCAACTTACTTGGAGAGGAAAGATTTGTTTGATTTTGAAAAATTGAGAAGCAATTTATGAATTTCGGGCTTGGGGGCTCAATGCGCCGCGCACACACCCAGTGTGCCGCGCTCTATGGGTGCACCGCGCCTGTGGCAAAAAACACTGTTAATTTCGGCTCTATGTGTCGTGCCCTATGCCAACGCACCGCGCTCAATCCTCCAAGACACAGTCACGGCTTAAAAACCCAGTTTCGTCCTTCCGCTGCAAGTTCGACTTTTCTCTTGGATTTTCTCAATAACACTTGTTGCAAATGAATGAAGAGCTTTGAGAAATATCTCATATAGACATGGTTTTGATTTTTTCTTCTCCAAAACCCATTTTGTAATGTTTTTTACCTTTGGCACTTTTTCATTTAATACAACTTTTGTTTTCTTGTTTCCTCATGACTTTCTGAGCTTCGAATGATGAAATTGGTTGATTTTTTGTAGGGATGTTGGCGTCGAAACTTGGCAAAGGAAGACCAGAGTCTGCAAGTGAAGAAATTCATGGTGGAAAGATACATATTATTACAAAAACAAATCTGACAATTTCTTATTCAAAAGAGAGTTTTGAACAAGAAATGTCCTCAAACATTTTTGATAATAAAAATTTTAAACTGAGAACTTATTGGAAACCTCCTCATGGCCTGCAGGCATTGTTTGACATTACTAAAGACCAAACCATAGACTTAGAAACTGAAAGACTTCTTATTGACCAAAATAACCATTTATGACTGTAAATGACATAAACTGAACTTTGATAAATTTTGATGAAATTTTGACCAACCCAGCAGGTACAAACATGAGGGAAACGAGAAAACCAAACCCTTCCATCAGTCAATGGCATGCCCCTAACAGAATGCAGATGAATGAGAAGAATGAGACACCTAAAAAATGAAATGCAATAAGAGAAATGATCTCTGACGGAGGGCTGTAAAGACCAAATCTAACAGGTTCTATCCTTATATCCTTCGCCTTGGAACAGATTCCACTGATGCAGCCACAACATGTGACACTGGATGTGTCTAATCCTAGAGATCCGTGGATGCAGAGATGGGTGGAAGTCATGGGTAGGAATGCAGACCAATATACCATTGTGTTCTCAACTGCGTTCTTTGCCTGGTTCCGGGGACAGATTGTCGCCATCAATGAGTATGCATATGCAGGCGTTGATTTCCGAGGAGATCCAGATTTAGCATTACCAGAAGGCGCTTAGTGGGGTGAAATACGTAAGAATGTTTTGACCACATTTTTTATTTTCCTAAGGTTTACACAATGTTTTGTATTTTGATGTTTTCCCAAGACTAAACTAAATTTTTTATGTAATGCAGATGTTGGTCGTGTTCAACCAGTAGTGGAACCAAAGTGCGAAGCAGATGTGCTAGTAGAGAGGGCTGTCGGGAGATCAGTCCTTCAGGATTTTGATATGGCTGAGACTCTGACTGAGCTTCATCAACACATAGAGGGTTTGACCTTTGGGATTCTGGATTGCCAGATCAAAGAGCTACCTATGCGACTGCAGTGACACACTATTGGGGTTCCTAACCACTGGATGCAGTTAATTCATAGGATAGCTAGATCTATAGCATGTTACTACAAGCACCACTAGTTTACTTGTGACATTTTGCAAACATTTTGAGGTCAGGTGACCAATGTGTCTTGGGCACAAATTTTTGTAAAAACCTATAACTATCTATCTATATGATTTCGGTGTTTTCCTATGTTTATTGTGCAATACTATTCAATGATGCGAATGTTTTCTTTACATATGTTGCAAATTTATGTCTAAAACTTGATTAGATAATGAATCAATCAATGTGTTCAAATTTCTGGAAATGTGTTGATATTGAATAAAATCAAAGCATCTTTCCAAAATTTAAACTCTAAGGAACAATCTATGAAATGTTGGATTTCTAGCAGTATAAACACTAGTAAGTTGTAATACCACAAGTTGTGAGTCTAACCTTATGATGATACGGTTAATACCAAATGAAATGGAATCAGAGAGAAGTTCGATCAACGCGCTATAATCGACGATATTGTTCATCAATCTACCAATACAAATCCCTTGAAAACTCACTAACTCGCAGTTCAGAGCAAAAATGGCCCATGCTTCAGAGGATAGATTATGCGTACTATGACTAGCACCATAAGCATATCCAACAAAGGGTTCTGAAGATTCAAACATTTGCGATGAAATGTAAAGCAGATTACTAATGTCAAGAAAACTCTAAAAACAAATTAATATAGTGAATGCAAATCAACAGCATATATATACAGTATAATACAAAAAATTACTATGCTCATGATTAAGCATAGTAACGTTTCAAATACAACCCATTTCTAGGCTGCGCCAATAGAATTCCATCGTAATCAACCAACTCATAGGTGCCCTTAGCAAGAAATCTTTTGACAATAGAGGGGCCATGCCATAATGGCTCAAACTTTCCTGTACCTATTAGATTAGCTTCTTGATCGTAAAGAAGGACCAAGTCGCCCTCTGAGAAAATGCGAGGCTAGAAATTTTTTTCGTGTTGCGCCTTTATACATCTCTTATGTGCTTCCTTGGCCAATTGGGCTTCACGACATTGTTATCCATCAATAAAATTTTGTCATAACTGATGATGGCTAAAACAAGTCTATTAGTCTTCAAGAAAAAAATTTCATACAAAATCTGTGACTTCTTGAAGCCTCTCTGTGTTCATTATCTTTCAGAAGTCCATGTCATTGATAACCTTCATTCAAATTCCTCAAAGAAAACCTACTGGTATAAAAGACTATTTCAAAGCCTTCCTTTTCCTTCATTTCATCCATTCCATCAATTTTCCTTGAAAACCCCCTTTCCTCCTGTTAAATCCCTCTTTTTCTTTCCTTTTATGCTTCATTTCATAAAAATCCCCTTTAAACCAATAAAAACCCCCTTTTTGTGGTTTAAACTATCCTTTTTACCCTATCGAAACCTTTGAAAAAAGTTTAAAAACCCACTTTTTGGCCTTTTTCGACCTTTTTCGAACATAAAGCTTTAAGCCCCCTCCCTTCCTCTGCCATAAAACCTTGCGCCCATGACTAGGCGTTAGTCCCCATCGCCATCACGCATCGGCGTTCCCAATTCCTTTTTCCCCTCACCTTTTTTCTGCCGATTGGCCAGTCTCCCAATGCAATCACAACTGTTGATCGTGTTTGATCGGACGGCCAAACGCTTAACTCTCCACGCCAATCCCTAGCCCTTATTACTATAAGCTCCCAGTTCGCTTACTCCTCCTCGGGACCGTGCCCTAGAACCTACCCTTATCCCCCATCGGCATCGACAAATCACTTTTTTTCTTCATTTCACTTTCTTTTTCCTCTGCCGATGATTCAACCTCTGATAGGATCTGCACCATTGATCTACCAAGATCAACGACTGTCATCACTCTCCTCCATTTTCTCAAGCCCTGTCAACCACTTTTCTCCGAAATTATCTCAACCGTGGATCATCTGGATCCGAAGGTGATCATTTCCCTCCTATTATCCATCCTACCGACGAATTTATTACCCTTCACCTCCTCGACAACAGATCTCCACCATTGATCTGGGAGATCCGACGGCCATTAGGCTCCTTCCCGTTTACTCGCTTCCATAACACCTTCCCCTTTTCCCCTAGCCCCATTCCTTCATTTTTTCTTTTATTATCTTCTCCGCGCTATGCATTCCCCTTGAGCGATCCTGACCGTAGATCTTATTGATATGATGGTCATCGCGCTCCCCCTCTCATCCTCCAACCACCCGACCATCCCTCCTCATTCATCTGTGCAAACAAATCTCAACCGTAGATCAAAGGCCTCAGGCCTTGATCTAACAGCTACCATGCTCCCTCCTTCCATCCCATCTCCCAGCCATACCCGCGCTACCAAAAAATTTTTCTTACATCACCACGGTCCCACCACCCCACCCACCGTGCAACTTTCCAACCTTCATGCTCATCCACGACTGTAGATCTTCGGCCCGAAGATCTAACGGTCCCAAACCATTTTCGCGTTCATTTCACCAATAAAACCAATCGCGCGTTTTCAACGCGAAAACGATTGTTTTTTCCTGGACACGTGTTGCTCGACGGGCGATATCGCATTTGTTTCGTGTTAAACCGCTTACCACCATTTGCGAGCGCAAAAACCATTCATGGTTTTTTCAAAACCACCTTTCGCTAGTTTCATGCCAAAGTCAATTTTAAACCCTATTTTCACAGGTTTTTCCACAGAACTTACTCCTGCATACATTTTCCCCTCACTTCTCCTCTCGTCCTCCGCCGAGCCTCCAAAGAAATTTAGCCATGAAAACGTAGGTTTTATTAATATTTTTGGTCTGTTTCTAGGTTTCAAAGGAAGCTAAAGCATTAAAAGGTACTCCATAGCCAAACCAGTGGCGGAAACCCCCTAGGATGACGATCCTTGGGGTTTAAAGTACAAAAAGGAGATTTTCATGGCTTTCAAGTGTATTGTCAGTGGCTTATGAATGCTGGTAAAACAAATAAAAACCCTCTAGCATGCCAAAGATACCTGTCCACAACAAAAAGGAAAAGACAGGGAATATTAATGAAGATCAATGAAGAAATTAAAGGATAAAGGTTAAAGAATAAAGAAGGAAGATCAAAGGCTTAACCAATGATTTACATGGATAAAGCACGGTGTAAGACAAGGGATTAAAGGTTAATATAGTCAAAAAAGGACAAAAAACCTGAAGATGATTATAAAGGCCCAAAAGCAAGATCAAGGCCTAAATCAGTGTTTAAAGCTTCAAAGCAGATTAATTAAAGGCAAAATTGGGCCTAAAGAGCAGTTTTATGATTAATTCAAGAAGAATTAGGCCTAAAGATAGCCTTGAACACATCAAAAGGGAGAAACTATTCAATCAGAAATATTAACTGACTCCTTTGGCCATTCTTTATCTGAAAAGGCAAACAAGCAGTTATTACACAAAATAATATATTTTAAACTGTTAGAACAGTTATTGTAAAGATAAGATAAAGCCTTAAATTCAATCTTTTCCACCTATCTTTATCTCATAAATTAAGACAAAGCTATTTAAACAAAGAAGTGGCTGCATATATTCTTACCTTATGCCCTGCGTAGTTTTCAAGGCTAGGAAAGAATTTACTCTGTAATTAATAACATTTTGAACCCTAGAAGAGTTTCACCTCCTCATTTGCAGTATAAATACTGCATTGGAACTCATTGTAAATGTTGGATTTTGATGAATGATGCTGGAATACTATATAGTCCTTTGAAGCTCTTGAAGAGAAATTGATGTCTTGGAACTCATGCATGATCTAATTCGCTTATTGATGGAGAAGGATTGCTTGCAGGACCCATAGACTTGGTTGATGGTGAATTTTTCTTATGTTTATGTTTTCTAGTTTTCCATTATGTTTTCCATCTTGCTATGTTGCAGTAGGACAAAGAATCTAGATTAAGAAATGTTTTCTAATGGCACCTTAAATATGTTTGTCCTTCACTGCCTTAATGTTTTCTTCTGCTTAGATACATTAGAGAAATCATTCATTTTCTCTCTAACAAGTTCTTAGCATGTCCATTTCTTGAATAAAATAGATCAGTTAGCATCAATTGTGATTTATGGTTAGCCCTGCATATTGTTGCCACTGAAATATTCTGTTCTTGGAATTAAATGTTTGTCTTGGTTAATTATCTATTTTCAATCTCAAATCAAATGGATTAGGTTTTGCTTATGCCTTTGATTCTCTTGCTGTTTTTATCAATTTTCTAACTCCCTCAATTTACAAGTGTATAGAGGATTCTGTTTCAGCCCTTTATTAGTTTTTTGTTCTTAATATTAATGTCCATCACATAAATCCAACCTAACTTTAAAAGATCCACCAGCCAAGTAAAATTTCCCTTCAAATGCCCTTAACACCATTGATGAACTTATCTGGACCTTGTTAGACTCCATTGCCCAATGACTTAACAATCTTCCATGTTTCCTATCTAAAACTATCAAAGTATCATACCTAACCAAAAAACAATCAAATACCTTGCACTTAACATGTAGCGTAAAATCAACCTCTTAAAATCATCAAGCTATATCCTTACAAACATATTGAGAGATCTCTCTTTGAGACTAGGAGGGCTAGATCCTAGAACTCTAAAGCTTGGTTTGATGTTACCCCTGTCAATTTGTATCTCAATCAATCTAGCAAATTATGGGGAGATAACATAGTGGAGATCACGGTGGGACTGAGTTCATAGTAGCCTGAAAAAATCTTATAGACTCATATACATCCCTAGTCTGACTTAAAAGCCAACCCATAGCCAGAGTAGAAACTAATTACTTCATCATCCTAGCAAGATAATGACTTAGTTAGTGGATACTCATTAACCTTAAGGCTGCATAAAGAAACTAAAAATCCAAAAGTACTCCCTATATTGATTTTTTATCAAGAATTTGGTGGTGGACCATTGTATACATATCTTCAAAATTTCAAACAAAATCCACCTGGTGACTCCACTAGCCTCCAGTAGGTTTTCCTCATCCCACTAGTCCCCTAGGTTGTTTTAAGATTGTGTCAAATCACTCCAAAATAGTTTTTAAAGCCTAGTTATACCTTGTGTGAACAAAGAGATCTGGCTTCACGAAGGATCTATACTAGATCAAACCCGGACCCAAATCCTCTTGAGATAGTTGATAATCCAGACAGTATCCTTAGGAAATCTCCTAAATCCAAGAATCCAACTGTTGTCAGAAAAATTCATAGAGCTAATTCTGTCCCTGAAAACCTCTCAGCTCTACAAAATACACAAGTTGACTTACCATTCATAAGAAACCCATCCAGAACTAAGTCACTTAGTGATATAGATCAGATAGACTTTGAGTCTCCACACTCACCCCAACATAGTGGTGAACATACTGATAGTAGAGAAGCCACACCACCTAATCTTCATTTCATTCATAGCTTTTGTTTCTCTCATCCTAGATCTGCTCAAGAGTCTCTTGTTTATCCAAGTACTTCTATTATTCATACACCCACTGTTCAAAATACTCCATTCCATCCTCCCCCTCCTTTCATAAACCCTCCACTTGTAAACCCCCCATTTATCCCACAACTTCCTATCATGGCAACATGGTACGCTCCTCTATTCCTTCCTTTACCTTTAGCCAATTTTCCACAGGACTATCAGTCCAAAATTACCCATTTCATAGGAAATGAACCCACTACTGCTCAACAGCATGTAGATAAGGTGAATGCTGCCTTTGATTATATGGAAATAGAAGATGCGACCATTAAGATGAGAATGTTTGCCCAAAGTTTAGGAGGAGAGGCTAAGAAATCGTTTAAGGGTTTAACTCCTAATAGTATAAATGATCTCCCTTCTTTACATCAAACATTCATAAACAAATGGGAAATTAGGAAGAACCCTCTCCAAATACTTTTAGATTACAACAATCTCAAGAGAAACACTGGGGAAAGTGTGAAAAATTATTTCACTAGATTTAATAGTGTTTATAATGCACTACCCCCAGATTTGAAAGCTCCACAAGGCTCAGATTTGGCCAAATTCCTTGAAGGATTTGATCCCGAAATGGCCTATCAGCTGAGAGAAAGGGATCCCTTAACTTTAGAAGACATGCAGAAGGGAGCTCTTAGTGTAGAGGCCAATTTAATTGAGAAAAGAGATAGGATGAGATCAGAAAAAAGGGTGACTTACAAAGATGACACAACACCTCTACCCTCATCTTTTGACACCAAAATTAACTCCATAGATGGGAAAATGGAGAGGATGATGGAAAAAATCAGTTTGAATGAGAGAATGCCTCCTAGGGAAAATCAAGCCAATCTTCAAAACAGAAATAGAAACCAGAATTTTAGATGAGATCCTCTTCAAATCAGACAAAGAGAGAGTGACCAAAAAATCAGACCCCCTTTCCAAGACAACTATGTAGATGAAGAAGAAAGAGAGCCTGAGCATTTGGAAGAAGACCATGTAAATGTCATAGGTTCGGATGATGAGGATAACACATTCCTTACTGAAGAAGAACAAAGGATGTTTTCTTCAAAACCAAATGAGAAATAATATGAAGATTCTGAAGACTATGGATTAGGATTTGAGAATGCCATAATGGAAGTCCATAGGCAGTATAACCTTTGGAGCAAAAAGAGTCAAGATGTTCCTAAAACAGATCAGCCAAACACTACTGTTAGAAAAACCTCTGAACCTATCCCTAAAAAGACAGTATAAAGCACAAATACTACGACTATAAAGACTGAACTAAACAAGCAAAAGACTAGCCAGCCTAGTAATGATTCAAGCTGCCCTAGTACTTCAAATAGTGGCCCTGAAAAAACCTTACTGTCCAAACCATCAAATCAGAATCAGCAAATTAAAAATGTAGAAAAGTTCATGGCTGATAAAACTGATGTAAATGCAATAAATATACCTGCGCCTTTCATTTTTGAGGGGGAGATTGCTAAAATCAAGATCAATATACCCCTCACTGAATTGGTAACCCAAGAGGTATATAGATCCCAGATTTTCAAAGTGTTAAACATAGGCAAGGATACTGATACCTTGAACTTAACTGATGATAAACCAGAACTATTGTTTGGTCCTAAAGTAGAAGGAAGGTATCAAGAAGGAGCAGTCCCTCCTTTCTATGTCAGTCTAAACATACATGACAAAATTCTGCATAATGTTCTATCTGTCATCTTGATGTGAACATGGCTCCATTGGAAGTATTCCTATACTTGAAAGAGATTTTGTTTTTTCAAGTAGAGTAGGATAGAAAAAAATTAAAAAAAAATGTCAAAAGAGAAAAGAAGAAAAGGAATAAAATCTCAGGTGAAAACCTATTTTGAGGTGCCTAAGATTGGCTCACTGATTTAAAACCTCCATGAGGGAGTCAATAAGTTGAAAAAAAAGAGAAAATAAGAGAAAAAAGATCCTAGGTGAAAACCTCATTTGAGGTGCCTAGGTAGACCTACTACTTGAAAACCTCATTGAGGCAGCTAGTAGGCCTAAAGAAAAAAGAAAAAGTGAAAAAATGAAAAGAAAAAATGTATTTTCTCCATGTATCTCTCTCTAATGAATGTAGGTGCTCTCCAACCTTTGCAAGCAACAAAACAACAAGTTGGCACCAAAAGAAAAAGTTGGTTGAAACCCCAGTTAAAGGAAGTCAAACCTGGACTTCCTCCTCCTTTTCTCATATGCTCCAAAAGGACCAAGGTCATTCCAATCCATCACCCTCATCCATTTCCAACATCCACCCATCATTTCCATGTTTTTCTCATTCATTTTCCTTGTTGTACTAAAATGCTACAGGAAACCATGTTTTTGCTATAGGAAGTCATGGTTTTAGCTGAAAATTGTTTTTATTATATCTCAAAAACCGTGCATCCATTTTCCGATTTGTTTTAGGGGGATTTGCATATATATGATGGTAACATGCTGAAGCAATTTTAGCAGTTTCTAGTGCACATTTGGTGAGAAATCGAACTCCATCACCTACAACCATTTTTATTTTTCTCGCGATTCATGCATCCAATGACTAAGATGTTTTAGGGGGAGGTGCATAAGGATTATGGTAACATGATCATATAATTTTAGGTCAATCTAGTCTATCGTTTGAGATCTATGGCTAAAACAAGTCTGCTACAAGGGGTTGTCCTGAACTGCTACAAGAAATTCTGTAATTGCTACAGGAAGTTACAACAAGCTACATGCAGGTGAATCAAGGACAAAAAATAGTCAGAAAAGGCCTTGATATGTAAAAAAATCAGTTAGGAGAGTCTTACCATCATTTCCTGTCAACTTCTCATCACTCTTCCATCTCAAGCACAAGGATTTTTCACTCAAACCCTACACTTTTTCACCTCTGTACATAATTTTTTTGAAAAAAAACACAGATTTCCTTCACTCCATTTTTCCAAGGCCACATCACTTCCTCATCATTCTATAATCATCCTACCATCACCCTAAGACCACCTCACACCCTCCCTCGTCACTCATAGAGAGCTAGAAGCCTAAAAAAAGCAGAGAAAGAGGCTGCTACAAGAAATAGTAACCTGATGTAGAAAGCCTCGTGTAAGCACCAGAAAAGCACTGAATAAGGTTTTGACCAATCATGGAGACCAATAAGACTTGTGAGATGAATATAAAGACAAAAATGGCACTACAAAGGGGATCCTCTACTAGCAGACATACACGTGAAGACTTAGCAAGAAGACAACACACACATAAAATTTATCAGTCAAAGAATCATCATGCTATGAAGACTTGTAGAAAATAAAAATCATCAACTACAACACTCACATCATGAGCATCTCAGCCACAACATTTTATTTAGGGATGTGAAGCAGCAACAAAAAAAAACAAAAAACCTGATAAGACCTCCATATTCAAGGCTATCAACAATAGGACCTCCAAAAAATTATCACTTACAGCTTCAGGATCATTAGTAGTAGTTTCATAACCACCAAAGGTAGCTTCATCAGTCATATCAACAACCTCAATATCACCTGCAAAAACACATCAAAGGTAAGGCTCAGGTATACAACTCTCTAACCTCACCCTTCGTATCTATAATAGCTTAAGAAAACATTAAAAGTGTGAGAAGGAAAGGTTTTTTTTATAGCCAAAATTAGTAACAGAGCAACCTCAACATTATCTAGTAGTTAGCTTCACTTTTCCTCCAAGACGCACACACATTTGGGAGAGGAAAAAGACAAAAGTGAAGAGGACTTGAGAAAGTGGGTAGTAAGCCGTTAGTTATGATGGAAGACAAGGAGTGCCAAGGGGTAACTGAGAGCGAACTCAGTTAACAAAAAAAGAGCTCTGAGTTTATTTTGCATGCAATGAAAAAAGAGAGTAAATATTGAAAAAAGAGAAAAAATTGAAATAATATGAAAAAGAGAAAAATAAAAAAATAAAAGGTGGATCCACCACCTCTTGGCATGAAATTAGTTGCTGCTACAGGTGAAATAGAGTTGCTACTGGAACACAATTTTCTACAGGAAGTTGCTATAAGAAATATTTTCTAGAGGAAAAACATATTTTCTACAGGAAAGACAAATTTGCTATAAGAAGCTAATAGAGGGCTGCAAGAGGAATATTTTTCTACTAGGGTATTGGAAAATGATTAATTAATAGTTAAAAGGTACAAGGAAACACAATAGAGTTGCAAAGTATTTTCTACCAACATGGTAAATTATATAAGGGTGAAAGCTATTCAAGTCACTGGTTTCATCATCATATCATTCCTTTCTTTTGCTTCAGTTTATTGACCATCATTTCTTCCTCTATGAGAAGAAAGAGCTCTTTGTGAAGTGTTTTCAATTGCAGAATTTAATGAAGAGAATCTAGATTGTTAGTTAAGGGTGTTCATAAGGATTTTATGGATAATATGATGTGTCATGACAAAAAAATTGTATCAGTAGTAAGAGGCTTGGAATTCAATGAGAATTGCATTAGTAATGAGGTAATGGATGCCAAAATATCCTTCTTTTCATAAGGAGAAGTGCCATAGGAATAATAAGAAGACAAACCCAAAGAAAGGTGTTTCCCTCACAAATAGAAACAATTAGAATTGAATAAGAGTAGCAAGAAGAGTAGCAGGAGGACCAACATATGGACCAAGGAATAGAGAATGACCATGCCAACATACATGAAGAACTAGAGGGAAAGGAGGGTGAATAGGTTGCTCAGAGGATGAGAAACTGTTTCAGTAGTGGGCTATGATGAGCCTCTAGATAAGACATAAATTAAGGCCCATATAACCTTTCTTAGGCAGATAAAATATATATTAAATCTCTCCTACACTTAATAATGTTTTTTTAAGCTTTAATATGATCTTAGGAAGGTTTAGAGATAATTTCATATTTGTTCCTAATATTATTTATTTTCAAAGAATATTGTGAGAATATTGGGCATATTATGAATATTTGGAGGAGATAATTTAGGGACTTGCTCCCTAATACTAGAGGATCAAGATTGGATAATAAATGAACAAAATATCATGAAATTCTTGAGAAATTATGGAGTAATTCTGGAACTCCAATGATTAAGAAAATCTAGGAATGTGTTCCCTGTCATTTAATGAAAATTCCTAGTGTTGAGAACCAAATCCACTATTTTAGGGATTTTGAAAGGGAAAGCTTCCTCCTCTCAAGGAGAATGATTCCTCATCATTTTTTATAAGTACCAATTTGAATTTACCTCTAAGGGCATGTATTGTTGAGTCTTATTGTGGAGAAAACTTGTTGTTTAGCATCTCCACTTTCTTTTCTTGCAGGGATGTACTTGGACTGATTCAATAATGAATGTTGGCACCATTTTTAGCTTCTAAGGATTGGTTTCTTCCATAGGAATCTAACTCTCCTTGGGCTTGGCCATCCCAGAAGCCTTAGAGCCCCTTGCACAATGTTGGGTATGTGTTATATTCTTTCCACGATTAGTCACATGCATGGGGGGGTCACAAGGGGGGCGATAGCCCCCACTGTACGTTGCGCTAGGCACAGTGGAGGGGGGGGGGGGGGGGGGGGGGCCACAGGGGTTCATAGGGGGCAGGTAGCCCCCTACGCGGGGTCTAGGGTAGTGTCCAGGGAATTTTTTTCCTTAATTTTCGGTGGGCAGACCCACATATGGTTTTGTGCATGAGTGTGCACATGGTTTTGGGGCATGATGGTTTTCGACCCCTAGTATATTGTAGATCCGGTCAAGGGAACTACGATTATGTTCTAATCCAGGGTTAATGGATTGGGGTTTATGAATGCTTCGACATGTATATATATCTGTTATAAAACTAAAAGGAATATAATGAAAAATCAAGCTGGTAGTCCTGAGTTGGGATCCAAGGGAAAAATCTCTGTGTATATCTATTTTATGTTTTATGCTCTCCCTATTGTTTATTTTCTATTTTTAAGAATTCATTTGCAAATAATTTATGTACAGGGTTAAAACCTACATTTGGTATCGGAGTTTTTTCGGCTTCAAGGGGACACCTTTGCTACTGAGGGGTTTTTTTCTCGCGTCTGTGGTATACCCTATTTAGTGGGAGATTTGTGGGATCGATTCTTGCAGTGAAAGAAGATGGAGAGAAGTGGAAAGATAGAGATCGAGAAATTTAATGGTCAGAGTTTTGAGTTTTTGAAGCTCAAGATGTAGGATCTTCTAGTGGATAAAGATTAGTGGATTGTGGTAGATCCGGGTACTAAACCAACGACAATGTCAGATGAAGACTGGGTGAAGTTGGATCAGAAGGCAAAGATCACAGTACGGTTGTGTATCTTAGATTCAGTCTTTTTGAATGTATCTAGGGAAGCTACAGTGAAGAATTTGTGGGCCAAGTTAGGGACTTTGTACCAATCTAAGTCTCCAGTGAATAAATTTTTCCTGCGGAAAATGCTGTATAACCTGAGGATGAAGGATGGAGACTCGGTGACAAAGCATCTGAACACCTTCAATACTGTGGTAAGTCACTTGTCATATGTTGATATTAAAATATCAAATGAATATAAGTGCATCAATTTTTGTGTTCTCTACCAGATTCATGGGACATTCTGGTTATTGCAATAGGTAGCAATACAACTACCTTGAATTTTGATGAAATTGTCTCATCCTTGCTGTGGGAGGAAATGAGATAGAGAAATATGGAGGGCCAGAATGGAGATGCCTTATCTATATGAGGAAGGTCCCAAAACATTTTTCTTTTTCTTTTTGAGTGGGAGATATAAATCTTGAGGGAGATCTAAATCTCCAAGAAAGCATTTAAAGGTGTGTTGGAAATGCAGAAAGGAAGGGCATTGAAAAAAGGACTCTAGATCTAAATCTCATGAGAAAGGAAAGGGATCTGATGATGCTCCTTCTAAAGAGGAAAAAACCACCTCAGATGAAGGTGGGGATGTGTATTTTTCTTCTTCTTCAAATACACATGTATATCATGAGGCATGGTTCATTTACTCAAGTGCATCCTTTCACTTCACTCCCCATAGGGAGTCGTTCTGCGAGTATGAGAAGTATGATGGTGGTGATGTCTTCTTAGGAGATGATAGGAAGGAAAAAATCGTAGGACATGGAAAAAATCAAGTTGACGCTGCAATATGGAAGGATTATAACACTTCTCGGTGTTCTAAATATTCCTGCATTGGCCAAAAATATGATTTCTGTAAGAAATATGGATGATGTAGGTGTAAAAACAATGTTCGAGAAATATACCTGCAAGATGGTTTGGGGAGCACTGGTATTAATGTAGGGAGTTTGGACTGGAACTCTATACAAGCTTCAGGGTATCACTGTTATTGATGTGTGCAACAGTTCTGTGGTTCCTGAAAGTGGAGCAGAAAGCCTAGCGGTCTCTAGAGAAAAGACAATGTTATGGCATCAAAGGTTTGGAAATATTGGAGAGAAGGGCCTTCGGATACTGCATGGTAATGGTATGGTAGAATGTATGTCTAGTTTATCTCTAGATTTTGATTTCTATGAACATTGGGTATATGGGAAGAAGAATTGGGTGAGTTTTCCTTATTGTGCTAAGAGGGTGAACAAGATATTAGAGCTTGTGCACAGTGATGTGTTTAGACCTATGTTGGTTCCTACTCCATACACACCTCAGAAAAATGGAGTTGCAGAAAGAATGGACATAACGTTGATGGAAAAGGAAAGAAGCATGCTTAGTGGTACCAGGTTAGGACATGAATTATGGGCAGAGGCAGTGGAGACTGCATGTTACCTAGTTAACATATCACCTTTATCAGTGTTGGAGGATAAGACTCCACATGAGGTATGGACTGGTAAGAAACCCTCTCTTTCAAATGTGAGGGTAATTGGATGTGATGGATATGTACATGTTCCAAAGGACAAAAGGACCAAGTTGGATAATAAATCTCAAAGGTGCATCTTTATTGGGTACAAGGATGGTTTAAAAGGTTACAAGCTTTGGAACCCAGAAACAGGGAAGGTTGTGTACAACCGAGTTGTGGTGTTCAGAGAGGTGAAATATGTTTTTAAACATGAAGTTCTACCAAATCAACCTGAGAAGATAGAGTTTTAGCTAAAGGAGGATGAATTAGACTCTACAACAGAACAAGATTCAGAAGAGGAAGAGCCACAAACTCCAGTTGTGAGAAGATTAGTTCAGGAAAGAAGGAAGCCAGAAAGGTATATTCCATATACTTTCTATTCAATGTTTTCTTTAACTAACACTGATGATTATCCCAGAAATTTCAGGGAGGAAGTGGATTTAGAGGATGGAAAACTCTAGAAGGAGGCCATGGTTGATTAAATGGCATCCTTGCACAAAAATGAGGCATGGGATCTGGTGGAATTTCCAGCTGGAAAGAAGCCCATCGAGAGAAAATTGGTGTTTAAGAAGAAAATTAATGTAGAAGGCAAGGTGGAGAAATACAAAGCTCAGTTGGTAGAAAAAGGTTATTCCTAGGTGTTGGGAATTGATTTTGGTGATATTTTTTCTCCTATTTCCAAGTTTACTTCTATTAGATTACTTTTATCTGTTGTTGCTGCATTTGATTTTGAGATAGAACAAATGGATGTGAAGAAAACATTTCTTCTTAGAGATATTGAAGAGGAGATCCACATGAAGAAACGTGAAGGATTTGCGGTGAAGGGTAAGAAATAATTGGTATGCAGGTTAAAAAAGTCTCTATATGGGTTAAAATAGTCACCAAGGATTTGGTATCAGAAATTTGATACCTATATATGGGGACTTGGCTTCACTAGAAGCAAAGAGGATCATTGTGTGTATTTTAAATTAATTGGTGACCATATTATTTATTTGGTCTTGTATGTGGATGATATGTTGCTGATTGGAAATGACAAAGAAATTATCCAAGATTTGAAGACCCAATTTTTTTCCAAATTTGACATGAGGGATCTTGGTGTTGCAAACTATATTTTGGGCATGGAAATTAAGAGAGATCGGGAAAATAGGAATCTCTGGTTAAACTAGAGGAAGTATGGCGAGACAATATTGCAGAGGTTCAATATGTAGGATAGCAAACTGGTGAAGGTTCCTATTCCTGTAGGTGCAAAGATATCTGCTGAAAAGTGTCCCAAGACACAAGAAGAAGAGGAGGATATGTCCCATGTTCCATATGCAAGTGCATTGGGTAGCCTGATGTATGCAATGGATTTTACTAGACCAAGAATTGCACATGCAGTGGAAGTATTGAGTAGGTTTATGTCAAAACCAGGGAAGGAGCATTGGACAACAGTGAAGTGGGTTTTCAGATATTTGCGTGGCACTAGTGATTATGGTTTGTGTTATTAGGGAAGACCAGGTGGTGAGCCCTGGTATTGCACCAAGAGTGATGCAACTCCCAGGGGATACCCTACTTTACTTTATCAACCTGGGGTTCGTACAAAATTGGAGGTGATAGTGCTATATACACAACAGATGCACTCTATTCATGTCCTCCTCTTCTTCTCTACAAAAGGGTGTTATTTCTTAAAATATGATAAGAACTGAAAAATAAATTGCTGAAAGGAAATGACAAAAAGGAAACTAAACTAAATTTCTGAAAAGAAATGACAAGAATGAAACTAATTTAATTTGCAGAAAGGAAAGGACAGGAAGGGAACTAATTTAACTTGCTGAAAATACATGGCAGAAAGGAAACTAATTTTAAACCACACTTAACTTGGAAAATTAGCTAAATGCACTCTATTTATCCTATAGTCTATCTAACATGCTTCTATCCACGCAACTAAACTATCCATAACTTAATTCTACTTGCAAACAATTTGATTTGCAGCTTGGAGGGAAGACAAGGGATAAAGTGGTGAATTGAGGGTTTAACGCATGAAACAGTACTTAGAAATGGAAAGCGGGGGTTAAAACCTTATAAAACCTTATAATATGGCAGAAATGGCTTTGGAGTGGAAAATGAATGGATATATGCGATGGAAAAGATGCAATGGAAGTGAAAGTTACGATATGCGATGTCGCTATCGAAATATCGCAAGCTTAAAAGGGATAGCGGTAAAGATTAACAGAAATGAACTAAAATGTGTGAAGTGCGAAGTACGATGGGGAAAAAATTGTGGGTTGATATTTGCAATGCGGTAAGTTGTGCGAAGTGCGAAGTGCGACAAGTGATGTGGCAGAGTTATCAAGTCGATGGAACGAGCAGTAAGTGTTATGCGAAAAAGGTAAACAGTGCGATTTGCAATTTGCAATTTCACAATATCACAATCAGCAGTCGAAGTGGTAACTGCGAACGAAACAAGCTAAATGTTGTGAAGTGTGATGAGGTAAGTTTTATGAAGCGCGATTTGTGATGGGCGACGTGGTAGTGGGATTGACGGTGGAGTGCAATTGCAATATCGCAATCGGCAAGAACAAGCAGTAAGAGTTAAAGGAAAAAGGGAAAAGTTGTGATCTCTGAAGTGTGATGTATGGTAGCAGGAATTTCGAGGAGGAATTTGGAGGTCGGGTTTTCGATGGGTTTCAAGCATTTTTGCGTTAAAACGAGTCCGACAACGGTGACTGATAAAATGAAGGAATAAGGCAGGAATTCGGCGAAGGAGAGTGGTAAGTCTTCAAGGAAAAAGGTAAGGGCTGCGAAGTGCGATTGTGATGTATGGTGGTGGAAAATTCAAGGAGGAAAGGAGGAAGACTGGTTTCGATGTTTTTTTTCAAGCGTTTAGTGTTAAAAATGCAAAGGAAACCATGAATAAGAAAAATAAAGGAATAAGGTGACTGAAGGGTTTAAGTGCTGTTAGAGGAAAAGGTGGGTGCAACAGTTGAAAATGAGCAGAAAACGGGAGGAAATGGAGGCACAGAAGCAAGGTTTAGAGGCCTAACACAGAGATGGAAATAGTGAACCTAAATCAATGTTTTTGGTCTGTGGGAAGGTCTACCCTACTCAAACTCTATTGAAAGAGATGAGAGGGGGAGGCTTGACCACAAATTTTGGAGTTTTTCCTCTATCCTGCTACTCACAAACAAATGTAAACCTACAACAGCCTACTGAAAGCAATACTAAGCAATAACTTGAAACATAAATGTAATTATCAGAATAAGAAGCTAGCGAAATAACAGAAAGAAAAGAACTGGTACATCAGAGAGGCTTAAGCACGTGGATTGGGCTCTAACCCACAAGCCTAGCTCTCTGAAATTTAAAACTAGTAAAAGGAAATCAATTTTCTCATTTCATTAAAAGAATAACCTCATACATCTCTGAGAGTTTGATCACTGAAATAATAAAAACTTAATAACTTGAAACAAAGTTCCAACTAGAATTGACTAACTGACTAACTCTTCCTAGCTCTATCTTTTCTCTATTTATTCTACAGGGTAGCTACCAACAACTCCCTAGAAAATGGAGATTGAGTCTACTTGACTTCCAGTGAACAAGGATTGGGTGCACTCTTCTTTTAGTTGCTTGGCTGACTTTGGAATTCGAATTGCTAGAGAGAATCCTTGGGGATCCTTTGGCTACCTTTGATGGTGGAAAATACTCCTATAATTCCTCTTTGTTGTCCCCTCCATGTCCTTATGATAAAATCCTTATAAAAATGATTAATAGTTCCTAATTTTCTGCACTCAACCTTATATTAGGCACTTAGAGTATGTTATCTTAAATCAACACCTATAATAGCATCATATAACTAAATAATAATAAAAATGCAAGAAAAAAAGATCCAAGAAAGCAAAAAGGTGACTATTAACCCCTCCAAATATGTCTAATGATGGAGCTCATCATCACCCCCCTACTGAATGGTTGCTCATCCTCTGAGAAACTAATCCTCCTCCTGCATTTCCTTTAAGGCTCTGACAACCCCCCTGATTTCTTGAGGAAGAAGTGTGGGAGTTTCCACAAGGGGGTAAAAACCATTATTCTTTTCTACATTCTCCCATTCTCTATCTTGTGCATCTGTGTCCTCTTCATCAGCCAGCCCTAGAAGCAAAGGTGGGCTGAGCTTTAGTCCCAACCATTGGATATTTTTGGCATGCATGGCCCTCTTGTAAAATGGTGCTCTTTCCAACACACCCCTCTGTATTTCTGCAGTATGGTACTCCCTGTTCTTGAGGCTATGAGGGAGGTTGTTCCATCTCCTCTGGCTGGCCATAATGCACTCATCTTCTATCTGCCTAGAGACATCATCAAAGTGGCCTATCACCTAGTTTTTAGTCTGAAGGTAGCTTTCAAACAGTGGAGGGTCCCTTTCAATCTCTCGATGGTTAGGGATGAATCCTCTTGGGCTGAAAAATTCTGGTCTGATATATAAGGGTTCTCTATTTCTTCTTCCCATGACCTTCCATATCTCTTTTTCTATAGTGTCTTCATTCACCATCCAAGGTGCTAGAGCCATTAACTGCATATCCCCCATTGCAGGATTGGGGTCCCAGATATCTAGATTTGTCAGCACAAAGTTATGCATATAAAACTCTGCCATCATTGCTTAATGATTTGAAAATGGTCTGGATAACTTGTTATGTATTTCAAGAACCTCCCACTCAGTTTAAAAATTAAATGATCTAACTTGTACTTGACAATTTACAGAATTTATGCTTGAAAGTGGTGTATGATTTTTAATTGTTTATGTGTCCTAAGTTCATTTTTTCTTGCTAAAATTTAACATGTATAACAGCAACATAATGCAGAAATAAACATTCAAACACAACAACAAAATTAATCTAGGATTTCACCCAAATCTCGTGGGCTACGTCTCCTTTGAGCTTTGTCATCTTGACTCGGCTCTTTGGGATTATGGTAAGGTTTATTTTAAAATTTCCACACTTAACTACAATGAATACTAAACTGATCCAAAGGGCTGAGAATACCATCTATATCCCTCTCATGGCTGTCCAAAATCTGCAAACAGCTTTAGGCTCCCTTTGACACGATTCCTTCTGTCGGTGCTCTGAGCTACTCTGAGCTTCTAAATGGCACAAAATCCTTCATAATTATATTTTTTTCACTAAAACCACTCCGTCTATATCTAGCACACATCAGACACCAAATATCTACTGATAAATTTCTCAAATCGAGCACTGCATCCCCAAACTAGGCTATCCTCAGCGAGGGCTGCCCAAAACTTCACATCAGCTTCTCGAGCTCTAGAATTTCACAAAAGGTTCTGAAACCACTTCCATTGGTTCCAAAATGTCTGAAATAGTCAATATATACTATTCATTCATCAAAAATGGCCTCTGGCTACTCAGGTTTCGCCTCCAAAACCTGTCGGCACCCCTTGGCACTAGGGTCACTAAAAACTTCTCTACTAGGTTTTCGACCTCTATAAGTCCTCAAAAATTTCTTAAACCTTTGCCATTAGATTTATAATTCTATTTATAGTCAATAATGACTACTGTTTCACTGCATATGGTCTCTAGCTGCTCTGGCTAGGCCCTGCACTGTTGCTGGAAAAAGCTGGCACTTATGGCCCCTAGAAATTTACTGAAGCTTTTTGGCTTTCTAAATTTATCTACAGGCTCTACAAACCATCTCATTAGATTCATAACATCTAAAATATCCAATTTTTACTATTGAATCTCTGGAAAATGCTTCTAGCTCCCCTGGCTAGGCCTCAAACTGATTTTGCCTCCTAGTGGCCCTGGTGGCCCCTTGAACTTCATTGAAGCAAAAACTTGCTTAGAAGCTCTATGGTGGCTCTAAAACATGCTCCATTGAGTCCAAAAGGTCTGAGATAGTCAAAATTGACTATTTTTGCACTCAATTTTGTCCAATAATGAGGGAGTTATGGCAAAATTTTTTTTTGCCCAATAACCCTTGAAAACCTCCTCCAAAAAAGGAGGAACTCCAGTTAGCAGCGCCAAAAATGGCCAAACTCCAGAAAAGGCAGAACCGCGCCCAAAATTGTTGGAAATGTCTAACGGTCAAGTTTAATGCTGGAGTGGTGGAGCCACATATGACCTCCGCCTAAACCACCTCCTAACTTGCATTCAACCGCCCACATTTAATGTTTGAACAAAATTCGGGCACATGACATGGTTTTTGTAACCGTTTACCACCCACCGGTTAATCTGTCGAGTAGTGGATAGGCTCCAGGTCAGATCTCTTGGTCACATATAGTTGAGCTTTTGTTTTTCAGCCATTACATTTTTCAAAAATAAATCCATTCCGCCCATAATAAGAGTTAAGAACCAACTCATAGGCGGGTCGGTAGGGCCTCTCCACTGGTAGGCGGCAGGTTACTAGCTCGAATCCTGTAGACTATAAAATTTTTGATTTTCTACTTCACTTCGGCCTGTGGCCACGTGGCGGCCTCTGGGCCTGCCACGTGGCAGCCTGTAATTGGCCTGAATCTTAGTATAGTCAAACCAATAAAAAATAACAAATTGTCACTTGTCAAATATGATTCGCCCTCTAGGGAATATTTTGGGGAATATTCCCAGAATATGTATATTTTTAATTTTCCAAAATTTATAAAATCAAACTTGGTCAACATATTTTGGAGTTTACTATGCTTTTCAAGCCTCAACAACTTCTGCATATGACCTCAGTTTTGAGAACCGTTTATGGTGCCATAATCGCAGTGACGAGAACTTTTCGATCATTCAGGTTGCAAACATTTATGAGAACTTTCATTTTTGAGCATTTTTTAAAACTTGGACATGATATCCTGATCACACCTCCCCACTGGGTGTTGGCTCCATGTAATTTATGAGAGTGGCAAGAATAAATGCTGCAGGGGCCACATCAGAACCACTTTGGAATCCTAGGATCTAGCCTTCCTGGATTTAGAGAGGGATCTCTCTATTAGTGTCTTCGAATGATACATATTTATGCTTAGTTATGATATTAGGCTAGTTATGAAGCTCAAAGGAATTTGTTTGTTTGATTGATTGGTTGGGATGGATATCATAAAAGGAAAAGGTCACTAGAAGGGTGAAAGTGAGAGCAGGTTGAAAAATGTTTCAGCTGATAGGATAGGTCAAAGGACAGTATCAATCCATTGGGCTATGGAGTCACAAAAGGATTTAATTTTTCAACAGTTCTACAAGGGTTTCCATGGAGCAAGTCATCTATATAAAAGGATCTCTTTAGATTGATTTCTGGCATGAAACATCAAAGTGTTGTGAAAGAAGCAAAGTTAACAACCAATTAAGAATCTATTAACTTCACTAAACAAGAAAAGCCTTTCGAGGTAACTGTTTGAAGTAAGCCAAAGGATAGGGCATACCATAGACTTCTTTGGACAAACTTTAACTAAAGCACACTTTTCAGACAACAATCCAGTAATCTAAAGACTACTTTAATAAAGGAGAAAACATATAAGAAAACGAAGGGCAGCCTAAGATCAGGTAAGAACTTTGAAGCTATCCTGCTTTAGCATACTCTAAAGGGAAACTTTCAAAACAACTGTTAAATATGTGACCAGAGGATAGGGCTAACCATAGACTTCCCTAGTTTAGACTCTATTTAGCATGCAATGAAAATATCATTCAAGAACAATGTCTCAAGTTTTACACAACAAGACATGGGCTCACCAACATTCCTTGACTGGTTATACTCTATTGAATCATTCCCAAATTAACTATTAGAATAAAACATAGAGATAAAGCTTTCATAAAGAAATAGGGTAATTTGCAGTAAATCCTACTATAAATTTTCTATTCTTTATCAGAGAGAATGGATAGCATGAAAAACACAAGGAAAAAAAAATACAGTGAGGAATAATATCACCATTAACATAGACCAGGATCCCATGAATCAACTTGTATTATTGAGGTTCAAACCAGTGACATTCTTTAGGTCCAATAGGTCTTTACAACTCTAACTTCTCTTCTCAGCCTAGTATTCTTCAATTACATCACAGCACTTCAACAACTTCAACAAATATTTACACTTGATAATAATTCATCTAACAACCAACCAACCCTTTACAATGTGCTCCTCATGGAGTATTTATAGATGAATGAGGAGGTGGAGTGAAAGAAAGGGTTCTAATGTGTTCATTTAGGACAGAGTAAATGCTTCTCAACCTTAGGGAATTTACATAACCCAAGATAAAGAATATCTGATGTTTTAACTCTATTAAATGAATGTTTTATTAACTTCTGAGCTACTTAGTCAATTTTGTTGAATTTTAGGCATATTTTGTAGGCTGGCAATAACTTCCAAGCTGTCTATGTAAAATATCTTTGACTGTGCATTCAATTTGTATGCTTTTGAATTAAATAGGACTGTAGGTGGCATTTTTGATCTTTGGAGGAATAACTGCTTTGGTGATCTGGCATTCGAAAGCAGTATTTTTATTGATCTGTCTCGGTTTGTCACTTTAAACACTGATTAGCCTTTGATTATGCTTTAAGGCCTTCTTAAATCTTCTTTAGTCTTCAAACTGTGTCTTTAACCTTTAAACTATAGATTAAGTTTTTAATCTTCAAACTTTATGCTTAACCTTTATCTTCAATTTTCATCTTTAATCTATGTTCTTCACTGTTCAAGTACAGGTGGTTTGCGCGCTGGAGGGTTTGACTGAAATAACCAATGTTCATGATGCATTGGTTAGACTTGGAGATGAACCCCTTTGTTTCCTTCTTTGCATTTAATTAAGCCTCAGAGGATCGTCACCCTCAGCTTCTATCACTTTCTCTTGACTCTGGGAAAACTGGCACATTTTATCGTCATTTAAAACCTACAATAAATAACAAAAAATTAAGAAAAACCTGCGTTATATGGTAAAAAATATGAAAAAAGGCTGGGCGAGGGCAAAAGGGTGAAGAACCAGGTTTAAATTTTCTTTTGGCACAAATATTTTATCGGCGGTGGTTTTGCATAGAACAACCACGATATGGTTTGGAGAGTGACGCGTGTCCCTCACGAAACCGCTTGTTTCACGTGGAATATGCACGTTGAAATGTTTTGGGTGCATCGGGCATGAAATTAGTTTTGGGCCGTTGGATTTGGGGGAGCCAGATCAACGGTGGAGAAGGAGTGTGATCGAATGGAGTTGATCGGTGGAAGGGGGTGGTGGAGGACAGGTGTCAGGAAAGGATTAGGCGGTGGGGGGAGAGTGGAAACTGGGCCAGGGTGCATGAAAACAACATCTTTTTCGGGTAGCGGGAGGCTATGGGGCGGAGGTTAAAGACAAAGATCCGCAGGAGCCATTGGATGAGGAAGATTGATGGTTGGATCTTAACTAGGAGAAAATATAAGGGGGAATGGCAGATGGATGAGAGAAAAAAGGGGAAATCCCTGATGGCCGTTAGAAATTTAGATCAATGGTTAAGAATGTATTGGGGGCACAATTTTCGGGGTGAGGATTTTATAAAGGAAAGGGGTTTTAAAGGGAAAGGTGCGGGAATATAAAGGGGAGGAACTTGGTCCCGTGGGGAAAATGATAGGACCAGGAGCGGTGACAAAAGGGGCTAAGATTTAGGTGGGTGGTCATAGGCCTCGGTCTCATGGTGAAGAAACGGCGGAGGGCTTAAGGCCAAAGGCATTTAAAGCCTTAAGCACAAAAAGGAGTGGAAAGGGTAAAAAATAAAGGTTTTTTAAGGCCTTTTTGTGTTCCGATAGGTTAAAAAAGGCCAAATTAAACCAAATAAAAGGGAATAAATGGTCTAAAGGGGTTTAGGAAACCTTTTAAGGGTGGAATGAAGGGTAAATGGAAAGAGAAAAGTGATTTTTTAGAAGAGAAGTAGGTGTGGCTAGGATAAGTGAGAAATGAGTGAAATGGAAGGATTTTCAAGGAAATTTGTGAAGATGGAATGATGTAGAAGAGGCTTGATAACAATTTTCTTTAGATATCAACAAGACTTCTTTGAAGGATTCCCAGAGTGAAGATATCAGTGAGATGGATATTTTGGATAAGGAACATAGCAAGGCTTCAAGAACTCTATATTTTTGTATAAAATTTGTTTCTTGAAGACTGAAGACTTGATTTAGCCATCATTTTATATGACAAAATTTTATTGATGGCTAACAGTGGCTCCATTTGGGGAGGGCAGTGCCTTGGAGGTGTCAAGAACCTCAGAGATAAATCTCTAGAACGTAGACCAGTGTCTTATTTTTTTCTGCATTTGGACAACCTGCTTCTTCTTTGATCATGCTGCTTTAAAAGATGACCAGTACTTATCATAACCAGATGATTTCTCTGAAACATCTATCTACACAACCTACTTTTCCTAACATTTTTTCTCCAGTGGGTGCACTTGGACTTGCAAACCCTTTGACATCAACATTTTATTCTTTTGAAAACATGAAAAACTAATCTATTTCTACCCTTATTTCTTCCACGAGGTCAGATTAAACAGTTGAACTTAGTACTTCTCTACCTAATCTATTATCTGTCAAGATTAAACTGTTTGACAGATCTTCATTCTCTATATTCTAAAACAAAAATTTAAACATAGTCAAATTAGGATTGAACTATCTGATATGCTATGGTGTCTATGGTTGTATGTACAAGCTGCACATAGACTTTATTTGCAAAAAATTTAAAACAAAAACTGTGAAGGCTTAAGATCTGAAATTTGTAAACATCCTTCTATATTTCTTCAGCTCTGGTTTTGATCTTGTTAGAGCTATCTTTTCTTTACTTATATGGTTCATATTTTGAGCTTGTTTGAACCATTTCTTTTTCTATCCTAATCTATTCTACTGATGAGCCAAGATTATACAGTTTGGAAAATCTCTTTCACTAACCTATCAACATAAATTCAAATTTATTTAGTCATGATTAGTCTGTATGACTAAATAACAGTTTCTTTTCAAGTAGTGGCATTTTGACTTGCACACTTTCATATTTTTCTCTTTTTTGGTATGAGTTTGTACCTTTCTTTTTAATCTGCCCTCTTTTCTCTTTTTTTATTGTTTTTGTACATCATTCTAAAATTTTCTTTCAAGCAATGTTATATACAATGGATTAAAAAGGACTTTGAACAAAAACCTTAAAAAAAATAATGTTTGAGAATCTTGCCATTGACAGGACCTCCAAAAAGTTTAGCTCCATCCATCTCTTGAAAGAAAAAGGCATTGTTACCAGCAGCAGAATAAATGAGATAAGGGAATTTCCATAAATTTTCAAACTTTCCATGTTTTCCCTTATCTTCTTTCCTAGAATCCCATTTTAGTACCTTGTCACCAATTTTAAAATAATTTTCCTTTTTTCTTTTATCAAACAACTTCTTGATGTTTTCTTGTACTTTCTGTGCTTTGTTGTATACTTCCTCTCTAGTTTTATGTAAATGTATAGCCTGGTTTATTCTTCTTGTCATATCATTTTCTTCAGACTGCACTTCCTAGATCAACTTCATGACTGACACTCCCAGACTGGTTGCAAATATTGTATCTGTGTTGAACCCTTAGTTAAACTGAGAGGGGGGGGGGGGGGGGTGAATCAGTTTAACACATTCATGGACTTTTAAAACTTTTTCATTAACACTTGTTTACACCTTCATTTCATGTTCAACTTAACATGTGAGTAATCTTAGAATATGAGAGTAGCAAGCATTAATATAATGTAACAATAGACTTAATATGAGAGCAGCAAGTATTAAGCAGATGAAATAAACCAGATCAACACATAAACATCATGCACAGAGACACTAGATATAAGTGGAAACCCATAAAGGGAGAAAACCACATATTATTATTGTTGTGATGCAAAGACAAGCTCCAAATCCCTCTCACCACTGATTTTCTGTAGGCACCAACCTACAGGAGGCTCCTACCTCAATTCTGCAAGCTAAAACTTGCAAGGAATCTTCAACTCCCATCAATTTTCTGCAGGCACCAACCTACAGGAGGCTTCAACCTCAGTCAGCTACAACTGACATTTTATCAAGCTACAACTTGATGTGGAAGCACCAACTCCCATCTATTTTCTGCAGGCACCAACCTATAGGAGGCTCCTACCTTAGTCAGCTAAAACTGACATCTATCAAGCTACAACTTGATAGGGAAGCTCCAACTTCCTTACTCTTTCAAAAGAAAAACACTTGCTGATTTACCTTGGATATCACCTTTGTTTTGTACCTTCTCGTCTACTCTTCAACAGTCCTCATATCTGTCCTTATATCATTTCTGCATCTTCTCAGATTCACTATCAGCTCCGCCTTCTCTTATCAGCTCCTCCTTCTTCTTTGCCTCACTGCTTCATTTCTGCATTCTCTAACTTTTCACAACATCTTGTTATGCTCCTCCTCCTCCTTCTCTTCTCTGCCTCAATTCCATACTCAGCATTCTCTATGCTCACTCTCTCTCACCTCTTGAAACTTTCTTATTTTCTTCAACTCTCTTCAATTCTGCTGCACACTCTCTTCTTCTCTCACTCTGTTTTCGTCAACCTTCTCCCCTTGGATATTACCTTGTTTTATACAAAATAGATTCATGGCTGTTTTTATTATACTGGGAATTCGAAATGGACAACCATGTCTCTTTGCCTTCTGCCTTCTCATCTCTTTTATCCACTCATTCAGAAAATATAACTGTAGGTACCAATTTAACATTATAGTGGGATATTTGTTCTCTTTCGGAGACTTGCCAATGCATCACAACAATATAAATTAATTACAACATTCACATTTTCGGTTACATAAAAACAATTTTACTTAGCCCATTTTCTGGCTTTTGGCTTTGCTAGCTTTGTCTTTTCTACGGCTGTTAGGTAACTGTCCTGCCTTCTTCTTCTCACTGTATTCTGCACATTTTCTAGTTTTCTATGCTTGTACACCTGTCAAATTTGTTCCTATGCATATTCCTGTTCACTGTGATTGTGTGTCTGCTGTATATATATAACTGCTGATCCGGAAATTTAATTAAATACCCCAAATAAAATCAGAGTCTGGAAAACATAAAAGTGCCTCTCCGTTTGCTTTCCCTGCGCTAGCATGTATGCGGTAGCTTATCCATCCACGGTTAACAGTTTTGCTTTTAAAAACTCACAATACGCCTTATGTGCGGAAGTTAAATTCCTATGTTTTATCACTATGGTAAGAACCCAAATATTACAAGCATACACGGGTGCTTTTCTTTTCCTTAACATCCTGCGGTTATAATTCATAAAATGGAAACTAATTGTGGAAGTTTTTATTTTAGAATCTATGGTTATGAAACCATATTTTAAGACCCATCAGAATCTATTCTCACGCCGGCTTACTTTAATTTCTCCATTGGCTTTTATCGCAACTTAATATAATAATTCTCCCAGCTTATCGTTCTCACATATATTCACGGCTTTATTGTTACATGCCAACCATAATATATATCAACATATATCGACATTTCCTCAAATCAAATGTTTTAAAATCTTAATCTATTTTCCGATGCGGTTAATCGCAACTGAACACTTCCGATTGCGATTGATGTATTTGTTCCGATGCGATTGTTGCCCTTGCGAAAGACTCAATGCAATAATCGCAACTGTATTCTTCCGATTGCGATTGATTGCAATCGCAACTTGCATTTGCATGTTCCGATGCCCTGCTCCTTCTCTGATGCGATGAAACATTTTTAATTTGAATGTGCCGATGCGATGGGTCCGATGCGATTAATCCAATGCGATGTGATGCGATTACTCCGATTGCGATTAATCGCAATCGCAACTTTTAGTTGCATGTTTCGATGTCCTACTTTTACTCCAATGCGATTTACCACTGTTCATTTAAATGTGCCGATGCGATTAGACCAGATCTCAAACCTATAAATTCACAGTTTATACGCCCATCGGGTCCGAAACTCAATCGCAATCGCAATTTGCATTTGCATGTTCCAATATTCTTATGCTCCGATGCGATTGGGTGAGGGTCCCACTAGCTATCAAATCTCCGGAACTCAAACATATATGAATTGTTGTTTAAACCATATCGGGTCCGGAACTTCAATCGCAATCGCAACTTCTATTGTCATGCTTTGCTGCCACACTTTTCTTCGATGCGATGTAACACTGTTATGCCGTAACTCAAACATATATTAATCACCTTTTTCGATGCAATTGATAAGGGTCCCACCATATGGTACTTTGCCTTTGATAGAACCTTGGTTCTTTAGATCTCACGCTACATATAGATATACATACATATATATATATGCTTTGGTCCTTTGTATATAAAGCGCAATATATGTAACGCGCTGCATATATATAAGCTTCCGCTTTTGTCTGGGTAATGATTCTCGGAATATTATGTAGGTTTGCACATGGTTCCATTCCATAAAAAAATGGCTCTGCCTCTGCTGTGATAACGGCTCTGCCTCTGCCTCTGCCTCTGATAACGACTCTGCCTCTATATTCGTTGCCTCTACCTCCGCCTTAGCTGTGCTTTTTTTTCTCTGTCTCTGCCGTTGCTTCTGCTCTGCTGTTTGACTATTACATTTCGACAGTCTTCTTCCGCCTGTCTCCTTTGCTTCCTTTGTTCGCTTCTTTGCTACCTCCTTTCTTTGTCTCTATCTTTTCTGCCTCCATTGCCTTATTGCTGGTTCAGGTACTTCTCCTTTGCCACAGGGTTTATTCAACTCTGTTTATAAACCCTGATAGACTCACAATCATCCATGCACAGTCAATTGCACATAGGAGGCATTTATACTCCCAATTATCTTCTTCTCTTAACTCTGCCCCTTTTTCAAAATCCAATGGCCCTCATTTTGTCCTCACTACTCTGCACCTTGAATAGCTCTCTGCTTCTTTGCTATCCTTTGCTCCTTGAATGATGCTGCTCCTTAATTCTCTTTTTGTTGTCTTTGCTACCTCTCTTTTTGCCTCCTCTACTCCTTGAATGATGTTTCAGGTGCTCCTCCTTTTTCATCTCCTTTGCCATCAATGAAAACATTTCCAACAGTCTCCCCCTTTGGCATTGATGGCAACACATCCACCGATAATCCAATGCTTCCTCCAAGTATTTCTTTGGCTGGCTTCTTTTAGAAGACCCTTTCTTCTATTACTTGCTTTTCCTCCCCCTTTGACATCAATGGCAAAGGGTTGCACATTTCTCAGTGTTGATTCTGTCTTTGCATTTCCTCTCTCTGATTTGTGTTTAGACCACCTTCTTCTGACTGTGTACCCTGCTGCTCTAGACTGGTGTACAAGACTTGTTGAGAGAACACTTCGAGGATTATTGGACTTGAATAAACACTGTAAATTGATACAATCCAAAGCACTGACTCCTTTAACCTGTATAAAGTTGAAAGTGAAGATAATGACACTTCATAGAACACATTGTATCAACTTTATCTAATCAGAGATGCATCATTGGATTAAACCTAAAATACTGAGCATGCTTCAAATATACTTCAGTTTCTAGTATTATCTTCATCAGAAATCCACATCTGTTGAGGAAGTTGTCGTTGGAGTATGTATTCTTCTGCTATACACATCTGCAGTGCCATACTTGTTCAATTGTGATGATGTCAATATGTATTTTATAGCTGTGGTACACCTTTCCTGCCTGTTGGTGATGATATGAGCTAGGATGTTGATATTATCCTTAATAGCTGAAGGTTCTTGTTACAACTGTGATCAATGAATTAACTAGAATTTGATCTAAGAGATCAAATGCCTTTACTGGTTTCATAATGTACTTTCAAAACAAAACCTTGAGGTAGGATGCATTCAATGTATTTGTCATTCTCACTTATCAACCATGAAATTCATTTATGACATAAGGAGGTATGTATGTCTATGATCAATCTCTCATTTAAACGTGAATTATCAACAAATCCTTTGTGCTGGAGTAGTATTTAGATGAAAAAAAACTTTTGAGCTTCAGATGGTAATCATAGCTAGTCCTTTATTCTTCAGATACTTTGACTGTTCTATCAGGATGAACTTCCACACGAGCATATTCAAGATTTTTAATTGAAAACTTAGCAAAAATATTTCACACTGTTTTGTAACTTATCTTAAGAAAGAGGCCTTGAAGATATACATGTACCAAATTCAGGAAGGCATGCAATTATATATATAGAAGAATATATTGCTTCAGTGCTCAATATACTACTTCAAGTGTAAGCAAGATAATGTTATTTTTTCTCTGCTACTGACCTTTTCATGCTGAATGTAGATAATACTGGGAATATTACCTTGAGGTTATTTTGCCATAGTTCTTTGATCCTGTGGACCTGTATCATACTGCTGCTCCACTGATAATGCTTGGTAATCTGTTGATAAGCATGCTGCTTGTACCTAAACACCAATTGATATTACTTTGATAAACCATGCAGATATTTTACTTCAACTTGCACATTTACCCATAATTAAGACATCCTTTATAAATTCTATTATTGAGCTCTCCACTGTTTTCAACAACAACCATCAATATACTGAATCTAATCTTGGCATCATTAACCTTTTGCTTTTCCTGTCATTTTATTCAGAGGAAGTCACAACATTTTCTTTTCTAGGACTGCTCCAGAACCACTGCTGCTTTACATACAATTCAACTATTCTAACATAGTGATCTTTAGAAGGACATCTTCAATTTATATACTATGAATCTTCATGGACAGATTACTCAGAGATTAATCACTCACTTAACTGCCTACCTCCAAGGAGACTTTTCATAGATGAATGATGTCATGACATAATGATGATAGACACTTCTCTTACTAATCCTTCTTAATGTGATTCATTTGTTAATTCTAGCAGTATGATGCACAATGTGATCATCACTTAATGTGCTGATTTTTCCTTAGCTTACATGTTCATGGCCAATGTTCTCTCTACTCCCAAGGCTTCTTGCTGCTTTCTCTCCTTCCATAAACCTGTTTGGCTATTGTGTGCTTTAGGTGTTCTTCTTCCTCTATAGTTCTCTGTTGGAGAAAATTGTCCTGTGCATTCTTGATCTTATAGCTGTCCTTATTCCAAGGAGCTCTTCTTAGACTGCTTTTTGTGGGGACTACATATGAACTGCTCTCCCCCTGAGATGCTGCTTCATATCTATCACTGGTTGGATATTTGCTTTGTTTCCTAGAGCAGCTCCCCCTAAGACTATGCTATATTTATTAGGTTATTGAGATGATAGGCTCCCCTTTTCTCTTTTCTTTCCATACTCTATTGGGGTTCATCATAATGTCTGCACTCCTTTCCGATTCATAGTTTTGTTTGATTGGATTGGATTTCATCCTCTGTATGGAGTTCTTTAATATATATGGTAGGTTACATTATTTTTCTTTGTGACCACGATTGAGGCATACATAACATCTTATTTGACCAAGGTGCATTTGAGCTGAAGTATAAGATTTTGTTCCTCTTCTTGAATACATTTTACAATCAACAATTTTATGTCCAAAATTATTGCATGCATAACAATAGCCATGGAAATGATTTGTGTACCTGGTGGAAGATTGTCTTTTCCCTTTGCTTGATTGAGGTGTTCTTATTTTTTGCAGCATATTTTGCTGGTTGGACTGGGTTTGCTTTCTCTTACAACATGTTGCAGTATGTCCTTGTTTGTGGTAGGTAAAACATGTGATATTTTTCATAGGAGGAAAGAACCTCCTTTGACATCTTCCAAATTTATTCAATTCATCTTCAGGAGCATATGAGCCTTTAGCAGCTGATTGTTTCATCCTCTCATTCTATGTTCTTCCATGTTGCTGCTTGATTCTGTTTGTTTCTTTACAAATCCTGTTCTTATTGGTTTCTATTTTTGTAGTAATCTGTTGGGCTGCTTCACTGTCCTTTACAGCTTTTACAAAGATGACTTTCTTTTTATCTTCTGTTTTGGACTTACTGGTTTCTCCTACATATCCTAAGCCTGCCTTTATGAGAGGTAATCATTGAGAATTTAGCATCATGTCCAATTGTCCAGTGCTTTTCATTAGAGGTGTATTAATTAATAGTTCTCTTTGGGATTTTTCTAAATTCTTTCTCATACTCACTACTTCTTCTTCCAATCTTTCACATTCCTGAATTTTCTCTCTCATTTGTTGCAGTAGAGTGTCTTCTACTTTCTTTGCTTCTTCAAGTTGTGTCTCCAGGCCAATAATTTCTTTCTTATCTTCATATTCTCTCTCATCACATATTTGCACCAATGTCTTAAGGTATTTGTTTTCATTATTTAGTCTTTCTATTTCAATCAAGGCTGTGTCTAGTTTAGCCTTTTCTTCAGCTGCAATTTCTTCATGGTTCTTACTACCATTCACACTAGCAGGTACCTCATGTGTTTGAACATTTTCCTTTTGACATGAATTTTTCTTCTTCTTAATTTTATTCTCCTTCTTGACAATGCAATCCTCAGTGTCTACTCCATGCATGAAATGCAATCTGTCCCAAATTTCCTTTGCAGAGTCTAGATCCATTATCAACTCAAAGTCCTTGTTATGAAGACTGTTATATATCACACATTTTGCCTTGGCATTCCTCTATTGATCTTTCACCGTGGGGGAGTCTGAGCAGTAACCATCATAAACAAGCTTCCATACCTTAGGTTCATCAGCCATTAAACCTATTTTAACCTTATCTCTCCATTCAGGAAAGTTTGTTGTATTTAACACAAGTACATTTTGATAGTCCATGACTCAACCAGATCTCCTTCAAGCCTTTAAGCTTACACCAAAGGAACCAGCTCTGATACCAAATGTTGAACCCTTAGTTAAACTGGGGGGGGGGGGGTGAGTCAGTTTAACACATTCATGGACTTTTAAAATTTTTTCATTAACACTTGTATACACCTTCATTTCATGTTCAACTTAACATGTGAGTAATCTTAGAATATGAGAGTAGAAAGCATCAATATAATGTAACAATAGACTTAATATGAGAGCAACAAGTATTAAGCAGATGAAATAAACCAAATCAACACATAAACACCATGCACAGAGACACCAGATATAAGTGGAAATCCATAAAAGGGGAAAAACACATCTTACTATTGTTGTGATGCAAAGGCAAGCTCCAAATCCCTCTCACCACTGATTTTCTGTAGGCACCAACCTACAGGAGGCTCCTACCTCAATTCTGCAAGCTACAACTTGCAAGGAAGCTCCAACTCCCATCAATTTTCTGCAAGCACCAACCTACAGGAGGCTCCAACCTCAGTCAGCTACAACTAACATTTTATCAAGCTACAACTTGATGTGGAAGCACCAACTCCCATCTATTTTCTGCAGGCACGAACCTACAGGAGGCTCCTACCTCAGTCAGCTACAACTGACATCTATCAAGCTACAACTTGATAGGGAAGATCCAACTTCCTTACTCTTTCAAAAGAAAAACACTTGCTGATTTACCTTGGATATCACCTCTGTTCTGTACCTTCTCTTCTGCTGTTCAACAGTCCTCATATCTGTCCTTATATCATTTCTGCATCTTCTCAGATTCACTATCAGCTCCACCTTCTCTTCTCAGCTCCTCCTTCTTCTATGCCTCACTGCTTCATTTTTGCATTCTCTAAATTTTCACAACATCTTGTTCTAATCCTCCTTCTTCTTCTCTTCTCTGCCTCAATTCCTTACTCAACATTCTCTATGCTCACTCTCTCTCACCTCTTGCAGCTTTCTTATTTTCTTCAACTCTCTTCAATTCTGCTGCACACTCTCTTCTTCTCTCACTCTGTTTTCATCAAACTTCTCCCCTTGGATATTACCTTGTTTTATACAAAATAGCTTCATGGCTATTTGTATTCTACTGGGAATTCGAAATGGACAGCCATGTCTCTTTGCCTTCTACCTTCTCATCTCTTTTATCCGCTCATTCAGAAAATATAACTGTAGGTACCAATTTAACATTAAAGTGGGATATTTTTTCTCTTCTGGAGACTTGCCAATGCATCACAACAATATAAATTAATTACAACATTCACATTTTAGGTTACATAAAAACAATTTTACTTAGCCCATTTTCTGGCTTTTGGCTTTGCTAGCTTTTTATTTTCTGCTGCTGTTAGGTAACTGTCCTGCCTTCTTCTGCTCATTTTCTTCTGCACATTTTCCAGTTTTCTGTGCTTGTACACCTGTCAAATTCGTTCCTGTGCATATTCCTGTTCACTGTGATTGTGTGTCTGCTGTATATATATAACTGCTGATCTGACAATTTAATTAAATACCCAAAATAAAATTAGAGTCTGGAAAACATAAAAGTGCCTCTCCATTTTCTTTCTGTTACAGGTCAAAATACCTCCTCATCAGCTCAAAGGAGAAGACAAATATGGAAGGAATACAAAGACCTAAATTAAACCTATTTCTGCCAAGGTAACGCCTATCTATAACAACACAAGAGCGTTATAACGCAGCTGATTAGTGAATGGGCCGCGTTAGTGGCTAGGGAAATGCTCTATTTACACTAGAGGGTAGTGTTACCCGTGTTTTAAGTTTGAAACTGGAAAAACCCATGGAGAATGATTTGAATCTCCAACTTTTTCTCACAAGAGAGTCAATACAAAAAAGGAAACTGCAAAGCACCAACTCTTATTGGGCATTGCCATAAACAACTGAACACTAAAAAGAGGCAAAAGCATGGAGGTTGAGGAAACATCTTGGTTTTTTCTATTCAAGAACTGGTCGAAAGAGAATGGCAAGGATTTCTCTCTCCATCTCCTATAAAATGGAGTTGAAGGCTCTTGGTTCAAGGTCGAAGGATTGTCAAGTTTTCGAATACTTGTGAAGTAGAGATCATTGTTGTAGTGTGAAGGTCAAAGGTCAAAGAGGTTCATTGAGAACTTGTTGATCAAGACATCACCACTTTGAGAGATAGAGAGATTGGAAGGATGAGGAGGGCTTGGTGAAACCGACGGTTGTAATCCTCTTTTTTTATAAATCAATAGAACTATATATGTTTTGTCCATTCTATGCGTTGATATTGTCATTATTATTTAATCACTTATATAGCATGAGATGAATGGCTTAGAGGTGCAAAAATTAAATGTTTATTATGTATTGGCTTAATTGATAGGAAATGCATGTTATGTTAGAAATTACACGGGTGATTTAATTGATTGCAGGACCTAGATTTGGAGCTGGTGAAGGAGAAACGCTGCTTCGCTACCTAGTGCTCTCCAAAGGACTCCAAGATCATTAAAGAGGTAATTCTCTATCTTTTTCCATCAAGTGGTTTTAAGTTAATATGAACATGTGTATGCCATCTTTGTGAACTGTATAGATAATCTTACTGTCTTCCTCGGGCACCGGAAAGCCCTGAGAGGGATATACGATAACCAACAACCCAAGAATTTTACCTTATAGCAGAATCGGCGACTCCACTGGGGATTGCCCCATAGTTTATGGACTATTTCTTTCCTCCTTTCTTCTTTCCTATGTTCACAGATCATTCTAACCAGTACTTATGCCCAATAGACATTTCAAAAGCTCGCAGAGTTCAATCCTGTTTCTGTTTGACCATCTGAAGAATTTTTCCCTGGATAACGCTACCTCTGTAGGTTTTCGAGTGCATTATAACGCTGGCTCTGCTTAAATACAGCACGTTAGTCTCTGGATTAACGTTGTCTTTACTCAGAGACAGTGCGTTACTCAGCCAAAACTTGTTGTTCACTACTGTGATTGTGTTTTAGCTGCAAAGTTTTTTGGCCATCAGTATATCTCCTTGACTAAATCCCTGTGCTTGTTTACTAAGCTGGCATTTCTATTTTTTTGCTCTTGTTTGAAAATTTAGTGTCAAAAGCATTTACTTTTTAGAGAAGATTTTTTTTTTTTAGTTTTTTCTGCACTTAGCTGAGTTAATTCTGAAAATTTCAGTTCATAGACTGTTACGAAGAGGTAGATAGAAGTCTGAATCTTTAAAGTTGAACTGTGTTATTTGAATGTTAGTGCATGGATGTTGAAAAGAAACCTCTCCTTGTAGAAATACTCTTCATCGAATTAAATATTTAGAGCATGTTTGTCATGGTTTCTTGAGTCAGAGTCTCATTACATTTCATACGTCCACTCCCCCTCCGCAAGACTAATAATCAAGTACACTAAGAATCAAGAGATAATAAAATAAATCACATTACTCTTTTTTGAGCTCACACAAACAGTAATTCAGGCTAGGATCTTGGGTTAGGAAAAGTGAGAAAATCACCCAAGATCTCAAAACTTGAAACTAGAGTCATTAACGAGCAAAATCCTACTGCACTCATATTATCGAGACCGTTCCTTTACCGAAGCTCAGCGCGAGACAACACTTGGGTGCACAAGAAGGTAGCCCGCCTTAGACTGAATCTGGTGGGTGTGTTATATATTGGGGTTCCCTTCGGGGATGTCGAAACTAGATCTGGGATCTAGGTATTCTGCCCATATAGCATACTGTCCTTGACCGTGGACCCCCCTGATGATGTCTGTGATTTGAGGTATCTTTAGTGGCCATAATTTTTAGGGACTTACACAAGGTGACTGGGACGGGTTGTCCTGGTACTTGAAATAGACAAACCCACTCTGTCTTCGGTCTTTAGGAGGGTACTCGTCTTCATGAGAGTGCTTACACCTATCGTCTGAGGTTTGGGCGAAGCTCTAGAGTGACCGTAACTGTACTTTCGACCAACCCTCTCTGTATACTATTGTGATACTGGATTTCATCACCAGCAAATGGTAGTACTCAGACATGGCACCCTATTCTGGCTGCTTGCTGATTGATTTTAGAGAGTCCTTTTTTTTTCTTTTTTAGGTGTGTAGTTACTGTCATTGAGACTTTATAATACATCACAATTTATTAAAATTTATTAAAATTAAACAGGTCACCGTGGCATCCCCCAACCCACACCGTCTGTCTCGACGACAGCAAGGTCTACCTCCTCTAACTATTGAGGAATAACTGAACCTTGGTGAACTCGTGCCTTCTACGTAAGAGCAGTCTCCACTGACTAATCTTGATTTTCACATAACCTCATTTCATTCGGAATTTTTGGAGGACCCTTTCACTGAAGGGGTTGTACCTCATTACAATCCTCCGCTCACTGATCCATTGGGGCCTGTGATAATTCAGATTCCACCACGCCAAGATATGTCTTCGGCCGCACAAACATCCATTTCACCACTAGCATCCATAGGGTCGATGCCAATGGCAACCATCCCAGGTTCGCCACCATCCTCCCCACTGGTGGTAAGTTCTATGCCATCACTGGGTAACCCCAGTAGTCAACATATACCTACTCAAAACCTTACGGTCATCACAACTATCAGTAGCTTACCAAATCCTTCAGCATCTACTCCTACCGTGACCACGTTGGGACCCACGGTAGCTCCTCCCACGAGTATGACTACTTTGGTGCCTTTTAGCAACCCTTTCAGTTGGAACCCACTGCTGAGTTCAAACACCTTGGCCACTATACCAAGGGGCAGTGTCACCAGCACTCAAGTAGCAGGGAACATTTCACTTCCCCTGCAATCCTTAGGACAAATGGGACAACCTATTGTCAATAATTTTCCCTTAAGTGGTTCAAACATAGGTGTAGGGTCTATGCCGCTGCCAAACTATGCAAGTAGTAGCATGCCTCCGGGAAACTCTATTGCATCCATTTGGACTAACCAACCCCAACCTCCATCTGGAATGGGAGGGCACTTTTATACTGGGGGCAACCAACCGTTCGCCCCGCAATACAATATGCCCTATGGACAGCAATAGTATGTCCCTACTCCTCCACATATCGGAAGTTTTTATCAAAGTCCCACTTATCCTCCTGGTAACATGTTGATGGGTGGACGCTATGGTCTAAGTAGTCAGCCCATACTGCCTTGGTTAGATTCGGGGGAAAATCCACAATTTCCATTTTTGGTAGCTTTGGACATTCCCGATATCCATAAACTGACTAACGACCCCATCAATAACAACCCGCTTTGGCCTCCAGTACCGCATAAGATTCCTTTTGACATCCCAAAGTTCGAAGGGAAACAAGGGGACGACCCAGCCGCACACGTCACTACCTTTCATCTATGGTCGATATCGAATTCCATGGTGGATGATAGTGTCCAGCTTCGACTGTTTCCCCGCATCCTTATAGGCAATGCTGCCAAGTGGTACATTGAATTTCCACGTGCCACCATCAATACTTTTGGCACTTTAGCGATGGAGTTTCTAAAGAACTTCCAATTAACAATTAGATTTGAAACCGGAACGGAATTGTTGACCTCGCTACGCCAAGATATCGCCACCCACATCTCCGATCATATTCATGAATGGAGACGTAGGAGGAGGCTAGTCAAAGCGCCAATCCCGGATCATCTCTTAGCCAATTGGTTTTGCAAGTCTCTTTTACCCCACATATCTAAATACATTGGCCTTTCTGGTGTGGTTACAGAAGATAAATGTATTCGTCGTGCCCATCATTTTGATTTAATCTATTCACAATTCGGCACGCTATATGATCTACTCCCCCATGCCCCTGGTAACCCAAATCCTCCGACCACTCAGAAAACTGGAGCACATGCCGACGATCTCGTTGGAACAATCTCTGGTGTGGCCACAAAGCAGTCTCGGGGGCAAGCCTCCCAGCCATCTTCGGCTGCCACTACCCCTCACCAAACGAATACTCTTCCTACCACCGAGGTGAATTCTGTGCAAACCTCACAAAAACCTAGCGGGAAAAATAAGAAGAAAAAGAAAAAGACGTCTTCTTCGAAAGAGCAGTCGAATAATAAGAATAACCCTAATCAGAAAAACACTGCCAAAAATGAAAAAGGGAAGGATAAACCCATGAAATTTCCTTGCAAGATCTATGCAGAGGACCACTTGACATACAAATGTCCTTAGCTGCAGGAATGCACCGATTTTATTGCCAACAAGGATTCTAGGTGAACACCTGCCGTTCTTCATAATCCTTTCCCTAATCAGCAGCAACAACATAACAACATGGTTGACAATCCACCACAACCCCATCAATGGGGAAATTGTGGTTCACATCCTTCCGGAAAAGGACCATCTGCCATTTATGGCATTGAGAGTGTTGAACTTCAAACTCGAGCCAAGCTTTATGGAAATCCTACCATAGATGCTCAAGAACCATGTACTAGTTCAAATCCACTGCCGCCCAACGATTTGTATATCGAATGGCCTACTGCTGAACCCGTGATTCGTCCCCCCAAAGGGACACTTCGATGCATGACTCATAACACCTCTGCACGTGTAGCCCAAAACTACAACATTGTAGAAGATTTGGCGCAGGCATCGTCAGCTATGTATGCTCTTGAAGTATTACAAACCTGTCTAGCACAAAGGAAAGCCTTGCTTTCGGCCATTGGTGGAATAGACCCCCAGGATTCCATGCTAGCTATATTTGATATGGAAAAGTCTAAACCTCGCCTCTCACACCAACTCCCATTCCAGGTGTGAGATCAATCCAGGTTGTGTCGAAAGGGAGACCAATCCATCGCACTGTCATAGATAAAGGTGCTTCGACCTGCGTTATGTCACAAGCTTGCTGGCTCAATTGAGGTTCTCCTACCCTCACCCCGCCATCGAATTCCCTCAAAGCTTTCGATGGCCACACGTTCCTCCCAAAAGGATACCTTGCTAGCTTTCCCATCACTCTGAGTGGGAAAATGGTAAATGTGGATGGTGAAGTCGTAGAACGCCATCTAGACTATAATCTATTGCTTGGTCGCAGTTGGTCTTATGCCATGACTGCCATTGTGTCTTCGGTCTTCCGACTCATCCTATTTCCATCGGATGGGAAAATAGTCACAGTGGATCAGCTATCCTTGTGCACCCCTAATTATGCCACATTACCAAGTAGAACTGTACCCCTAATAGGAGGCTTTCCTGACTCTTATGTCAGTATCGGTACCGGTCTTCTGAAGGCATCTTCCCTACTGGGTTGTTTTCCTCTCCCGCTGCCACAGATCCCAAACACGGTTGCAATGATATCCACCACTTTGGAGGCTCTATCGACCCATGGATCATCCCGGCACCTTCAGACATTGATTCCTACGGAGATCAGATGCTGCTCTCACCAGCCGAGTTGGCTTACCAAGCCATCCAAATCACATCTGAACCCTCCACTGCTATGGTTTCGACCAACGGTACAAACCTCCCACCCATCATAGTTCTCTCTAACGATCTCCTCAATGAAGTCTTGCCTACAGACGAAGCTATTCGAGAGATCATGTCTCTAGAAGAACGACCTTGGGGAGAGTTTCACCATCGCGCTCCGATGATTGACTCGGAGGCGATAAAAACTAAAATCCCATCTTTTGACCAACCTGAGATGGTTCCCTCCGCTTACACGACTATTCAAACTATTGATTCAGAAGGGAACATGGGTAATATTTCTAAGACAATGCTCATTGATATCTTGGTCAAAACGGGTATTGTGGAAAACATTCAGATTGGAGCTGATTGCAATCCTGAGGAAATTGCATGCTTCACATCCCTTTTCAAGGAATTCCGCGATGTGTTTGCTTGGTCTCAAAAGATAATTCCCGATATAGATAATTCTATTGACAAGAAAGAGATCAAGAAATTCCAAGCATTCTTTTTATGGTATTTTTCTTGCTCATTAATCCGAAAAACCTCAAGTCCTCTTCTTCGGGCTCGTTAAACTTACACGAAGAAGCACCGAGCATTCTTTTTATGGTATTTTTCTTGCTCGTTAATACGAAAAACCTCTAGTCCTCTTCTTCGGGCTCGTTAAACTTACATCAAGACGCATCAAGAGTTCTTTTTACGGTATTTTTCTTGCTCGTTAATCCGAAAAACCTCAAGTTCCCTTCTTTGGACTCGTTAAACTTATACGAAGTTGATTTCGAGCGTTCTTTTTATGGTCTTTTTCTTGCTCGTTAATCCAAAAAACCTAGAGTTCTCGTCTTCAGGCTCGTTAAAATTATGAAGATGCACTGAGCTTTCTTTTTAGGAACCTTTTTCTTGCTCATAAAACTAAAAAAACACCGAGTTGACTTTGTCGGGCTCGTTAAACTACCACGACAGAGAGTAAGGAGCCATTATTTTCCTCTTTTTCAAAGCTCTTTAAACCGAAAAAGTAACTGAGTTTTCTCCACGTGACTCGTTAAAATTTCACGGAGGGTACCGAGTTTTTCTTTGTTGGACTTGTTAAAATTTCACAAAGAGTATTGAGTTTACTTCGTCTCCTCGGACTCATAAAAAAATGAGGTATACGTCCATCGAACATAGATTTCTCACTTTTCCAGCTTAGATGGACTAACTCACGGAAAATGAACTGTTTCGGGCTTACTATTCTCCCTTTTCCGTGCCCGGTTATCAAGACATGACAAAGGTACCCCAACTGAGTTGTCTTTTATGATATTTTTCAGACTCTCTAAACATGAAAAATTCACCGAGTTTACTCATCTGGACTCGTTAAACCTAATCAAACGGGGCACGGAGTTGTCTTTTATGATATTTTTCAGACTCTCTAAACATGAAAAATTCACCGAGTTTACTCGTCTGGACTTGTTAAACTTAATCAGACGGGGAAAAATTTGGACAAAATGGATACTACCTTTGTTACATTTTAGAAAAGGTCGATTTGGCAGCAAAATTCTTGAACATGGCACTTCCCAGAAAAATCTTTCGCAGTTAGCCGAACCCTACCATCCATGAGTATTAGCCTTCATTTCCCAGTGTCCCTGCACCGGTAATATCCTAACACACTCTTGGGTGTTCATTAAGCCTCAGCTGCCTAGTACCCTATTACAGTGCCTTCTATTGTTCAAGCAGATCTCGCTATCTACTGCTCCTCTTATCAACCAAACCGCTCATTATGCCAGAAATTATTTTTCATCCGACGTCCCCATTTACTCTTCATTATCTCAATAATAAATCAGTTGATTTTCATTTCGTGTTGACTGATGTAGGATGCCTCAGTACCTACCTTTCAACATATCTCTTCCTATCGACTTCAGCATCCTATCTAGGAAGTTGATCCAGAAACCCATCAGTACCCAGATACTTGCAGACATTAGTGGCAGGTAGTCTTGTGTTTGATCAGGAGTCTTCATCATTGGTTCCTGGTCGAATGATTCTACGAGTGTTCGACTTCAACTCATTTTATTCACACTCGCTAGATTGTACTATGCATCTTAGGGACCATCATCATTATCGGTGGCCACCTTCGCGTCTGCTAACAGTTTTCATTATCGATGACAACTCCTTCATTCGATGACAACTCCTTCATTCACATGTTTAGAAATATGCAGTTTAAGTGAATCAACGGTCAAGACCTTGGGGAAAAGGTTACATCATTAAAGTTGTGTTTCCTCCCCCAAGTTGCGATACTGTTTATGGAGACAGCTTCTTCAGCCTGATCCTGTTATGACAGACACTTCCACATTGTGCTTATTGGTGGAAAGATTCTTCATATCTCTATTCTATAGAAATCATGTTGTTTAAGCTACTGAGCATGGGAATGCCCGAGTCAAGGCAGATACTATATTTTCTGACATATGTTTTTGTTTCAGGTTTTCCTCAGTCTTTCAATCTCTTTATCTCTACTACACACTTTGTAAAGTATTTCGGCCATCGTCTTCATCTCTGACCTCACACTTTAGGGGGCATATGTTACAGGTCAAAATACCTCCTCATCAGCTCAGAGGAGAAGACAAATATGGAAGGAATACAAAGACCTAAATTAAACCTATTTCTGCCAAGGTAACGCCTATCTATAACAACAAAGGAGCGTTATAACGCAGCTGATTAGTGAATGGGCCACGTTAGTGGCTAGAGAAATTCTCTGTTTACACTAGAGGGCAGTGTTACCCGTGTTTTAAGTTTGAAATGGGAAAAACTGCGGAGAATGATTTGAATCTCCAGCTTTTTCTCACAAGAGAGTCAGTACAAAAAAAGAAACTGCAAAGCACCAAATCTTATTGGGCATTGCCATAAAAAACTGAACACTCAAAAGAGGCAAAAGCATGGAGGTTGAGGAAACATATTGGTTTTTTCTATTCAAGAACTGGTAGAAAGAGAAGGGCAAGGATTTCTCTCTCCATCTCCTATAAAATAGAGTTGAAGGCTCTTGGTTCAAGGTCGAAGGATTGTCAAGTTTTCGAATACTTGTGAAGTAGAGATCATTGTTGTAGTGTGAAGGTCAAAGGTCAAAGAGGGTCATTGAGAACTTGTTGATCAAGACATCACCACTTTGAGCGATAGAGAGATTGGAAGGTTGAGGAGGGCTTGGTGCAACCGACAGTTGTAATCCTCCTTTTTTATAAATCAATAGAACTGTATCTGTTTTGTCCATTCTATGCGTTGATATTGTCATTATTATTTAATCACTTATATAGCATGAGATGAATGGCTTAGAGGTGCACAAATTAAAAATTTATTATGTATTGGCTTAATTGATAGGAAATGCATGTTATGTTAGAAATTACACAGGTGCTTTAATTGAATGCAGGACCTAGATTTGGAGCTGGTGAAGGAGAAACACTGCTTCACTACCTAGTGCTCTCCAAAGGACTCCAAGATCATTAAAGAGGTAATTCTCTATATTTTTCCATCAAGTGGTTTTAAGCTAATATGAACATGTGTATGCCATCTTTGTGAACTGTACAACTAATCTTACTCTCTACCTCGGGCACCGAAAAGCCCTGAGAGGGATATACGATAACCAACAACCCAAGAATTTTACCCTATAGCACTTTCCCTGCGCTGGCATGTATCCAGTAGCTTATCCATCCACAGTTAAAAGTTCTGCTTTTAAAAACTCACAATACGCCTTATGTGCGGAAGTTAAATTCCTATGTTTTATCACTATGGTAAGAACCAACATATTACAAGCATACACGGGTGCTTTTCTTTTCCTTAACATCCTGCGGTTATAATTCATAAAATGGCAACTAATTGTGGAAGTTTTTATTTCAGAATCTATGGTTATGAAACCATATTTTAAGACCCATCAGAATCTATTCTCACGCCGGCTCACTTTAATTTCGCCCTTGGCTTTTATCACAACTTAATATAATAATGATCCCAGCTTATCATTCTCACATATATTCACGGCTTTATTGTTACATGCCAACCATAATATATATCAACATATATCGACATTTCCTCAAATCAAATGTTTTAAAACCTTAATCTATTTGTTGATGCGGTTAATCGCAACTGAACACTTCCGATTTCGATTGATGTATTTGTTCCGATGCGATTTTTGCCCTTGCAAAAGACCTGATGAAATAATCGAAATTGTATTCTTTCGATTGCGATTGATCACAATCACAACTTGCATTTGCATGTTCCAATGCCCTGCTCCTTCTCTGATGCGATGAAACACTGTTAATTTGAATGTGCCAATGCGATGGGTCTGATGCGATTAATCCGATGCAATGCGATGCGATTACTCCGATTGCGATTAATCGTAATCGCGACTTTTAGTTGCATGTTCCGATGTCCTGCTTTTACTCCGATGCGATTGACCACTGTTCATTTAAATGTGCCAATGCGATTAGACCGGAACTCAAACCTATGAAGCCACAGTTTATATGCCCATCGGGTCCAGAACTCAATCGCAATCGCAATTTTCATTTGCATGTTCCGATATTCTTATGCTCCGATGCTCCGATGCGATTGGGTGAGGGTCCCACTAGCTATCAAATCTCCAGAACCCAAACATATATGAATCGTTGTTTAAACCATATCGGGTCTGGAACTTCAATCGCAATCGCAACTTCTATTGTCATGCTTTGCTGCCACACTTTTTTCCGATGCGATGTAGCACTGTTATGCCGTAACTCAAACATATATTAATCACTTTTTTCGATGCGATTGATAAGGGTCCCACCATATGGTACTTTGCCTTTGATATAACCTTTGGTTATTTAGATCTCACGCTACACACACACACACACACACACACAGATATATATATATATATATATATATATATATATATATATATATGCTTTGGTCCTTTGTATATAAAGCGCAATATATGTGACGTGCTGCATATATATAAGCTTCTGCTTCCGCCTGGGTTACGATTCCCAGAATAAGGTTTATATATATACTTTTCCGCTTGGGTTAAGATTCCCAGAATTGAGTTTATGTATCCTCCGGCTGGCTAATGATTCTCGGAATATTATGTAGGTTTTCACATGGTTCCATTCCATAAAAAAAATGGCTCTGCCTCTACTGTGATAACGGCTCTGCCTCTACCTCTGCCTTAGCTGTGCTTTTTTTTCTCTGTCTCTATCGTTGCTTCCGCTCTACTGTTTGACTGTTACATTTCGACAGTCTTCTTTCGCCTGTCTCCTTTGCTTCCTTTGTTCGCTTCTTTTCTGCCTCCTTTGTCTGTCTCTATCTTTTCTGCCTCCATTGCCTTATTGCTGGTTCAGGTACTTCTCCTTTTCCATAGGGTTTATTCAACTTTGTTTATAAACCCTGATAGACTCAAAATCATCCATGCACAGTCAATTGCACATAGGATCCATTTATACTCCCAATTATCTTCTTCTCTTAACTCTGCCCCTTTTTCAAAATATAATGGCCCTCATTTTTCCCTCACTACTCAGCACCTTGAATAGCTCTCTGCTTATTTGCTATCCTCTGCTCCTTACTTCTCCTTTTGTTGTATTTGCTACCTCTATTTTTGCCTCCTCTGCTCCTTGAATGATGTTTCAGGTGCTCCTCCTTTTTCATCTCCTTTGCCATCAATGACAACATTTCCAACAATCTGCTCCATAAACTAGATGATAAGGGGACATTCCAATTGAATTTTTAACTGTCAATCTGTCTACCCAAAGTGCATGTACTAGCTTATTGTGCCATTATTTTTTATTCTCTTCCAGCAAATTCTTGATAATGTTTACCAAACTCCCGTTTGAGGATTCTGCTAGCCCATTACCGTGAGGGTCATAAGCTGTGGAATGGCCCAGTATAATCTGATATTTATGACAAAAATCAACCATCTTTTTGGATCCAAATGCAACTGTATTGTCTGTGATAATTTTCCTAGGACAACCAAATCTAGATAGGATATTATTTTCAAGGAATGAAATGATAACTGAGTCTGTGGCATTCCTAGAAGGGATGGCTTCTATCCATTTGGTAAAGTAATTAGTGACTGTGAGGATCCATTTATGTTGTGTAGATGAGGCAGGATGGATTTCCCCAATGAAGTATAAACCCCACTGTTGAAAAGGTGCTTCAACAATGATTGGATGCAAGGGTAAGGGAAGCAGTTTTCTTTTGCCTTCAAATATTTGACATTTATGACAGGAAATGACCATTTTGTGGATATCTTGAAAGAGGGTGGGCCAATAATAACCAGCTCTAGGGATTTTGTTCACTGTAGTCTTCTAATATAGGTGGCCTCGACATTCTCCTTCATGGAACTCATGCTTGATCTTATCTGCATTATTCTCAGGCAAACATTTAGGCAATAATCCACTAGAATTTTTCCAAAATAAAAATTTATCTAAAATGCAGTAATTAACAACCTTTAACATTAAAAACCTTACCTTTGTTTTAGACAAACCAGGAGGGACATTTAGATTAAACAACACATACAATATGTCAGCATACCAAGATGAATTAAGTAAATGATCTTCAATAAGTGGAGCTGTCAACTCCTCTTGTTCATCTAATGCATTAAACATGTTTATATCAAGAGCTTGAAAGTTGGATTCAGCCATAAGTTTTGCTAGTCCTTGACCTTTGATGTGCTTAGTGGGCTTGATTTCTAAGTCATATTCTAATATTACATAATTCCCCTTTCCTCTTTTTCCATCTAGATCTTATGTCAAGATGTCTTTTACCACTGAATGAGGCAAAAATGATATGATGTGTGAGTGTAAAATGTAAACTCTGAAGTATTTTAAAGCTTTGACCAAGGAAAAGACTTGTTTTTCCATTATGCTGTACTTCAAAGGTGCATCTCTTAATGTCTTGCTGAAAAATGCAATAGGATGCTCTTGTCCCTTCATGTTTTTCTATAATAGGACAACAACCACTGTGTGTTCTGATGAAAATGAGAATATAAAGAAATCTTTTGCAAAATCAGGACTGATAAGAACTGGTGTTTTAGTAAGTGCTTGTTTTACTAGCTCAAATTATTTCTTTGTTTCTAAGGTCCATTTAACTCCTTCTTCTCTTTTAAGCATATTTTTCATGTTTCTAAGGAGTTCAGCTAGGTTGGGTATGAACCTTCTCAAGAAATTAATCTTCCCAATGAAAGATTGGAGTTCCTTGATGTTTCAAGGATTGATTTGCAATATAACTTCAATCCTTTTTGGGTCTATCTTTATTCCCTCTTCAAATATGATATGTCCAAGAAGCTTACCTTCTTGAAGACCAAACAATGTTTTCTTGGGATTTAAGGATAAACCATATTTTATGCATTTCTCAAATACTTTTCTTAGGTGTATTAGGTGTTCTTCATCTGTTTTGGAGTAAACTGTAATGTCATCTAAGTAGATCACAATGAAGTAGCCTATTTCTTATAATAATGCAATATCCATGGCTCTCTGGAATGTGGCACCAGCATTCATCAAACCAAAAGGCATTTTCAGAAACATGAAAGTGACCCAAGGTGTAGTAAAGGATGTTTTAAGTTGATCATCAGGGTGTACCAATACTTGATTGTATCTTGAGAAGCTATCTAGAAAAGAAATTATTCTAGAACCTACTACCTTTTGTAAAATATGATCCATTTTGGGTGAGGGATAGTTGTCCTTTAAGGAGGCTTTATTTAAGTTTATGAAATCAATAAAAAGCCTTATTTCTCCTATTTTCTTCCTAACTGATACAAGGTTGGATACCCATTTTGAGTATCTCACAGGGACTATAATTCCAGCATCTTACATTTTTCTAATTTCTTTCTCTACCAGAGGTAATTGAACAGGGTTGATTCTGCGCAATTTTTGTCTGAAAGTTTTATGGTTTTCTTTGAGGGGTATCTTATGCTGAATTATTTCTGTATCGTATGATTTCAAATCTTCATAATTCCATGCAAACACATCAGAAAATTCTCTAAACAGCTCAAGGTATTTCAGTTTGATGTGAGCTGGTAGTGTCCTGGATAATTTGATCATTTTAGGCTTTGATTCACTGCCTATATTGCATTCTTCTATTTCAGCTTCAGTAGGTTCTATTTTTGGCCTTTTTGCAACATCAGTAAAGTCAAACAATTCTTCTAATGGTACCAGTCCTTTTGGCAAGCTTTCAGTCTTGGATTGCAGCACTTCTAGATCTTCTTTTTCTAAATCTGGGTGTTTTTCTGTTTTATGTTTGTGTACTTTGGTTAACAGAGTTATATTAGCAATCTTAGGAGTTTATTCTTCTTTAAAAAATGATTTTTCCTTAGTAGGACAATCTTGTTCATAATCTGAATTTGAACTTGGTATTTAAAATTCATTTATGGACTGTAGGAAGTCTTCTATTTGTTTATCTCCTTCAAAAACTTGCTAGTATTTCTCTTTGTCTGGGACTGTTGGTCTATATTTGACTTGGATTGTGTATTGTTTGCTTTCATAAGGTTTCAGACATGTACTAGTAGGAGAGGCTAATCCATTGGCAAAATTTTTTTGGTTTCTACGGACAAAAGTGAGTTCAATTTCTGCAAATGATTTTAATAGGTCCATGGCATCATATCTATAGGCTCTTATTCTTGGATGTTTGGTAGTATATTCCCCATTTACTTGCCTAATTATCAATTATGAATCCCCATGAACTGTTATCCTCTTGGCTCCTAGTTTTTTAAGCAATTGTAGTCCTAAGAGGAGTGCTTCATATTCTGCTATGTTGTTGGTGTAGTGAAATTTTAATATGTATGAATGACCTTCTGCATGATTGTTTTTAGTATTGTGCACCCATATGGCTGCTCCTACACTAGTTTTAGTACAAGTTCCATCAAAAATCATACTCCAAAGAGGACTATTTGCAGATTCATCATCAATCTCTTCTTTGTCCTCTTTGTTTTTTTGATTTTGATCATCACTATGTTATTTTTGAGAATATGCACTATGTTAATTTGTGTCTTGTTCCTCAAGGTTTTCAGTGTGTTGAGAAATTTCCCTTTGATTGCTATGATTGGCACTATGTTTATGGCTATCTTGGTGCTCAAAACCCTTAATTTGTTTGTTGCGATTTTCTAAATTAGCAAACTGTTCTGTGGATATGTTTTTCCCTTCCTCTTTCTTTATGGCTGCCACTATGTTGGTTGATGTTTTGTTTTCTAATCCTTGCTCATTAGGAGTCTCATCATTGTAAAAAATGAATGAGTCAAGGTCATTATGCATAGAGTAAAGAGCAGAGTTTTCTGATCTTTCTTGGCTACTCACAATGTAGTTCATGTGTGTTTCTCTATAAAGTCTTCTAGATTGACTAAAAATAGGGATGGTGGCATAAGTCATATCCATTTGCATGGTGCCTTGAATTTTAGCCTCCCAAGATCTTGAAAGAAGCATACCATATTTGCGGGGTATATCAGCCACATCAATTTCCATTACTAAGCTTTTAGTTGGGATTTGAGCTAAGTTGACACATAGATCTTTTATTAGGCCTAAGCATTTAACTCTACTGGAATCAAAGGAGTATAAACCTTTATAAGGTTTGGTTACCTCAAGGCCTAATATTTCCATTATTAGTTTGGGCATAAGGTTATGTGATGCTCCTGAATCAAGCATGGCATTGTGCAAAATGTTATCATGGAAGTTGAGACTAACATAAAAAGGAGGAATTTCTCCTTCCTGAAATTTTCCTTCAATTTTTGGTCCAAATAGGAGCTCAGGTTTGTCATCATTTAAGTTAACAGAGTCATTGTGATCTCCTATGTTCAAATATTTTAACAATTGGGACCTATATACATCTTGAGTGACTAACTTAGTGAGAGGGATAGAGATTTTTATCTTGGTTATTTTGCTCTCTATACTGAAAGGAGTTTGAGTTCTGGAAATGTTTAATTCAACCATTTTAGTCACTATTCTCTCAGCAAAATTAGCTTGCTGGTTTTTATTATAAACAGCAGTTAGAATGGTTTTTTCAGGAGCATTAGCTGAAGTGCTAGTGCTGCTAGGGTCACCACTATGTTTGTCATGGATTTGGGTGTTTTTTTCCCTTATTTTGGTTAGAACTTTCAACCACTATGTTTTTGTTTTCTGTTGTCTTTTTTAAAATATTTACGGGGCTTTTTTTGGCAGAATTTTCAGAGGTTTTCTTCTTGGAAGTGTCTTGGTTCTTTTTAATTCTCAATTCATACTATTCATGTACTTCCATTATAGCATTTTCAAATCCTAGTTTATAGGCTTATGATTCTAGGCCTTCTTCCTCATCAGGTATGTATGTGACCTGTTGTTCTTCATTGAGGAAAATAGTATCCTCATTGTTTACTCCCAACATGTTCATGTGATTTTCCTCTGTTTCTTCTATTATTCTCCCCTCTTCATCAACATAATTCTGTTGAAAAGGAGGCCTGACTTGCTGATCAAGGCCCCTTTGTCTAATTTGAGAGGGATTTCTTTTAAAGTTCTGATTTTGATTTTGATTTTTATTTTGAGGAGCTGTTTGGTTTTCTTTAGGATAAGCTCTCCCGTTCATATTTATTCTTTCCATCATCATCTCAATGGTTCTAACCAAATTATCAATTTTGGAGTCTGATGTGGAAGGTCCTGCTTCATCTTTATAGGTAACCTTTTTCTCTGCTTTAATTCTAGCCCTTCTGGCATTAAGGTTAGCTTCTACACTTATTGCACCTTTCTACATATCTTCTAATGTGAGGGTTCTCTCTCCCTTAATTGATAACACATGTCTGGATAAAATCCTTCAGGAAACTTTATTAAGGCTAAGCCTTGAGGAGGTTTCATTCGTGGAGGGAGTGCATTATAAACACTATTGTATCTAGTGTAATAATCTTGGACACTCTCTCCAACATTTCTTTTAAGATCATTGTATTCTGACAGGATTTGTAGGGGATTTATTTTAACCTCTCATTTGTTTTGGAACAATTTATGAAAATATGGGAGGTCATTGATACTATTAGGGGTTAAGCCTTTGAACCATTTTCTTACTTCTCCCCCTGAGCTTTGAGCAAACATTCTAAGTTTTACAGTTTCATCATCTATTTCTTGTCTGTCAAAGTAATCATTCATTCTATCCACATGTTTTTGTGCTGTAGTAGAACTACTAGCATCATATAATGGAATCTTGGACTAATAGTCCTATGGTAGAACAAGTAAAGGCAAAGGAAGGACTAAGGGAGCATACCATGTTGCCTGATATGAGGTTGTGGAAACAATGGGGGATTTACAAGTGGAGGAAGGTGAGGAAGTGAAGTAGTTTGAACTGTGGATGTATGAATGGATGTAACAGAAGTACTTGGACCAGCTAAGTACTGTTGAGTAGATTTAGGATGAGAGAAACCAAAATTATGAATGATATGAATATCAGGCAGTGTAGATGGATGGGTTTCTTTACTATCAGTATGATCACCACTAGATTGGGTTGAACGTGGAGACTCAAAGTCTATCTGATCTATATCACTCAGTGACTTATTTCTATATGGATTTCTTATGGCAGGTAAGTCAGCTTGTGTATTTTGCAAAACTGTAAGATTTTCAGGAACAGAGTTTTCTCTATGGATTGGTTTGACAACAGTTGGATTATTGGATTTAGGAGACTCCTAAGGATGCTTTCTGGATTGTTAACTATTTCAAGAGGATTTGGGTCAGGATGGGCTCTAGTATGAATTCTTTTAGAAGCCACTATGTTATGTCTTGAGAACCAATGATGAGAATAGTTCAGCCAAGTATGAAAGTCTTTAAAAGGCGAACTAATCTTATGGAAGAAAACTTAATTCTCAAAGTTCTCTTAACTGAGTTTATATGATGTTATGATAAAAGAGTTTCCCAGTGGAGTTTTTGGAAAACTAAGGGAAATCAACAGGCCTACTGAAAACTAGTGGAGTCACTAGGCAGATAATTTTTACTTGTTACTAAGGTCTGGTTGTTGTCCACCATCAACAATCAGAAACCACTCTTGGCAGACACTTGATTCATTTTAAGGAATGGGATTTTCTGAGTTGTGAAGTTATCTATTACTTAGTATATCTCCACAGTATGGTCACCAGTATGTTGGCTCCCTGTAATTTATGAGAGTGGCAAGAATAAATGCTGCAGGGGCCACATCAAAACCATTTTGGAATCCTAGGATCTAGCCTTCGTGGATTCAGAGAGGGATCTCTCTATTAGTGTCTTTGAATTATATATATTTATGCTTAGTTATGATATTAGGCTAGTTATGAAGCTCAAAGGAATTTTTTTTTTTGATTGATTGGTTGGGATGGATATCAGAAAAGGAAAAGGTCACTAGAAGGGTGAAGGTGAGAGCAGGTTGAAAAATGTTTCAGCTGATAGGATAGGTCAAAGGACAGTATCAATCCATTGGGCTATGGAGTCACAAAAGGATTTAATTGTTCAATAGTTCTACAAGGGTTTCCATGGGGCAAGTCATCTATATCAAAGGATCTCTTTAGATTGATTTTGATCATCACTATGTTCTTTTTGAGAATCTGCACTATGCTTATTTGTGTCTTGTTCCTCAAGGTTTTCAATGTGTTGCGGAATTTCCCTTTGATTGCTACGATTGGCACTATGTTTATGGCTGTCTTGATGCTCAAAACCCTTAATTTGTTTGCTGTGATTTTCTGAATTAGCAAGTTGTTCTGTGGATTTCTCTTTCCCTTCCTCTTTCTCTATGGCTGCCACTATGTTGGCTGATGTTTTGTTTTATAATCCTTGCTCATTAGGAGTCTCATCATTGTACAAAATGAATGAGTCAAGTTCAGTAAGTATAGAGTAAAGAGGGGAGTTTTCTTATCTTTCTTGGCTACTCACCATGTATTTCACGTGTGTTTCCCTATAAAGTCTTCTAGGTTGACTGAAAACAGGGATGGTGGCATAAGTCATATCCATTTGCATGGTGCCTTGAAGTTTAGCCCCCCAAGATCTTGAAAGAAGCATACCATATTTGGGGGGTATATCAACCATGAAAATGTCCATTACTAAGCTTTTAGCTGGGATTTGAGCTAAGTTGACACATAGATCTTTTATTAGGCATAAGCATTTAAATCTGCTGGAATCAGAGGAGTATAAATCTTTATAAGGTTTGGTTACCTTAAGGCCTAAAATTTCAATTATTACTTTGGGCATAAGGTTATGTGATGCTCCTGAGTCAAGCATGGCATTGTGAAGAATGTTGTCATGGATGTTGAGACTAACATAAAAAGGAGGAATTGCTTCTTCTTGAAATCCTCCTTCAATTTGTGGTCCAAATAGGAGCTCAGGGTTGTCATCATTTAAGTTAATAGGGTGATTGTGATCTCCTATGTTCAAAGATTTTAACAATTGGGACCTATATACATCTTGAGTGACTAACTTAGTGAGAGGGATAGAGATTTTTATCTCTGCAATTTCATTCTCTATATTGAAAAGAGTTTGAGTTCTGGAAATGTTTAATTTAGCCTTTTTAGTCACTGTTCTCTTAGCAAAATTAGCTTGCTGGTTTTTATTATAAACAATAGTTAGAATGGTTTTTTTAGGAGCATTAGCTGAAGTGCTAGTGCTGCTAGGGTCACCACTATGTTTGTCATGGATTTGGGTGTTTTTTCCATTGTTTTGATCAGAACTTTCAACCACTATGTTTTTGTTTTCTGCTGTCTTTTTTAAAGTATTTACAGGGCTGTCTTTGGCAGAATTTTTAGAGGTTTTCTTCTTGGGAGTGTCTTGGTTATTTTTACTTCTCAAGTCATACTGTTTGTGTACTTCCATTATAGCATTTTCAAAGCCTAGTTTATAGTCTTCTGATTCTAGGCCTTCTTCCTCATCAGGTATGTATGTGACTTGTTCTTCTTCATTGAGGAAAACAATATCCTCATTGTTTACTCCCAACATGTTCATGTGATTTTCCTTTGTTTCTTCTATTATTCTCCGCTCCTCATCAACATAATTCTATTGAAAAGGAGGCCTGACTTGCTAATCAGGGCCCCTTTGTCTAATTTGAGGGGGAATTCTTTTAAAGTTCTGATTTTGTTTTTGATTTTGATTTTGAGGAGCTATTTAGTTTTCTTTAGGATAAGATCTCTCGTTCATATTTATTCTTTCCATCATCATATCCATGGTTCTAACAAAATTATCAATTTTGGAGTTTGATGTGGAAGGTCCTGCATCATCTTTATAGGTAATCGTTTTCTCTGCTTTCAGTCTAGCCCTTCTGGCATTAAGGTTAGCTTCTACACTTACTGCCTCTTTCTGCATATCTTCTAATGTGAGGGGTTCTCTCTCCCTTAATTGATAACACATGTCTGGATCAAATCCTTCAGGAAAATTTATTAAGGCTAAGCCTTGAGGAGGTTTCATTTTTGGAGGGAGTGCATTATAAACACTATTGAATCTAGTGCAATAATCTTGGACACTCTCTCCAACATTTCTTTTAAGATCATTGTATTTTGACAGGATTTGTAGGGGATTTATTTTAACCTCCCATTTGTTTAGGAACAGTTTATGAAAAGAGGGGAGGTCATTGATACTGTTAGGGGTTAAGCCTTTGAACCATTTTCTTACTTCTCCCCCTAAGCTTTTAGAAAAAATTCTAAGTTTTACAGTTTCATCATCTATTTATTGTCTGTCAAAGTAATCATTCATTCTGTCCACATGTTGTTGTGTTGTAGTAGAACTACTAGCATCATATAATGGAATCTTGGACTAATAGTCCTGTGGTAGAACAGGTAAAGGCAAAGGAAGGACTAAGGGAGCATACGATGTTGCCATGATATAAAGTTGTGGAAACAATGGGGGATTTACAAGTGGAGGAAGGTGAGGAAGTGAAGTAGTTTGAACTGTGGATGTATGAATGGATGTAATAGAAGTACTTGGACCAACTAAGTACTATTGAGAAGATTTAGGATGAGAGAAACCAAAATTATGAATGATATGAATATCAGGCGGTGTAGATGGAGGGGTTTCTTTGCTATCAGTATGATCACCACTAGATTGGGGTGAACGTGGAGGCTCAAAGTCTATCTGATCTATATCACTCAGTGACTTGTTTCTATATGGATTCCTTATGGAAGGTAAGTCAACTTGTTTATTTTGCAGAGTTTTAAGATTTTCAGGAACAGAGTTTGCTCTTTGGATTGGTCTGACAACAGTTGGATTCTTGGATTTAGGAGAATTCCTAAGGATGCTTTCTGGATTGTCAACTATTTCAAGAGGATTTGGGTCAGGATGGGCTCTAGTATGAATTATTTTATAAGTCACTATGTTATGTTTTGAGACCCAATGATGAGAAAATTTCAGCCAAGTATGATAGTCTTTAAAAGGCCAACTAATCTTATGAAAGAAAACTTAATTCTCAAAGTTCTCTTAACTAAGTTTGTATGATGTTATGATAAAAGAGTTTCCTAGTGGAGTTTTTGGAAAACCAAGGGAAATCAGCAGGCCTACTGAAAACAAATGGAGTCACCAGGCGGAGAATTTTTACTTGTTACTGAGGTCTGGTTGTTGTCCACCATCAACAATCAGAAACCACTCTTGGCAGACACTTGATTCATTTTAAGGAATGGGATTTTCTGAGTTGTGAATTTATCTATTACTCAGTATATCTCCACAGTATGGTCACCAGTATGTTGGCTCTCTGTAATTTATGAGAGTGGCAAGAATAAATGATGCAGGGGCCACATCAAAACCACTTTGGAATCCTAGGATCTAGCCTTCTTGGATTCAGAGACGGATATCTCTATTAGTGTCTTTGAATTATATATATTTATGCTTAGTTATGATATTAGGCTAGGTATGAAGCTCAAAGGAACTTGTTTGTTTGATTGATTGGTTGGGATGGATATCAAAAAAGGAAATGGTCACTAGAAGGGTGAAGGTGAGAGCAGGTTGAAATTTTTTTCAGTTGATAGGATAGGTCAAAGGACAGTATCAATCCATTGGGCTATGGAGTCACAAAAGGATTTAATTGTTCAACAGTTCTACAAGGGTTTCCATGGGGTAAGTCATCTATATCGAAGGATCTCTTTAGATTGATTTGTGGCATGAAACATCAAAGTGTTGTCAAAGAAGAAAAGTTAACAACCAATTAAGAATGTATTAACTTCACTAAACAAGAAAATCCATTCGAAGTAACTGTTTGAAGTAAGCCAAAGGATAGGTCATACCATAGACTTCTTTGGAAAAACTTTTACGAAAGCACACTTTTCAGACAACAATCCAGTAAAATAAAGACTACTTTCAGAAAGGAGAAAACATATAAGAAAACGAAGGGCAACCTTAGATCAAGTAAGAACTTTGAATCTATCTTGTTTTACCATACTCTAAAGAGAAACTTTCAAAACAACTACTAGAGGATAGGGCTAACCATAGAATTCCCTGGTTTAGACTCTACTTAGCATGCAATGAAAATATCGTTCAAGAACAATATCTCAAGTTTTACACAGCAAGACATGGGCTCACCAACATTCGTTGACTGGTTATACTCTATTGAATCATTCCCAAATTAACTATTAGAAGAAAACATAGAGATAAAACTTTCAGACAGAAATAGGGTACTTTGCAATAAATCCTAATCTAAATTTTCTGTTCTTTATCAGAGAAAATGGACAGCATGAAAAACATAAGGAAAAAAAAATACAGTGAGGAATAACATCACCATTAACATAGACCAAGATCCCATGAATCAATTTGTATTATTGAGGTTCAAACCAATTACATTCTTCAGGTACAATAGGTCTTTACAACTCTAACTTCTCTTCTCAGCCTAGTATTCTTCAATTACATCACAACATTTCAGCAGCTTAAGTAAATATTTACACTTGATAATAATTCATCTAACAACCAACCAACCCTTTACAATGTGCTCCTCATGGAGTATTTATAGATGAATGAGGAGGTGGAGTGAGAGAAAGGGTTCTAATGTGTTCATTTAAGATAGAGTAAATGCTTCTCGACCTTAGGGAATTTACATAACTCAAGATAAAGAATATTTGATGTTTTAACTCTTTTAAATGAATGTTTTATTATCTTTTGAGCTATTTAGTCACTTTTGTTAACTTTTAGGCATATTTGGTAGGCTAGCAATAACTTCCGAGCTGTCTATTTAAAATATCTCTGACTGTGCATTCAATTTGTATTCTTTTGAATTAAATAGGACTGTATGTGGCATTTTTGATCTTTAGAGGAATAACCACTTTGGTGATCTGGCATTCGAAAGCAGTATTTTTATTGATCTGTCTCGGTTTGTCAGTTTAAACACTGATTAGCCTTTGATTATGCTTTAAGGCCTTCTTAAATCGTCTTTAGTCTTCAAACTTTGTCTTTAACCTTTAAACTATAGATTAAGTTTTTAATCTTCAAACTTTATGCTTAACCTTTATCTTCAATTTTCATCTTTAATCTCTGTTCTTCACTGTTCAAGTACAGGTGGCTTGCGCGCTGGAGGGTTTGACTGAAATAACCAACGTTCATGATGCGTTGGTTAGACTTGGAGATCAGCCCCTTTGTTTCCTTCTTTTCATTTAATTAAGCCTCAGAGGATCGTCACCCTCGGTTTCTGTCACTTTCTCTTGACTGTGGGAAAACTGGCACATTTTATCGTCATTTAAAACCTGCAATAAACAACAAACAATTAAGAAAAGCCTGTTTTTATGGTAAAAACTGCGAACAAATGCTGAGTGATGACGGAAGGGCGAAGAACTAGGTTTAAATTTTCTTTAGGCACAAAGATTGTATCAACGGTTTCATGAAAACCATAAGCGGTTTTCACACAGGGTTGATGCGGTTTATGGTTTTGCATAGAACAGATGCGATATGGTTTGGAGGGTGATGCATGTCCCTCAAGAAAGCACAAAAAAGAGTGGAAAGGTTTAAAAATAAAAGTTTTTTAAGGCCTTTTTGTGTTCCGATAGGTTAAAAAAGGCCAAATTAAACCAAATGAAAGGGAATAAATGGTCTAAATGGGTTTTGGAAGCCTTTTAAGGGGGGGATGAAGGGTAAATGGAAAGAGGAAAGGGATTTTTTAGAAGAGAAGGAGGTGTGACTAGGATAAGTGAGAAATGAGTGAAATGGAAGGATTTTCAAGGAAATTTGTGAAGATGGAATGATGTAGAAGAAGCTTGATAACAATTTTATTTAGATATCAACAAGACTTCTTTGAAGGATTCCCAGAGTGAAGATATCAGTGAGATGGATCTTCTGGATAAGGAACATAGCAAGGCTTCAAGAACTCTAGATTTTTGTATAAATTTTTTTTCTTGAAGACTGAAGACTTGATTTAGCCATCATTTTATATAACAAAATTTTATTGATGGCTAACAGTGGCTCCATTTGGGGAAGGCAGCTCCTTGGAGGTGTCAAGAACCTCAGAGATAAATCTCTAGAAAGTAGACCAGTGTCTTATGTTTTTCTGCATTTTGACAACCTGCTTCTTCTTTGATCATGCTGCTTTAAAAGATGATCAGTACTTATCATAACCAGATGATTTCTCCCAAACATCTATCTACACAGCCTACTTTTGCTAACATTTTTTCTCCAGTGGGTGCACTTGGACTTGCAAACCCTTTGACATCGACATTTTATTCTTTTGAAAACAGAAAAAACTAATCTATTTCTACCCTTATTTCTTCCATGAGTTCAGATTAAACATTTGAACTTAGTACTTCTCTACCTAATCTATTATCTGTCAAGATTAAACTATTTGAAAGATCTTCATTCTCTATATTCTAAAACAAAAATTTAAAACATAGCCAAATTAGGATTGAACTATCTGATATGCTATGGTGTCTATGGTTGTATGTACAAGCTACACATAGACTTTATTTGCAAAAAATTTAAAACAAAAATTGTGAAGGCTTAAGATCTGAAATTTGTAAACATCCTTCTATCTTTCTCCAGCTCTGGTTTTGATCTTGTTAGAGCTATCTTTTCTTTAATTATATGGTTCATATTTTGAGCTTGTTTGAACCATTTATTTTTCTATCGTAATCTATTCTACTGATGAGCCAATATTATACAGTGTTGGTATTATTTTATGGCTATCTTTTTCTCCTAAAATTCCATCATTTATCCACCATTTTCTTCCATAAATCCCTTATAGTTTATTGAAATTGATTAATGTAGCATTATAATTTTTATTTTTACATTAAATTTAATTTATGGAATTTTTGTGTTAAAAATTGAATTTTTTCAAGAAAATTACAGAATGTGATAACTTCCTATAAATCGTTTATGTTCTGACACGTGGCATAGCAGGTAGATCAAAATGAAGGACAAGGACATGATCTAGAATGTACACACATCTAGCATCAGATTTGAAGTTCCTAAATAGCCAGTCAACGCTGGTCAAACCCAACCAATCTAGCAGAAAAATCTGAAGTCATAATGAATGAGCTTGATATTTTGCCTATGATTAGGAACTCCAAACTAATTCGATCTTTTTTGGAGATCAGTTAGGATTAGAAGGAACAAAAATAGCCTCTTTTGATTGTAATTTTGATAAATAAGTGAATGGAAGCATGCTAGTGATAATATTGAATGTAAGAGAAGACTTGAGAAGGTGTACGTGCTTCAGAACTATGTTTTAATGTAACTCATTCCCAAATCTTAATCAAAGACAAAATTTCATCATTTATGGTGTTTTTGAGTTAGCATTCTCATCATTTGAATTTTCTCAAGTGTGCCCTCAAAGCGTGGAAGGGCCCCCATGTGAAGTTGGTACACTTTCCTTTACATTTATATTATATTTAGTATTCAGATCTGATTAGTATTTTATTTCATTTTCATACTTTTGAGTTCATCGATTTTGACTAGGAGTGCTTGTAACTTTATTCATCATTTTTATTTCATGATTCATAGTTATAATTTGAGAATTCGATTGCAAAATTAATGAACAGTCCTTGTAAGAGGTTTAGCTGAGTATTGAATCTCAAATAATTTCTATGATCTTTGTTTTAATGAATTCTATTTTTAGTATGCTTTAGTGTGTTACTTTGAAAGAGTTTTTGTGAACTATTACCTTGTAAAAGGATTGAAAACTCAGACTAGTAGCACTTTGTTTTTTTAGAACAATAGATCAGATTTATTTACATAAGTGTTTAAAGTGTGAGAGGAACCACATTCCAATCTCTTGTAAAAGAGTGCTAGAGCCTACCACAATAAAAATTTACTTAGGCAAACATATCCTTTTAGGTCTATAAACATTAGACATGTGCCTCTAAGATTACCTAACTTGGCTGAAAATAAAATGAGCCTAATCTAGAGCCCTATATTGGTCTATACATTTTGGTGCCATTGCTGGGGAGGCACAACTAGAGGATTTTAGAAACAAAAACAAACAAAAAAAAAAAAAAAAAAAAAAACAAAAACACAGATTTAGTTTTAATTCTACATTTTAGAAGTCATGGTTACTTATGTCTAGAACTAGAGATGAAAAAGGTGGATTCTTAAAAACCCCCCATCCAAGAACTAATCCACCACTAGGAGCAGACCCTTTAGAAAGGATTGAACACACAAATCTAGCTGGGAAAGTCACTGTACAAGAATTAGAGGACAAACAAAAATTAGGGCAGAGACTCACACTCATTGAAAGAAAAATTTTATTGGCATACGAAGCAAAGAAGAAACATCTCCCTGAATTCTCTATAATAAGAGAAAGTAGCAAAACAACCCAACAACATCTCCTTGAACCTACTGATTTTGAAAAATCTCAAGAAGGAGAAAAATCACTAGAAAAACCTTTCTTTGAAACAAGTGACACTGAACAAGACATTAAGACAACAGAAGAACCTATCAAAATGACTGAGGAAGGAGGAGGTTCAACAAGAGGACCCACTCCTGAATGAATTAGAGAATATGAGAGACAGCAAGAGGAAAGAAGAAGACAAAGAGAAGCTGAACAGAAACAAAGGCAAGATCAAGATCGAAATCCACCAAGAGAAGAGGAAGAGTCAACCTTCAAATTTCCTATTCAAGAACCAGGAGAAAAAAATGATCAGGAAATAAAAATGAAAAACATACCTCCATCTGTGCTACCAAAATTTTATGGCATGGCTTCAGAAGACCCGGATTCATTCTTGTTTGAATTTGACATAGTATACCGAACATATGGTTACACAGATGATGCCCATAGGCTTAGACTCTTCCTAGCAACAATAAAAGCATCAGCACTTAGGTGGTTCATGGGACTTGGTGAACATGCAATAACTGATTGGGATGGCATGAGAAAAATATTCTTAAAGAAATACCAACCTTATTGTAGATCAAGAGATTCTAAAGATGATATATTTAGAATGAATCAACAAGAGGATGAGAGCTTAGAGGAATATTTCGAACGATTTGTTTACAATCTACAAAAATCAAAACATAGAACCATGTCTCTTGATCTGATCCGAACAATATTTTTGAAGGGAATTCTAGAGGAATACTTAGATGATGCTATTTTGATGGCAAAGGTGATATTTCCACCTTACCTTTTGATGAGATTTCCGATTTATGTGAAAATTATTCTAGGAGAAAAGCTAGGAACAAAAAAAGAACCATATCATCCAAAGCCACTAAATCTGCTTCAGCTAGTGTCACAAGGGCTGAAATAGGAAACTTATTAGAATAATTCAAAGCAGACCTATTAAGTACCTTAGGAAACCAAATTGACACTTTGAAAGAAAAGAAAAGACAGGAAGAAGAAGATCAATTAATGGCTATATTTTGCCCAAAGTTCTAGAAGAAACATGCTTTGAAAGACTGCCCTTTAGAAAGTGTTCAAAATGTTCAAGTCTGTGCCTTTTGCACTGAAAATCATGATATATTTCATTGCTCTAAAATCAAGATTTTGCAAAATTGTAATTTGGAAGCCAATGCAGATATGGATAATGTGTATTTCATGGGCACTAAGAGACCATGGCAACCAAGAACTCCACCTCTAGGTATGTTTCCAAACCAAAATTTGCAATTTCCTGCACAAAAACAGATGTATGTTTAGAATTCTTGGAATGTTCCCATGTTGTGGCAACACCAAACTTACCCACAGAAATAATGGAAACCATTTCAGCAATACCCTCAACCATAACAACCATATCCTCAACCATACCAACAATATGCTCAGCCATATCAACAGTATCCTCAGCCATATCAGCAGTATCCTCAAACATATCAGCAATATCCTCAGCAGAAAGTTGTCCATCAACTTCAAAACACTCAACAAACATTACCTGCTCCTCCACCAATACATCCACCTCAATTACAACTTCCATCTAACCAGCCTCCTAGACCTACTGAGATTCCTGCTCAACCTATACCTAATCAAAATAATAGAGCAGATAGACCAGCTTACAGTGTAGATGAGGGACCATCTTACCCCACTCTACCTTTACAAAATATCGAGATTAGGTCTGGTAGGATACTTCAAAAATAACCTCCAGTAGTTGACAAACAAAAAGAAAACAAAGAAAATGAAGATGAAACTCCAATTCAAAAGAAACAAAATGATGACATCCAAAATAAACAAATGCAACCAATGCATCCACCACCTTTTCCGGATATATTGATTCAAGCAAAAATCCCCATGTCTTTACCTCAGTTTGATGTTTTAGATGAGCTAAAGAATGTCTATATAAAAATTCCACTACTTCAAGCCATAAAAGACATTCCAATATATACTAAAGAAATCAAAGAACTATGCCTCAAGAATCCTACAAAGAAAAGACTTGACCCACAAACTATTCATGTTATTGGACATCTAGCTGGCCTTATGACAAACACCATTTCAATGGAAAAGTATGTTGATACTAGTATTCCCAGAGTCACTACAATTATTAACAACATACCTATTCCAAACACTTTGATTGACCTTGGGGCTACAATAAATGTGATGACCCTTGAAACAATTAAAACACTGCAGCTCACAAACTTGCAATACACACCAATTGTCCTAGAACTAGCTGATAGGTCTAAAGTGATTCCTAAAGGGATTTTGGAGGAAATAATTGTTTCACTGGACTCTTGGGAGTATCCAGTTGACTTTTTAGTCCTTTAGCCAAAATCTAATTTAGGAGGACACCCTATCATCCTCGGTAGACCATGGTTAGCAACCGCTGATGCATTCATAGGGTGTAGATTAGGTAATATGATTATTTCATGAGGAACTAAAAGAAAACAACTCACTCTATACCCATCAGCACAATCACCAGCAGTAGAAAAAAACTTATGGCTTGATGAAAAATACAATGATAAAGAAGAAGTTCAATCTGTTTTCAGCATCAATCAAATCTATGATTTTCAAGAACATAATAATGATGATTTGGTAGAATTGTTCCTTTCTCAACCTGATATTTCTGAAGAATTAAGAAATGAACAATACAATGCTGCAGATCAACTTTTAGCACAAAGTTTTCAAGAAACATGTACCATTAATTCTTTGCAAACATTATTTGAAAGCATTTTCCCCATTCAATCTATCACAAAAACACAGAGTAAGACCATAGAGATTAGTCTAGGAAAAACATTGAATATTGGCACACACCTAGACTTATCTCAGGAAGAAAAATTGATTGAATTATTGAGAAAGTATCAAAAAGCATTTGCTTGGGACTACACCGATATGCAGGGAATCCATCCTGAAACATGCACTCACCATATTTACACAAATAGTAATATAAGACCAGTGAGGCAACCACAGAGAAGGATGAATCCCATCCTTCAGGATATTGTTAGAGATGAATTACAAAAACTATTGAAAGTCAATTTTATTTATCCCATCTTTGACAGTCAATGGGTATCTCCATTGGTAGTAGTGCCCAAGAAAAATGGTAAGTGGAGGATTTGTGTTGACTACAGACAATTGAACAAAGCAACCCTCAAAGATTATTTTCCACTACCATTTATTGACCAAGTTTTGGATACATTAGCTGGGAAATCATCATTTTCTTTTCTTGATGGTTTTAGTGGCTATAACCAGATCAAGATAGCCTTAGAGGACTGGGAAAAAACCACTTTTACTTGTCCCTGGGGCACTTATGCCTATAATGTTTTACCATTTTGACTCTGTAATGCTCCAACTACATTTCAGAGAGCTGTATTAGCTATTTTTGCTGATTTAGTTCATGAGTGTGTTGAAGTTTACATGGATGATTTTTCAGTGTATGACAATTCATTTGAACATCCATTAGAAAATCTTGAGAAAGTTTTGAAGAGATGTATTGAAGCCAATTTATCCTTGAGTAATGAAAAGTGTTTTATGATGCTAAATGAAGGGGTAGTATTGGGTCATTATATTTCTTCAGAAGGAATTAAAGTAGACCCATCAAAAATCCAAATCATTGTCAATTTGCCAATTCCGAAGACTCAAAAAGAGGTAAGAAGTTTTCTTGGGTATGCAAGATATTATATAAGGTTTATTGAACATTTTAGTAAGATAGATTTACCCCTGTTTAAGCTTCTTGCAAAAGATGCACCTTTTAACTGGAATGAAAATTGTCAAAAAGCTTTTGAAATACTCAAAGAAAAGTTATCAACCACACCAGTCTTAAAAGGACCTAATTGGACCCTACCCTTTCACATCTTTACAGATGCATCTGATACTGCAGTAGGTGCCTCATTAGGCCAAAAAGAAGAGTCTTTGAATTATTCCATCTATTTTATTAGTAAAAATCTGACACCTGCAGAACTAAACTACACAGTTACTGAAAAAGAAATGCTTGCAATCATACATGTTGTGAATAAATTCCAACATTATATAACTAGTTATGAGGTTTTTGTACATACTGACCACTCTGCCATTAAGTATTTAATGAAAAAACCAATAAATAATGGCAGAGTTACCAGATGGCTGTTATTACTACAGGAATTTAATATTACAATGTTAGATAGACCAGGTAAAGAGAACCAGGTGGCAGATTTTCTTTCTAGACTCCAGAATCCAGGTGAGGTTGTTCCAGTTGAAGATTCTTTTCTCAATGAAAATTTATTTTCAATTTCAGTAGTGGATCCATGGTATGCTGATTTAGCTAATTATTTGTCCACATGAAAGACACCTCCATATTTTACTACAAAGGAGAAGAAAAGACTCATCAAGCAAAGTGCTAGATATTCATGGGTTAATGGAAATTTATTTTACACTATTTATGATATGATTATTAGAAGATGTGTAAGAAACAATGAAATAATTGATATTTTAAAATCTTGTCATGATGAACCTTGTGGTGGGAATTTTGCAGCCAAAAGGACAACATTCAAGATCCTCTATCTTGGTTACTATTGGCCATCAATTTTTAAGGATTCCAAGAAGTATGTGAAAAGTTGTGACAGTTGTCAAAGAATGGGTAGACCAACTGCTTCAGATTAAATTCCACTTTAGCCTCAAGTACATTTAGAGCCATTTGAAAAATGGGCCCTAGATTTTGTAGGACCTATCAATCCACCTTCAAAGGGCAAAAAATACATATTAGTATGTACTAACTACGTGACTAAATGGGCCGAAGAAAAAGCACTTGTTCGTGTAACTGAACAAACAGTGGTAAACTTCCTTTTTGAAGAAATTTTTGTAAGGTATGGAATACCTAGAGAGATAGTAACAGACCAAGGTACTCAGTTTACTTCAAAGCTGGTTCAAGACATCACAGAAAAATATAAAATCAAGCATAGGAAAAGTACACCTTACTATCCACAGGCCAATGGCTAGGTGGAATCTACAAATAAAACTTTAGAAGGAATTATCACTAAAACATTGGCAATGAACAAAAAGAACTGGGAGGAAAATCTCAAAGATGCTCTCTGGGCTTACAGGATCACGTGGAAAGACACTACAGAATTTACACCATATCAGCTGGTTTATGGAAAAGAGGTGATGCTTCCTATTGAATTTCAGATACTTACTTATAAAATGGCTGCAGATTTAGGCATTGATCTCAATGAAGCACAAAAGGAGTGAATTATGCAATTGAACCAATTAGATGAAATGAGGCAGCAAGCAGAAGAGAGAACAATCCTAATGCAGAAGAAAAGGAAGCAATGGCATGATTCACACATAAAGAAGAAAAAACTTAAAGAAGGTGACTGGCCTTTACTCTTTGATTCCAAATTCAGAGATCATAAAGCCAAGTTCACAACACATTGGATTTGCCCATATGAAATAGTTCAATTATATGAAAATGGATTAGTCAAACTTACTACAATTGATGGAGAAGGCAACACCTTTATTGTCAATGGACATAAGTTGAAACTCTATCATAAGCCCATCAGAAAAGAAGATTTTATTCAAACTGTATCTCAGCAAAAGTAGGTTGAGATATCACAACCTTCAGCTGTGATATCTCTACCTTAGTCATTTCAATTTCCTAAAAATAAAAATAAAAAAGTAAAAAAAAATATAAAAAATAAAACATAAAAAAAATAAAAAATAATAAAAAAAATAAAAAATAATGGTTTAGATGTGAAAACCGGACTCTGGCACACTCTAAACCTGAATTCTTACTGGAAAACCAATCATTTGGATGGTAAGAATTCATTGTTCTACTTGTTTCTTGTTTTTCACAAATTCAATAATGACTTGAGGACAAGTCAAAGATTTAGTGGGGGAGAAGAAACAGTGGTTTTTCCCTATCCCATCTCCTCATTTTCAATTTTTCAAGGAATTTGTTTCAGTAATTCAGTATTTCAATAAAAGAGTTGTTTTTTTCTAATCAGTAAAGGGACCTATTCAAGCAACAAAATATGCAGTGGGACCTGTTTCAACATGATTATACAGAGGGACCTGTTCAAAGGCTATGTCAATACTACAAACACCAGAAGGACCTGTTCAAAGACTACATCAAAGGTACACAAGGCTACTTCAACAATTTTTCAAAGGTTGCCTATCAGAATTATAAGCAAGGCTGCATCAACACCAAAGATGAAAGAAGCTTCACAAACATGGCTCTTCAGATTTTAAGGGACCTGTTATATTCAATTTCAAAGGGACTTGTTTTAGAAGACAAGGATCAGAAAATCAGATCAATCACACCTATACAAGCAGATCAGTCACACCTATATAAGCAAATCAGTCACACATGTACAAGAAAAATCAGGATTTTATTAGCCAACAAGTGTATTGTATTGAAATTTTTTTGTTTTTAGCATTTAAATTTCTAGATTATTTTAGTGTTAAAAAATAATAATTATGATTGCTTATTATCAATTTCAAAAGCCTTTTTATAACCCTCATACCCATATTCCTCATAATATTCCTATATGCTCACTTCATTACCACTCTACCTGTTTCTATACGTTCATTTCTATTTCCATATCACACATAACACCATTATAAACCTTAGCCTATTCCTACCTATACCCTTAAAACCTTTTCATAAAATCATCATTCTTTCAAATTGACCTCTGCCAACAAAGAACCAATGGGTAGCAGCCTTATTGGACGCCCAATGGGAAGACATCTGTTAAAACGCTTGTCCTCAATCGATTTCGTTCATTCCGACTGCCAGAAGTACAAAAACGATCTTCCGACCCAAATCTTCTTATGAATGTATCTGCCATGATTTCATTACCAACATGATTTGCATACTATGCTACCATGATTATGCTTCTGCAAATCACTATTATTCCTCTGTATCTATGATTTGAACTCTTTGGAACACATCTTCCGACTCTGCAAACGAGCTCACAATCTTTGACAGTAAAACCCTATTCTCTGCGCCATCATCATAGCAATTTCATCCTATGACATCAAGCAAAATCAAGTTCAGGCGCTGAGTTTTCATTTTATAAAACTCTGATTTTTTAAAGTCAGTTAATATTCAGGCCCTGAGTTTTTTAAAATAGGAAGGCCGAGATAATAGGTGTTGAAAAGGGAGAAAATATAGTAGTCAGGGTTATCCAAAATCTTGACTTCCGCCTAGAATTTGAAGAGCAGCTCAGACATTTGAAGAGCAGCTCAGAAATTTGAAGAAGTAAGCTTAGAAAATTGAGGAAGTTAGCTCAGAAATTTAAGGTCAGCTCAGTGGAATGCGACAAGAGAGGTAACAAGTTGAAAAACCCTGGTTAAATTTTTGTTTCACAAAGTATAAAAAAAGGGGTTAGAACAGAGATTTTTAAAATGACAAATAGAGCAGAGCCTGAGAAATATGATAGTTGAAAATACCATGAACACTGTGTTAAAATTTTGAGGGAAAAACACTGGTTGTCTTTTCTAGAGAAATTCAATGGAAACAATGAAGAAGTTACAAAACAGTTTGCATTTTCATTTAATGGAGAAAAAGCTTTGATAGGAAATTTCTCTTTCAGAATCTCAGAGGATACAATAGCTCAGTCATTAGACATCAGTCCAGAAGGGGAAAAGTATTTCAAAACCAAGCAATTTAGAGAAAAATCATGGACTTAGTTTATGTCTAGGTCAAGAGTTTCTTCTTTCAATTGGAAAAAGGGTGTTCCTAGAAGTTGGTTAATCCACCCATCGGACGAAATGGTATACATTCTCCAAAAATTTGTCACATGTGAAGGGCGTTACAGCATAGTATACCTGTATCACATAAAAATGTTGCTGCACCTAAAGGGTCAATGCACTATCAGTCTGCCCTACTTTCTTTTACAGAGTTTGACTAAAATGTCAAAGACCATCTAGAAACAAAAGGGTAATGAAGATAGAAGCTTGTATCATTTTGGTTTGATCAAAATTCTAATTTAATTTGAATTGCAGAAGAGAGGAATAACATGGGAAGGATTTTTAATTTCCAATCAAATCAAAACCAAAGAAGATGAATAGGAGAAACAAGGAAGCACATAGTTTATGATTGATGTTGATGAGGAAACCCCTGAATTTAAGTCAAGCACTGTTGCTCAACCCAGTAGTAGTGTGAAAACAAGGAGAATGAGGCAAGAAGATGCCAAGAAAATTTCAAAAGACAAAATTTTCACTACTTACACAAGAAGATCAAGGAGGAAAAAAAAGAAATCAAATACAAGATGACCAACCAGAGCAAAATGTAAATACACCAATGGAAATTGAAAGCAGTGCTAATTCACAGCCAGAACAAGAAGCAGAAATGGAGACTGAATGTAACGAGGGAGAAAGAAAAGAGCCAGTCCCTACAAACAAGAAACAGAGAAAGCTAGAGAAACAAATCAAAGAGCTAAAGGAGGAACTTATGGAAGAAAATATGTTATAAAAAGTCATAAAGAAAGAAAATGAAATGTTAAGAGCCTAGAGCAAGAAGATTCAACAGAAAAATGAGAAATTAAAAAGGAAAGTCAAAGAACTTAAAACTGATCAAATTGAAATATGCAAATGGGCAACAAAATGGTACACACAGAAAAAGGCTCTCAAAGAAAAATATAAGAACATGAAACATGAGTTTCAAGTCCAGAAGAATGTAGATGTATTGCTACAAGCAGCAGAAGCAGAAGCAGAAGCAGAGCATAAAGGGAGCACATCAAGGTTAGCATGAGGACATGCTAAATCATTGAGTTTGGGGGAAATGTTGGTATTATTTTATGGCTATCTTTTTCTCCTAAAATTCCATCATTTAACCACCATTTTCTTCCATAAATCCCTTATAGTTTATTGAAATTGATTAATGTAGCATTATAATTGTTATTTTTACATTAAATTTAATTTATGGAATTTTTATGTTAAAAATTGAAAATTTTCAAGAAAATTACAGGATGTGATAACTTCCTGTAAATGGTTTATGTTCTTACACGTGGCATAGCAGGTAGATCAAAACAAAGAACAAGGACGTGATCTAGAATGTACACACATCCAACATCAGATTTGAAGTTCCTAAATAGCCGGTCAACGCTGGTCAAACCCAGTAAATCTAGCAGAAAAATATGAAGTCATAATGAATGAGCTTAATGTTTTTCCTATGATCAGTTAGGATTATAAGGTACGAAAATAGCCTCTTTTGATTGTAATTTTGATAAATAAGTGGATGGAAGCATGTAATAGACTAATGATGCTAGTGATAATATTGAATGTAAGAGAAGACTTGAGAAGGTGTACGTGCTTCAGAACTCTGTTTTAATGTAACTCATTCTCAGATCTTAATCAGAGACAGAATTTCATCATTTATGGTGTTTTTGACTTAGCATTCTCATCATTTGAATTTTCTCAAGTGTGCCTTCAAAGCGTGGAAGGGACCCCATGTGATGTTGGTACACTTTCCTTTACGTTTCTATTAGATTTAGTATTCAGATCTGATTAGTATTTTAATTCATTTTCATACTTTTGAGTTCATTGATTTTGACTAGAAGTGCTTGTGACTTTATTCATCATTTTTATTTCATGATTCATAGTTATAATTTGAGAATTTGATTGCAAAATTAATGAACAGTCCTTGTAAGAAGTTTAATTGAGTATTGAATCTCAAATCATTTCTGTGATCTCTATTTTAATGAATTCGATTTTTAGTATGCTTTAGCGTGTTACTTTGAAAGAGTTTTTGTGAACTATAACCTTGTAAAAGGATTGAAAACTCAGACTAGTAGCACTCTGTTTTTTTAGAACAATAGATCAGATTTAGTTACATAAGTGTTTAAAGTGTGAGAGGAACCACATTCCAATCTCTTGTAAAAGAGTGCTGGAGTCTACCACAATAAAAATTTACTTAGGAAAACAGATCCTTTTAGGTCTATGAACATTATACACGTGCCTCTAAGATTACCTACCTTGGTTGACAATAAATTGAGCATAATCTAGAGCCCTAGATTGGTCTATACAACAGTTTTGAAAATATCTTTCACTAACCTATCAACATAAATTCAAATTTATTAAGTCATGATTAGTCTGTATGACTAAATAACAGTTTCTTTTCAATCAGTGGCATTTTGACTTGCACACTTTCAGATTTTTCTTTTTTTTGGTATGGGGCTGTACCTTTCTTTTTAATCTGCCCTCTTTTCTCTTTTTTTATTTTTTTTGTACTTCATTTTCAAATTTTCTTTCAAGCAATGTTATATACAATGGATTAAAAAGGAATTTGAACAAAAAACTTAACAAAAATAATGTTTGAGCATGTTGCCATTGACAAGATCTCCAAAAAGTTCAGCTCCATCCATCTCTTGAAGGAAAAAGGCATTGTTACCAGCAGCAGAATAAATGAGATAAGGGCCTTTCCATAAATTTTCAAACTTTCCATGTTTGCCCTTATCTTCTTTCCTAGAATCCCATTTTAGTACCTTGTCACCAATTTTAAAATAATTTGCCTTAGTTCTTTTATCAAATAGCTTCTTGATGTTTTCTTGTACTTGTTGTGCTCTGTTGTATACTTCCTCTCTGGTTTGCTATAAATGTACAGTTTGCTTTATTCTTCTTGTGATATCATTTTCTTCATACTGCACTTCTTGGATCAACTTCATGACTGGAACTCCCATACTGGTTGGAAATATTACATCTGCTTCATAAACTAGCTGATAAGGGGACATTCCAATCAAATTTTTAACTGTCAATATGTTTGCCCAAAGTGCATGTACTAGCTTATTGTGCCATGATTTTTTATTCTCTTCCAGCAAATTCTTGATAATGTTTAACAAACTCTTGTTTGAGGATTCTGCCAGCCCATTACCTTGAGGGTAATAAGCTGTGGAATGGCCCAGTATAATCTGATATTTATGACAGAAATCAACCATCTTTTTGGATCCAAATGCAACTGTATTATCTATGATAATTTTCCTAGGACAACCAAATCTAGATAGGATATTATTTTCAAGGAATGAAATGATAACTAAGTTTGTGGCATTCCTAGAAGGGATGGCTTCTCTCCATTTGATAAAGTAATCAGTGGCTGTGAGGATCCATTTATGTTGTGTAGATGAGGCAGAATGGATTTCCCCAATGAAATCTAAACCCCACTATTGAAAAAGTGCTTCAAAAATGATTGGATGAAAGGGTAAAAGAAGTAGTTTTCTTTTTCCTTTAAAGATTTGACATTTATGGTAGGAAATGACCATTTTGTGGATATATTGAAAGAGGGTGGGCCAATAATAACCATTTCTAAGGATTTTGTTCACTGTAGTCTTCCAGTAGAGGTGGCCTCGACATTATCCTTCATGGAACTCATGCTTGATCTTATCTACATTATTCTCAGGCAACCATTTAAGCAATAATCTACTAGCATTTTCCCAGTATAAACATTTATCTAAAATGCAGTAATCAACAACCTTTAAATTTAAAAACCTTGCCTTTGTTTTAGAAAAACTAGGAGGGACATTTAGATTAAACAACATATACAAAATGTCAGCATACCAAGATGAATTAAGTAAATGATCTTCAATAAGTGGAGCTGTCAATTCCTCTTGTTCATCTAATGCATTAAACATGTTTATATCAAGAGCTTGAAAGTTGGATTCAGTCATAAGTTTTTCTAGTCTTTGACCTTTGATGAGCTTCGTGGGCTTGATTTCTAAGTCATATTATAATATTACAGCAATACCCTTTCCACTTTTTCCATCTAGATCTTGTGTCAAGATGTCTTTTAACACTAAATGAGGCACAAATTCTATGATGTGTGAGTGTAAAATGTAAACTCTGAAGTATTTTAAAGCTTTGACCAAGGCAAAGGCTTGTTTTTCCATTATGTTGTACTTCAAAGGTGCATCTCTTAATGTCTTGCTGAAAAATGCAATAGGATGCTCTTGTCCCTTCATGTTTTTCTGTAATAAGACAATAGCCACTGTGTGTTCTGATGCAAATGAAAATATGAAGAAATATTTTGCAAAATTAGGACTAATAAGAACTGGTGTTTTAGTGAGTGCTTGTTTTACTAGCTCAAACGATTTCTTTGCTTCTAAGGTCCATTTAAATCCTTCTTCTCTTTTAAGCATATTTGTCATGTTTCTAAGGAGTTTAGCTAGGTTGGGTATGAACCTTCTCAAGAAATTAATCTTCCCAATGAAATATTGGAGTTCCTTGATGTTTCTAGGATGATTGATTTGCAATATACCTTCAATCCTCTTTGGGTCTATCTTTATTCCCTCTTCAGATATGATATGTCTAAGAAGCTTACCTTCTTGAAGACCAAACAATGTTTTTTTGGGATTTAAGGATAAACCATATTTTCTGCATTTCTCAAAGACTTTTCTTAGGTATATTAGGTGTTCTTCATCTGTTTTGGAATAAACTATGATGTCATCTAAGTAGATCACAATGAAGTAGCCTATTTCTTCTTAGAATGCAATATCCATGGCTCTCTGGAATGTGGCACCAGCATTCATCAAACCAAAAGGCATTTTCACATACATGAAAGTAACCCAAGGTATAGTAAAGGCTGTTTTAAATTGATCATGAGGGTGTACCAATACTTGATTGTATCCCGAAAAGCCATCTAGCAAAGAAATTATTCTAGAACCTACTACCCTTTGTAAAATATGATCCGTTTTGGGTAAGGGATAGTTGTCCTTTAAGGAGGCTTTATTTAAGATTCTGAAATCAATACAAAGCCTTATTTCTCCTGTTTTCTTCCTAACTGATACAAGGTTTGATACCCATTCTAAGTATCTCACAGGGACTATAATTCTAGCATCATACATTTTTCTAATTTCTTTCTCTACCAGAGGTAAATGAACGGGGTTGATTCTGCGCAAATTTTGTCTGAAAGGTTTCTGGTTTTCTTTGAGGGGTATCTTATGCTAAATTATTTCTGTATCACATGATTTCAAATTTTCATAACTCCATGCAAACACATCAGAAAATTCTCTAAACAACTCAAGGTATTTCAGTTTGATGTGAGCTAGCAGTGTCCTGGATAATTTGATCATTTTAGGCTTTGATTCACTGCCTATATTGTATTCTTCTATTTCAGCTTCAGTAGGTTCTATTTTTGGCCTTTTTGCAACATCATTAAAGTCAAAAAATTCTTCTAATGGTACCAGTCCTTTTGGCAAGATTTCAGTCTTAGATTGCAACACTTATATATCTTCTTTTTTTAAATTTGGGTGTTTTTCTGTTTTATGTTTGTGTACTTTGGTTAACAGATTTATATCAACAATATCATGAGTTTCTTCTTCTTTAAAAAGTGATTTTGCCTTAGTAGGAAAATCTTGTTCATAATCTGAATTTGATCTTGGTATTTCAAATTCATTTATGGACTGTAGGAATTATTCTATTTGTTTATCTCCTTCAAAAACTTGCTAGTATTTCTCATTGTCTGGGACTGCTGGTCTATATTTGACTTGGACTGTACATTGTTTGCTTTCATAAGGTTTCAGAAATGTACTAGCAGCAGAGGCTAATCCATTGGCAAGAATGTTTTGGTTTCTAGGGACACAAGTGAGTTCAAATTCTGCAAATGATTTTAATAGGTCCATGGCATCATATCTATAGGTTCTTAGTCTGGGATGTTTGGCAGTATATTCCCCATTTACTTGCCTAATTATCAATTCTGAATCCCCATGAACTATTATCCTCTTGGCTCCTAGTTTTTTAAGCAATTGTAGTCCTAAGAGGAGTGCTTCGTATTCTGCTATGTTGTTGGTACAGTGAAAGTTTAATCTGTATGAATGACCTTCTGCATGATTGTTTTTAGTATTGTGCACCCATATGCCTACTCCTGCACCAGTTTTAGTACAAGACCCATCAATACTCATACTCCAAAGAGGACTATTTTCAGATTCATCATCAATTTCTTCTTTGTCCTCTTTGTTTTGTTGATTTTGATAATCACTATGTTTTTTTTGAGAATCTGCACTATGTTTATTTGTGTCTTGTTCCTCAAGGTTTTCAATGTGTTGAGATATTTCCCTTTGATTGCTATGATTGGCACTATGTTTATGGCTATCTTGGTGCTCAAAACCCTTAATTTGTTTGCTGTGATTTTTTGAATTAGCAAACTGTTCTGTGGATTTCTCTTTCCCTTCCTCTTTCTCTATGGCTGCCACTATGTTGGCTAATGTTTTGTTTTCTAATCCTTGCTCATTAGGAGTCTCATCATTGGACAAAATGAATGAGTCAAGTTCAATATGTATAGAGTAAAGAGGAGAGTTTTCTGATCTTTCTTGGCAACTCACCATGTATTTCATGTGTGTTTCCCTATAAAGTCATCTAGGTTGAATGAAAACAAGGATGGTGGCATAAGTCATATCCATTTTCATGGTGCCTTGAAGTTTAGTCCCCCAAGATCTTGAAAGAAGCATACCATATTTGGGGGGTATATCAGCCGCGACAATGTCCATTACTAAGCTTTTAGCTGGGATTTGAGCTAAGCTAAGACATAGATCTTTTATTAGGCCTAAGCATTTAACTCTACTAGAATCAAAGGAGTATAAATCTTTATAAGGTTTGGTTACCTCAAGGCATAATCTTTCCATTATTACTTTCGGCATAAGGTTATGTGATGCTCCTGATTCAAGCATGGTATTGTGTAGAATGTTATCATGGATGTTGAGACTATCATAAAAAGGAGGAAATGCTACTTCTTGAAATTTTCCTTCAATTTTTGGTCCAAATAGGAGCTCAGGTTTGTCATCATCTAAGTTAACAGAGTCATTGTGATCTCCTATGTTCAAAGCTTTTAACAATTGGGACCTATATACATCTTGAGTGACTAACTCAGTGAGAGGGATAAAGATTTTATCTTGGCAATTTCACTCTCTATACTGAAAGGAGTCTGAGGTCTGGAAATGTTTAATTCAACCTTTTTAGTCACTGTTCTCTCAGCAAAATCAACTTCCTGGATTTTATTATAAACAACAGTTAGAATGGTTTTTTCAGGAGCATTAGCTGAAGTGCTAGTGCTGCTAGGGTCACCACTATGTTTGTCATGGATTTGGGTGTTTTTTCCCTTGTTTTGATCAGAACTTTCAACCACTATGTTTTTGTTTTCTACTGTCTTTTTTTAAGTATTTACGGGGCTGTTTTTGGTAGAATTTTCAGAGGTTTTCTTCTTGGGAGTGTCTTGGTTATTTTTACTTCTCAAGTCATATTGTTTGTGTACTTCCATTATAGCATTTTAAAAGCCTATTTTATAGTTTTATGATTCTAGGCCTTCTTCCTCATCAGGTATGTATGTGACCTGTTCTTCTTCATTGAGGAAAACAATATCCTGATTGTTTACTCCCAACATGTTCATGTGATTTTCCTCTGTTTCTTCTATTATTCTCCTCTCTTCATCAACATAATTCTATTGAAAAGGAGGTCTGACTTGCTGATCAGGGCACCTTTGTCTAATTTGAGGGGGATTTCTTTTAAAGTTCTAATTTTGATTTTGATTTTTATTTTGAGGAGCTGTTTGGTTTTCTTTAGGATAAGCTCTCTCGTTCATATTTATTCTTTCCATAATCATCTCCATGGTTCTAGCCAAATTATCAATTTTTGAGTCTGATGTGGAAGGTCGTGCTTCATCTTTATAGGTAACATTTTTCTCTGCTTTCAGTCTAGCCCTTCTGGCATTAAGGTTAGCTTCTACACTTACTGCCCCTTTCTACATATCTTCTAACGTGAGGGGTTCTCTCTCCCTTAATTGATAACACATGTCTGGATCAAATAATTCAGGAAACTTTATTAAGGCTAAGCCTTGAGGAGGTTTCATTTGTGGAGGGAGGGCATTGTAAACACTATTGAATCTAGTGCAATAATCTTGGAACTCTCTCCAACATTTATTTTAAAATCATTGTATTCTGACATGATTTGTAGGGGATTTATTTTAACCTCCCATTTGTTTAGGAAAAGTTGATGAAAAGAGGGGAGGTCATTGATACTGTTAGGGTTTAAGCCTTTGAACCATTTTCTTACTTCTCCCCCTAAGCTTTGAGCAGACATTCTAAGTTTTACAGTTTCATCATCTATTTCTTGTCTGTCAAAGTAATCATTCATTCTGTCCACATGTTGTTGTGTTGTAGTAGAACTACTAGCATCATATAATGGAATCTTGGACTGATAGTCCTGTGGTATAACAGGTAAAGGCAAAGGAAGGACTAAGGGAGCATACCATGTTGCCATGATATGAGGTTGTGGAAACAATGGGGGATTTACAAGTGGAGGAAGGTGAGGAAGTGAAGTAGTTTGAACTGTGGATGTATGAATGGATGTAACAGAAGTACTTGGTCTAGCTAAGTATTGTTGAGCAGATTTAGGATGAGAGAAACCAAAATTATGAATGATATGAATATCAGGTGGTGTAGATGGAGGGGTTTCTTTTCTATCAGTATGATCACCACTAGATTGGGGTGAACGTGGAGGCTCAAAGTATATCTGATCTATATCACTTAGTGACTTGTTTCTATATGGATTCCTTATGGTAGTTAAGTCATCTTGTGTATTTTGTAGAGCTGTAAGATTTTCAGGAACAAATTTTTCTCTATGGATTGGTCTGACAACAATTGGAATCTTGGATTTAGGAGACTTCCTAAGGATGATTTTTGGATTGTCAACTATTTCAAGAGGATTTGTGTTAGGATGGGCTCTAGTATGAATTCATTTAGAAGCCACTATGTTATGTTTTGAGACCCAATGATGAGAAAATTTTAGCCAAGTATGACAGTCTTTAAAAGGAGAACTAATCTTATGAAAGAAAACTTAATTCTCAAATTTCTCTTAACTGAGTTTGTATGATGTTATGATAAAAGAGTTTCCCAGTGGAGTTTTTGGAAAACCAAGGGAAATCAACAGGCCTACTGAAAACAAGTGGAGTCACCAGGCGGAGAATTTTTACTTGTTACTAAGGTCTAGTTGTTGTCCACCATCAACAATCAGAAACCACTTTTGGCAGACACTTGATTCATTTTAAGGAATGGGATTTTCTGAGTTGTGAAGTTATCTATTACTCAGTATATCACCCCAGTATGGTCGCCAATATGTTGGCTCCCTGTAATTTATGAGAGCGACAAGAATAAATGATGCAGGGGCCACATCAGAACCACTTTGGAATCCTAGGATCTAGCCTTCTCGGATTCAGAGAGGGATCTCTCTATTAGTGTCTTTGAATTATATATATTTATGCTTAGTTATGATATTAGGCTAGTTATAAAAATCAAAGGAAATTGTTTGTTTGATTAATTGGTTGGGATGGATATCAGAAAAGGAAAAGGTCACTAGAAGGGTGAAGGTGAGAGCAGGTTGAAAATGTTTCAGCTGATAGGATAGGTCAAAGGACAGTATCAATCCATTGGGCTATGGAGTCACAAAATGATTTAATTGTTCAACAGTTCTAGAAGGGTTTCCATGGGGAAAGTCATCTATATCAAAGGATCTCTTTAGATTGATTTGTGGCATGAAACATCAAAGTGTTGTGAAAGAAGCAAAGTTAAAAACCAAACTTCACTAAACAAGAAAAGCCTTTCGAAGTAACTATTTGAAGTAAGCCAAAGGACATGGCATACCATAGAATTCTTTGGACAAACTTTTACTAAAGCACACTTTTCAGACAACAATCCAGTAATCTAAAGACTACTTTCAGAAAGGAGAAAACATATAAGAAAACGAAGGGCAGCCTAAGATCAGGTAAGAAATTTGAATATATCCTGCTTTAGCAAACTCTAAAGGGAAAATTTCAAAATAAATATTAAAGACATGACCAGGGGACATCGCTAACCATAGACTTCCCTGGTTTAGACTCTACTTAGCATGCAATGAAAATATAATTCAAGAAAAATGTCTCAAGTTTTACACAGCATGACATGGGCTAACCAAAATTCGTTGAGTGGTTATACTCTATTGAATCATTCCCAAATCAACTATTAGAAGAAAACATAGAGATAAAGCTTTCAGACAGAAATAGGGTACTTTGCAGAAAATCCTACTCCAAATATTCTGTTCTTTATCAGAGAAAATGGACAGTATGAAAAACACAAGGAAAAACAAATACAATGAGGAATAACATTACCATTAACATAGACCAGGATCCCATGAATCAGCTTGTATTATTGAGGTTCAAACCAGTTACATTCTTCAGGTCCAATAGGTCTTTACAACTCTAAATTCTCTTCTCAGCCTAGTATTCTTCAATTACATCACAACATTTCAGCAGCTTCAGAAAATATTTACACTTGATAATAATTCATCTAACAACAAACCAACCCTTTAAAATGTGCTCATCATGGAGTATTTATAGATGAATGAGGAGGCAGAGTGAAAGAAAGGGTTCTAATGTGTTCATTTAAGACACAGTAAATTCTTCTTGACCTTAGGGAATTTACATAACCCAAGATAAAGAATATCTGATGTTTTAACTCTATTAAATGAACGTTTTATTAACTTCTGAGCTACTTAGTCACTTTTGTTGAATTTTAGGCATATTTGGTAGGCTGGCAATAAATTCCAAGCTGTCTGTGTAAAATATCTCTGACTGTGCATTCAATTTGTATGATTTTGAATTAAATAGGATTGTAGGTGGCATTTTTGATCTTTGGAGGAATAATTTCTTTGGTGATCTGGCATTTGAAAGCAGTCTTTTTATTGATCTGTCTCGGTTTGTCACTTTAAACATTGATTAGCCTTTGATTATGCTTTAAGGCCTTCTTAAATCATCTTTAGTCTTCAAAATGCGTCTTTAACCTTTAAAATCTAGATTAAGTTTTTAATCTTCGAACTTTATGCTTAACCTTTATCTTCAATTTTCATCTTTAATCTCTGTTCTCCACTGTTCAACTACAGGTGGCTTGTGTGCTGGAGGGTTTGACTGAAATAACCAATGTTCATGACGCGTTGGTTAGACTTGGATATCATCCCCTTTGTTTCGTTCTTTGCATTTAATTAAGCCTCAGAGGATAGTCACCCTCGTCTTCTGTCACTTTCTCTTGACTGTGGGAAAACTGGCACATTTTATCATCATTTAAAACCTGCAATAAACAAAAAACAATTAAGCAAAACCTGCAGTATATGGTAAAAAATGCGAACAAAGTTTGGGTGAGGGTGGAAGGGCGAAGAACCAGGTTTAAATTTTCTTTTGGCGCGAAGATTGTATCGGCGGATTGGTGAAAACCATAAGCGATTTTCACGCAGGGTTGAGGCGGTTTATGGTTTTGCATAGAAAAAACACCATATGGTTTGGAGGGTGACACGTGTCCCTCACGAAACCGCTTGTTTCGCATGGAAGATGCACGTTGGAATTTTTTAGGTGGATCGGGCGTGAAATTAGTTTTGGGCCTGGAGAAGGAGCACAATTGAATGGAGTTGATCGGTGGAAGGGAGTGGTGGAGGAAAGGTGTCAGGAAAGGATTAGGCGGTGGGGGGAGAGTAGAAAGTGGGCCAGGGTGCATGACAACAACATCTTTGTCGGGTAGCGGGAGGCTATGGGGCGGAGGTTAAAGGCAAGGATCTGCGAGAGCCGTTGGATGAGGAAGATCGACGGTCGGATCTTACCCAGGAGAAAATATAAGGGGGAATGGTGGATGGGTGAGAGAAAAAAGGGGAAAGCCCCGATGGCTGTTATATATTTTAGATCAGTGGTTAAGAATGTATCGGGGGTAGAATAGTTGGGGTGAGGAGTTTATAAAGAAAAGGGGTTTTAAAGGGAAAGGTGCGGGGATATAAAGGAGAGGAATAGGTCCTGTGGGGAAAATGATAGGACCAGGAGTGGTGATAAAAGGGGTTGAGATTTAGGTGAGTGGTCATAGGCCTCGGTCTCATGGTGAAGAAAGGGCAGAGGGCTTAAGTCCAAAGGTGTCTAAAGCCTTAAGCACAAAAAGGAGCGGAAATGGTTAAAATAAAGGTTTTTTAAGACATTTTTGTGTTCCGGTAGGTTAAAAAAGGCCAAATTAAATCAAATAAAATGGAATAAATGGTCTAAAGGGGTTTTGGTATAAGGAACATGTGAGGAAGCTTCAAGAACTCTAGATTTTGTATAAAATTTGTTTCTTGAAAATGAGAACTGTTGAACATCATTTTATATGGAAATTTTTTATTTCTGTTGAAACACATTGGAGGAACAACACTGCAGGTGTTAGAGATAAATCTCTAGAATGTAGACCAGTGTCTTATGTTTTTCTGCATTTTGACAACCTGCTTCTTCTTTGATCATGCTGCTTTAAAATCTTATCAGTACTTATCATAACCAGATGATTTCTCCCAAACATCTATTTACACAGCCTACTTTTCCTAACATTTTTACTCCAGTGGGTGCACTTGGACATGCAAACCCTTTGACATCAACATTTTATTCTTTTGAAAATAGGAAAAAATAATCTATTTCTACCCTTGTTTCTTCCATGAGTTCAGATTAAATAGTTGAACTTAGTACTTCTCTACCTAATCTATTATTTGTCAAGATTAAACTGTTTGACAGATATTCATTCTCTATATTATAAAACAAAAATTTAAAACATAGTCAAATTAGGATTGAACTATCTGATATGATATGGTGTCTATGGATGTATGTACAAGCTGCACATAGAATTTATTTGCAGAAAATTTAAAACAAAAATTGTGAAGGCTTAAGATCTGAAATTTGTAAACATCCTTCTATCTTTCTTTAGCTCTGGTTTTGATCTTTTTAGATCTATCTTTTCTTTACTTATATTGTTCAGATTTTGAGCTTGTTTGAACCATTTCTTTTTCTATCCTAATCTATTCTACTGATGAGCCAAGATTATACAGTTTGGAAAATATCTTTCACTAACCTATCAGCATAAATTCATATTTAGTCAGTCATGATTAGTCTGTATGACTAAATAACAGTTTCTTTTCAAGCAGTGGCATTTTGACTTGCACACTTTCAAACTTTTCTCTTTTTTGGTATGGGGTTGTACCTTTATTTTTAATTTTCCCTCTTTTCTCTTTTTTTATTGTTTTTGTGCTTCATTTTCAAAATTTCTTTCAAGAAATGTTATATACAATAGATTAAAAAGGACTTTGAACAAAAAAATTAAGAAAAATAATGTTTGAGCAACTTGCCATTGACAGGACCTCCAAAAAGTTCAGCTCCATCCATCTCTTGAAGGAAAAAGGCATTGTTACCAGTAGCAGAATAAATGAGATAAGGGCCTTTCCATAAATTTTCAAAATTTTCATGTTTTCCCTTATCTTATTTCCTAGAATCCCATTTTAGTACCTTGTCACCAATTTTAAAATCATTTGGCTTTGTTCTTTTATCAAACAGCTTCTTGATGTGTTATTGTACTTGTTGTGCTCTATTGTATACTTCCTCTCTAGTTTGTTGTAAATGTACATTCTGGTTTATTATTCTTGTCAAATTATTTTCTTCAGACTGCACTTCCTGGATCAACTTCATGATTGGCACTCCCATACTAGTTGGAAATATTGCATCTGCTCCATAAACTAGCCGATAAGGGGACATTCCAATTTGTTAGGGTCCTGTGATTTGGCTTATTGGCAAGCCAAGTGACAGGGTAACATCAAACCAATATTTGGAGCCCAAGGACCTAGCCTTCCTGGACTCAGAGAGGGCTCTCTCTTTTTGTATAAAGGATATCTATTTGTTTGCTTCTTGTGTTTCTGATTTTAGGCTAGTTATGAAGTAGGTTTTTTGTTTTTCTTTTAGGTTTTTGAGGGAGGAACTGATCAAAGACTAAGATAAATAAAAATATTGTCAGATCAACTGGGCTATGGGGTCGAAAGGGTCGAGAAAGCCTCATATCGTGATACGAGGAATGTTGAAGGGCCGATTTGATCAAGGTAAAATTGATCTTAAGGTAAAATGAGGTGAGAACAATGTTACCTACTTTTTGAAGTATCAAGAAAAACACCTGATTTTGAAAAAGTGGCGATGCAGAATCAAGAAAAAAAATTTTGAGCATGTTTTTGGCACTTTAAGTTTTTTTCATTTTGTTTTTTTTTTTAATTAATTTTTTTTTTTTAAGTGGTGTTTTTTATGTCGATTTTGAATAGTGGTGTTGTATCATCATCAACGTTTTTTTATAGGATTGATTTTGACACTATAAATTTTCTAATGTCTTCTTCTTCTGTGAGATGTTTATTTTTAAGTGCATTTATGTACTTGTGTTTTAAAAATAAAAAAATATTTTTTTTTTAAATAAAAACTTGTAATGATATCTTCACTTTTTCACATACATAAAAGATGGAAAAAGGGTCAATATTCTAAATTTTATATTTTCTACATGCTTATGTATTGTTAAATAATTTTTCAATGCACATCAAAAAATTGTCGCTAAAAAACCAATATTTTGAACCATATGACAAAAAAATACAAATTTTCAATATAAATACAATGCAAAAAATACACTTTTACAGAGTTTTTGTTGGAAAAAACATGCTAAATAAACTAATTTTTTGGGAGAATCTTAACAAAAAAACTTAAGAAAACAACATTTTTATTGAATTTTATGTCAAAAAATAATAGCAATCACATGTTTTTTGCAAAAAAAAAGGGTTGTTCTCATAAAATATCAAAGTCTAAACATTACAAGTAAAGTTGATTAGTAGTTCTGAAAAATAAGCTTTGTTTGCAAGCATAACTTAAACATCATCAACAATATCAAATAATACATCTTCAACATCATCTAGAACAGCATTGATGGCTTCTTCCGCAGCATTTGCTTCTTCATTTTGATCATCGTCGTCTTCTAATGGATCTTTCATGTCAGCAAATCTTCCAAAGTGTCCCTTTCCAATCATTCCATATAATGGTGGTTGAGGTTCCTTTTCTTTTTTTGCCACACGTGATTCATTAAAATCTCCTTTCCTCAAACCAACTTCTTGCTTCGCATCTGGAAGGAATTTAAGAGCGTTAATTCTTTGTTGAATAAATTTGCATTGAACTGGGTCTTTCTCAATGGCAATGCAATTTCTTCCTTTTAGTAGGCAACATGCTAGTGTTGTACCTAATCATCAAGCACAAAAAAAATAAGTAAGAAAACTAGTATGGAGACATAAAAAGTAAAAAAGACAATATTTAAATTTAAATTTGTATAATAAAACTTACCTGAACCTAAGAATAAATCCAAAACCCATTCTCCTTCATTTGAACATAGATTTATAAGATAGTTAATCAATTCTTGTGGTTTTTTATAAATGTTAACTATATCTCCTTTTGCATCTTTATCCTCATATGTTAGTTTTCTTACCACTGCATCATAAACCAATACTTGACTATGACTCTTCCCATCTACTCGATTCATAATAATATGCTTATAGCTATCCTCTTTTGTCCAACATTCAACATGGATGAACTCACAATCATTTATAATAGGTTGATCTTCGGAAGAAACAATATTTGACTTTTGCCTATAACATAACATAGTAAAAGTTCAATTAAATTTTACATGAATAAAAAAATTTAGGAGGAATCAAACATACAATTTCAAAATCTTACCATGTAAGTTGCATCCTTGAGTTTGCTTTACCCTTGAAGCTTGTTAATAACATTGGAAACTGTGTGTCTGAATGAAATGTCACAACTCGCCAAAGTGGTGATGTTGTCACTTCTTGAAAACCCGTAATCACTTTACTAAAAGCTTGATAAGTATATGGTTCTATATCATATTCAATGTCTGGGAAATTGAAACCATGAGGAATATCTGCAATAACTAGGCCATATTCCCTTTTAGGTATTAGTGATGCAATGTCTTCACAGTCACCTTGTATTATTTGATATTGGACACTGTTGAGCCCATTCCAAATGTAATGATTAAGAGTAGGATCTAGTTCAACATTCATAAGACGCTTCCTTCTCATGTTCTCCATCTTAATTTTTTCAATAAAGCTTTTGAAAGTATCTGGTACTCCATTTCCATCTTTCTTTGAAATCTTTAATGACATAAATATATATATATATATATAGATATGTATAAGTAATAAAATAAAAATAGTTAAAATATGAATAAAATAAATTTATAAATCAACATACCTTATTGAATGCAATATAAAACTCTTTTAGTGTTGATGTAGAACTTGCTTCTGGGTAGTTGCGTACAACATCATCCCAACTGTCTTCATTCAACATTTTAACCATGTGTTCTTGTATTTTCATAAAAATTTTCTGACTGAATAAATCAAGTTAAAAACGTTAGTATATTGACATGTATAACAAATTCTACCAATATCATTATGTTTTATTTAAAAGAAAATTATAATGAAAGAAATAATTCAAGAAACTTACTTTTGAAATTCTGCACACATTTCTTCCATTGATAATTCACCCGACTTCACACGGGCTAACACTGATTTGACTAATTTATCATCCTTCACACCTTGCATTGCTCTCCAAGGTGTAATAGTCATATCCTCTGGAAACTGCTTCATTTCAGGACCCCCCTTACTGTTGGTACATATTATGGGTTTACTCTTTCTAACCTTCTAATTTTTTATGGAAATATTCTCCCACCGATCAAAAATCTCATCAATCAAATCCCATACCTCCCCAGTTCTAAATGCCAACTGAAAAATGTTATCTGTGCCTCTAAAGAGATTTGTATTCAATTTTCCATCTTTTGCTTTTTTTTCATCAATTTGATAACTTGTTTCCATTAAACATTCCTTTCGAAATGCTACACTAAATTGTGTCTTATCCCCATGACATTTTTCTATGAATTCATTATGAATAGATCTGACCCTTTGGATGAAAGTCATTTTCATTCTGTACTCATTATCTGCATTATGATCCCATGCCAATAACTTTGATTCCATTTCTGTTAAGCCAGCGTAAATGATGCATTTCACTGTTTGAAAAATATAGTTATTGGGATATTTTGCAATCAATTGTCTCTTAGCCTCTATTGAATGGTTCCCTCCAATTACATAATATTTATAATCAAAACATTTTGTCTTGTCAAATGCTTGTTTGTTGGGAACTTGACATGGATCGACAAGAACCACATAATCCACCACATGCGCATATGGATTGAACTTGAACAATGTTTTCAGATTATGTACATGTAGGTGATGGGCCTTTCTAATTTGATATTGAGATTGTCCTTCATTTGGGCCATAAAATTGGTTAACATTAAGCTCAAATGTTTGGCCACCAAGAATTAATTTATTCTTCCTCAACTCTTGTCGAATAGCATTTTGTTTTGTTTTAATAATGCCATCCTCTAACTCAACACCTGGTGTTATGATTTCTCTGCTTCCGTAAGAGCTTTCAATTTGTTCTTCACTGCTGCTCACGACCTTTACAGGTTCACCAATATTTGATTTCCTAGTCTTATTGGAAACATATCAGTTTTTTTATAAACAACCTCTCCTTCATGAGGTACAAGAGAGAGATCTTTGGCAATTTTTCTTTTTGGTGTCTGATCTGTTTTCTCCTTTCGCACAATAGTTCTCATCTCCTCCTCACTAATTCTATCATAATTTTCTGTTTCATGTTCGACACCTTCAAAAGAAACATGTTTAAGTTTACTAGATTGACCCACCTTAGTGACTCTTGGTTGATCCCCTCTTTGTACTGTTGCAGTGTCATGAGCTATTGCTCTTTGCTTCAAACTCCTTTCCTCTGCTTTGTCTTTGTGGAAAGTTTTGATCACATCCATAACATTTGGCACCAACATATAAATACCATCAAACATGTTTGAAAGACCCGGAACAAAATCCTATGAAACAAAATAAAACATGTCAATGATCAATAATTTATAAAAAATTGAATCATCCTTACAATAATGCATAGAGGAAATAAAAATAAGCATACTTACAATGTTATTTGCAATTTTGCTTACTATTTCTTCATAAAATTTTGAAGTTATTTCATCTGTGTCGTACTTGATGATTGATAGACGATATCTAACCTTCTCACGTTTCTGAGCCTTCCTTGCAAGAACATAAATAGTGTTTGTATTCGGGACCATACATATGTCTCGTACTCTGCCCATCACATCATATGGCTCATTTAAGTCAATCATACCACAAATCAGATAGATGTGTATATCAACCTCCGTTTCATTGTCTTCAAGATACCATGAGAAATCAGTTTTATCTATTTCCTTGGCGTTTTTCCAATCAGAAATAACCTTTAATGAACCTGTGACTTTTATTAGTGTGTGCAACAATATCCTTATTGCGTCCAATAGTGTCCATAGTGCGTTCAGCTGCAACTTTAGATTTGGGAGTTGTATCCATAGTGCGTCGAGCTGCAGCTGTAGATTTGGGAGCTGCTGCCGTAGATTTGGGAGCTGCTGCCCTAGGTGCAGAAACATTCACAAAAATCTTTTTTGATGCCATTTTCCTGATATATATATATATAAGTTAATGGAAAAATATTGCGGATAAAATAAATTTAATAAACAAAATTTATTTCTAAAACTAAATAGTTTGAAATTAAAGAAGTAAAATTAACTATAAAAATTTTCATTTAAAAACAAAATATTATAAATCATATGTATATATATCTATATAATATGTTTTGAATACATTTTATAAAAAATTTAAAAATGTGTTTAAATTGTATAAAATAATTTTTAAAAAATAAACTAGTATTTTCAAACTTCAGTTTGTGTTTAATATTTAAAAAAAAACAAAAAAATTACTAACTATTTATAACAAATGTTATAATATTATATAATTTTTTATTTTTTTAATTGTATTTTTTTTTTTTCTGAATCGGTCTACTTCTATATTGATACAAAAAGATTACAAAGAGGCTGAGGCCTCAGAATAGCTAGCCCAGAGATGTGGCATTCTTACATTACATTGCTGATCATTGACATAAAAAAACAACAGCTGTTTACTGGGTGAGAATACATTGGTGACCAGGACCTTGTCCTCCTTTCTAAACAGCTGATACTTGCATCTAAGATGATGTCTGGAGTGTAGGACTCTACTCGACATATAAGACCAAAACAAACACTTTCCATAGCAAAAATTACAAACAGTCGCTTTGAAGCGCTGTCCTGAGCACAGTAACTTGGATAGCATTGCTTGGAAAAACATTAATTTGGAAACCGGTGATATGGCGAAGGAGAATGACAACATAATTCCTGCAAAAACTGTAAAAAAGAAGGAGGGTGAACTCCTTCTTAGTACCTGTGTTAAAAAACTGGCGAGCGAAAACCATTAGGCATCATTGGTGGGCGAGGGCGCTTCTTCCACCACTGGGCATGCATACGGGTTGAAATCATCATCTGCTGGAGGAGGAGGTGCTTTGCCCGAGAAGTCACTGCCAGAAGGAGCGCTGGGCCTAGCTTGCTGAAGCTCGTGCTGTGAGGCCATAGCCCCCTGTACACTCTGCAGACTAACCCCTGGGGGGCAAAACATAATTTTGTCCTTGGATGCCGGAGCAATTCCAGAGGGGGCCGTGGGCTGAGCCTGAGCAGTCGGGTTGGTTCTGAGTTTAATGGAAACAGAGGCGATGAACTCTTGGTGGTTGAGAGAGCAGGGGTAATTGAAACGGGCGGAATGAAAGTGCGCATTGGAGGAGAGGCGGACATGCGCCGCAGAGGTGGAAGGACTGCTTCCTCGACCACGTCCTCGGCCTCTTCTGGGAGCAGCGACACGACCTTCACCGGAGTCAGAGGAATCCGACGAAGAGGCAGAAGAGGGAAACGCAGGTGGCCTTATGACTTGCCCACGAGAGGAGTCGTGCTTGCAAGTCATTCTTGGTCTCAAACGAGGCATGTTAAGCTTGGCAGGGAGGGCAGGGCGAAAAAACGAGATAGGGATGGTGAACGAATGCAGAGACGGCCTGTAATCAACGGAAGAGCTACTATAATTGCAATACGGACCAGAAGAAACGTGAATGCCAGTCGAGAGCTTGGCGGCAGACTGACACCTTTATCTTAGTCATAAACAGGGGTTCAAACGAGAAGAGAACCACAAATGGATCGAAGGAATGAGGCGCCATTTGCAATGGAGTGGTCGTGATAACGGCGATGAAGTGCATTAATGCGACAATAGCGTGATGGCGGCGATATTAACATGCTCGGGCGCGAGAGGGATGGCGGTGGTGGTAGACCACACATCCACCTCCCGTCGACAAATTATGCCGATCACGCATCAGAATTTTTTTAATTATTATTGTTATATAGTTTTTTTTTAATTAATTTATATTGTTATATTAAAACAAATGTTTTTTTTTTAAAATTTATTATATTGTATTTTTTTTAAATATATAATGTTTAAAAACAAAACATAATTGTTGTTTAAAATATATATATATATATATATATATATATATATATATATATATATTTGTTATATTTTGAAATTTTTAACAATTATTATTTAACAATGTTTTTATTTTATTATATAACAATTTTTTTTATATTTATATATAACAATTTTTCTATGAACTTTTAATTGTTTTATTAAAACAAATTATTTAAAAAAAAAAAAAAATTAAAGAACAAAATAAAATTAAAAAATGTTTTCTTAAAACAAATTATTAAAAAAAAAAAATTTAAATAAAATTTAAAAATTAAAAAAAAAAAGAAAAAAAAAAACCAAAATTTAAAAAAAAAAATTGTTAAAACAAATTTAAAAAAAAAAAAATTTAAAAAACAAAATTAAAAAATTAAAAAAAAAATTTAAAATTAAAAAAATAAAAAATAAAAAATTAAAAAAAAAAAAAAAAAATGAATCGGCTGCCATTAAACGCTAGTTGGGCCACAGAAATTTAGCCAAGCCATTGTGTGGCCGACCCGGCCACACCTCCCGACCATGGCTCAAACCCTCGGCCGAGGCGGAGGCGGGCACAGGCGCGTGCCCTGTGCGTGAGCCTGGCACCCAACGAGGCGGGCGCTCAATCCCGGCCTCGAGCGAGGCGAGAGGGCGTGGTGAGCCACGTCAGCGCCGCCCGACTGACCCGATTATGAGTGACACAAACGATTTTTTTATTTTTTTTAATTTTTTTTTAATTTTTAAATTTTTTTTTTAAATTTTTACATTTTTAAATTTTTTAAAATTTTTTTTAAAATTTTTATTTTGTTTTTAAACTTTTTTTTTTTAATTTCGATTTTTTATTTATTTTTTATATAATATAATTATTAAAATATTATTTATTAATAAAAAAAAATGTTAAAAATATCAAAATATAACAAATTAAAAAAAAAAAAAAAACAATTTATTAAATCACAATAATGTTTGGTTTTTAAACATCATATAATTAAAAAAAAAAAAAACAATATAATAAATTAAAAAAAAACAATTGTTTTAATATAACAATATAATAAATAAATAAATAAAAACTATATCACAATACAATTAAACGATATATATATATAACAAAACAATAAAGAAAAAAAAAATTAAAGATTTAAAATTAAAAAGAATAAAACAAAGATTTAAAATTAAAAAAAATAAAATAAAATAGAATATAAAATAAAAAAATTATCAAATTAAAAAAAAAAAATTTAAATAATGAAATCACTGATATATTTATGATAAAAAGAAAAAAAAAATAAAAAATGTTATAATATTACATTTTTTTTATGTGCATGGTCGTTTTATGGATTTTTCTGTCTAAATGAACCTATAAGTCTTAAAAAAGAAAAAAAATCTAAATATTTGTTCTTAAAACCCTAAAATTAGTTTTTTTTTGCATTTTCTTCACTAAAAAAATATAAAAAAATCAAGGTTTTTGAACCTAAAAACCTTAAAAAAGTAGTTTTTGGACACAAAAAAACTATAGAAAAACAGATTTTCCCCAAAATCGTCTTTAAATTGACAGAATAGAAGGAAAACTAACCTTTGAAATGCAAAAAGCTGCTGTCACCAATGCCAACACAACGCCTCCACAAAATTACGAATAGCAACACAATGCCTCGAATGCCAATGCATTGCCTTCACGAAGTTACCAATGCCAATGCAACACCTCCACAAAATTACCAATAGCGACACAACGCTTCCAATGTCAATGCAATGCCTCCACGAAGTTACCAATGCCAACGCCACACCTCCAGAAATTTGCTCTAACAAATACCAGAAAACATGATGTTATGTGATGAATATAAACAATCATTACTTTTAAATAGCGTATATTGTCTGATTGGTTTACTGTTTAACGAATGTGGGATTAAAATTTCAAATTTAAAATATTTACATTTAGTTTATTATAGTTCATACTATAGTTAAAATACTTATTATTTGCATGTAGTTATCATAATTAATATTTTATTTAATATTTACATGTATTGAATGTTGAATAATTCAAATATAATCTCAGATTAAAAATTAAAATATGAAATCCTTACATGTAGTTAATTATATTTAATATTATAGATAAAATAGTTAATATTTGTATTTAGTTATCATAGTTAATATTTACATGGAATCAATGTTTAAAATCATGGGATTAAATTTTAAAATCTAAAATATGTACATGTAGTTAATTATAGTTTAAATAGTTAATATTTACATGTTGTTATTTTTGTAAATATTTACATGTAGTCAATCTTAAACCATTCAAATAAGAAAAATATTTTAGTTTCGAAGACATGCATGAAAGGAATATTTTGTGGATATTTTGAATAGAAAGTATGGTGAAATATTTGAAGACCAACAGTGTATTAATAAATTTTGAAATATATTTTAGATGAATATAACGTAAGTTTAAAATTTAAAATTTAAAATATTTACATGTAGTCATTATAGTTAAAATAATTAATATTTGCATGTAGGTATTATAGTAATATTATAGTTAATACTTACATCTAGTCAATGTTAAATCATTCAAATAAAAACATTATTTTAATTTGGAAGGCATCCATGATAGAAATATTTTGTGGATATTTTGAATATAAATATCGGTAAAATATTTCAACATAAACAATTTATTAAAAAAAATGTTAAATACATTTTTTGATTAATATTTGTACCAAATATATGAAATGAAAATTTTGGAGGGAAAGTTTTTTCGCGAAATTTTTTGGAGGGAAATTTTGGAGGGAAATTTTTTCGTGAATTTTTTTGGAGGGAAAATTTGGAGGGAAATTTTCAGTCTTTAAGCTATATATTGTAAGTGGGAGAGGAATTTGTATCATTCAACCTATTCTTGTTGAAAGCCATGGTTTCTTCTGATAACGAAGTTTTTCTTTCTAGAACATCAACATCTTCGTCACGCAACAACTCTATTCAGAGTGATGAATATAACGGGAGTTCGTTCACCATGAATAGAGAGTCAAAAAATCGACTTGGTCATTTTCCTAAAGATGATGAGAACAAAATTGATGAGGTGCAGCAAAATGAAATTTCTGTAAATCGAGCGTCAGTTATACCACTTACTCTTAATCCTAAGGATTATGAAAGCAACAGTGATGAAGGGCATGATGAAGAAATTCCAGAGTCAAAAGTTTCACTTCATCCTAATCCCAAGGATTATGAGGACACCATTGATGAAGAGGGAGATGAAGAATATCCACTTCAGCTTAATCCTAAGGATTATGTGAGAACAACAAATGAAGAGGGGAATGAAGAATCTATAGAGTCAAAATATCCACTATGTCCTAATCCTGAGGAGTATGCCAGCACCACTGATGAAAAGGGGGATGTAAAATTTCCAGAGTCAAAATATCAAATTCGTCCTAATCGTAAGGATTATGTGAGAACCACTGATGAAGAGGGGAATGATAATGTTTCAGAGTCAAAACATCCACTTCGTCCCAATCCTAAGGATTATGCTAGCACCACTAATGAAGAGGGAAATGAAAAATTTACAGCGTCAAAATTTCCACTCCGTCCTAATCCTAAGGATTATGCAAGCACCACTGACGAGGAAGGGGATGAAAAAATTCCAGAGTCAAAATTTCCACTTCCTCTTAATCCTAAGGATTATGTCAGCACCATAGATGAAGAGGGGAATGAAGAATTTGCAAAGTCAAAATATGCACTTCGTCCTAATCCTAAGGATTATGTCAGCACCACTGAGGAAGAGGGGAATGAAGAATTTGCAGCGTCAAAATATCCACTTCGTCCTAATCCTAAGAATTATGCCAACACCACTAATGAAGACAGGGATGAATTTCCAAAGCTAAAATTTTCACTTCATCCTAATCATAACAATTATAATTTAACCACTGATGAAGGGGGGGATGAAGAATTTCCAATAAATATAGATTCAAGGCATTCACTTATTCCAAATCCTAAGGATTATGAGAGCTTCAGAGAGGAAGGGGAGGGGCAGGATGAAGAAATTCTAGTGAATACAAATTCAAAGCTTCCACTTATGCCTAATCCCAAGGATTATGAGAGCACCACTGAGGAAGGGGAGGATGAAGAGTTTCTTGCAAATGATATTTTTAGAGGCACAGACTGAATATTGCATTTTCTCCAAGTGACCATTTCAAAGACACTCATGGTGATGAAGAATTGAATCCTCCCAGGGAAGAATTTGAAAGCATAGGTCAAGATGGTGAAGAATTTCTTTTGAGTCAGGGTTACAAAAGTGCCAATGATTCTTGTGAAATATTTTCTTCAACTGATGATGGTAAAGAAAATTTCCCACGCAATGATGTTGATGAATTTCTTAACTATGTTGAGGATGATGATAGTGGGGATAATATTCCTCCTAATGGTGATGAAACTACATTTACAAAGGATGATGGAATGATGAAGCCGTTGCAAGCAAATATTGCAACTAGGAGTAGGAGTAGACCTTTTCATATCAATCCAAAGCATTCCAGTTATACAAGGGTGATGACAAAATATCTCACGACAAAAAGTTCTGTCGTTCATTTGATTTCAAGTGAATGTTGTCGAAGGGATTGCTTGAAAAATATGGATTTCAACTTTGCTTTGGAGAAAAGGAAAACATATATGTCAATGAATAAAAGCATGCAAAATTCATATTTAGTGGGTTGTATGCAATCTACAGTAGCAGGTTATGATTATCATATTGGGAATGTATTGCTTTGCAGAAAGGCTTTCAAAATGTTGTATTCAATTGGTAATTGTCGTTTCTCAAGAATCCAGGATAGATTGGAAAAGGATCCCACATATTATTCAGAAGCACATTATAAACGGGAGGTGGGGCCGTTTGCAAATACTGCTAAGACATGGATGAAAGACTTCTTTTCAAATCATGGAGAGTGTATGCCAAATAAAGACACAATACATATTCCAGATAATTTCTCGAGACGAGAAATATTCATGTTATACAAAGATTATGTAGAAGCTGTTGAAGGAATTGGTAATTTTATTACATATTCTTATTTTACAAGGATATGGAAAACTGAATTCAACAATGTTCGTATTCCTAAGAAGACAAGGATGGGGATTTGCAACACATGTGCTTCTCTTAAAGCAAAAAGAGATAAATGTCAAGGGGCGAAAAGAGGTATGTGTTCAAAACATTGTTTTTTAAAATTTGATACTTATCAACTATGAAAATATATTTATTCATATGTTTCTTTTATTTTATGTACAGATTCCATTGTCAAAGAAATTCAAGACCATCGCAATCAGCAAACAAGTGAAAGTCAAAAGTTGTATAAACATCGAAAGAAGTGTTATGATCATCCAAATAAATATCTGGGATTGATAATTGATGGTATGGTAAAAACACTTCTTCCACCATGTAAAAATTACATGAGGAAAATTTCATTCGATTTCACTTGGTTGGTTGTATGGTATTCCCACAACTCCAAATATTCACAATGATGCAAATCTGGCCATAACTATAATCCATGATGTGGTTACTCATTGGTCTGGGATTCTTCCTGAAGTTTTGTATTTACAATTAGACAACACAAGTCGTGAGAACAAAAATCAAGTTTTTTTTGGGTATCTAAACATGCTCGTTGAATTGGGGATTTTTAAAAAGATAAAGGTTGGCTTCCTTCTTGTTGGGCATACTCATGATCATATTGATCAAATGTTCAGTCGTTTTTCAGTAACATTGAGGAGGAAAGGTGTTGGGAGCCTGCCATCATTAATTGAATGTATTAAGAAATCGTACATTCCAGAGCTTGTTTTTCATGTGTTGGAAGAAACTATTGACATGCGAAGGTTTATTTTTGGATCGCATGGTGAGGAGAAATGCATTGAACAACTTAGCGACATTAGCTTCCAACATCAATTTCGTATCAAAAAAATTGATGGGATAACACTTATATGGGTCAAGAAGTATTCAACTATTGAAGAATGGGGACCATCATCAGGTTTAGCATTTTTGAAGTTCATTCCAGAGCGTCCAATGTTTTCATCAAAGATATTGTTATTACAGTCAGTTTCTGAACTCCATAATGCACGAAGGCAGAAGAGAGACATAAATTATGCTGAATGTCTAGAGGAAATTAAAAGATGTATTAGAGATACATATGAATACTTTGATGTTGCTGATTCAGTTTGGTGGGAGTATTTTTTCAGTAATCAAAGTGATATGATTTCAAGATCAGTAAATGGGGATACACTTTTGAAGACTCCTTTTTTTTGGCCACAAAATATGCCAAATGAACATGAACATCAGGAAACACACAATGTTGAACAACAACAGCCTCAAGCTATTATTAATTCCCCATAGGTCGAGGAAAAATAAATCTATATTGGTTCTAAAAGATCACGTGCACAACGTGAAGCCATGGAAGACCTTTACAGGGGTTCTGTGTAGGATCTTAAGGAGGGTTGCATGATAGCAGTGTTAGCAGATGAAGATCCACTTGGCTATCCATTCTGGATTACCAAGGTTATAAAGGTCATTAATGAAAATGAAGAGATTACAGCTGTTGATATACATTGGTATGCCACAAGTACCCACCCTTTCAATGGTGTGTACAAGCCAGAGATGGTAGTTGAAAAAAAAATTGGCAGAAAGAGAAAAAGAAAGGGCACAAATATAATCGTCACCGCACAGATGTTTTAAAATTGGAGGATGTTGACATACTTGTGTATGACTTCAATTTGACAAAGAGAGGAACTCTTCGGTTGCAGACCATAAATATTTTGAAGAAATTGCTACCAGAACAATTACTGTTGAAATGGGACTCTGCAAAATGTAGACGTAGATCTACAAGACTTTTGAACTCTGAAATGGTGGGCATGCATGTTGACTGAGATGGAGCACTAGTTGATGAAAGAGAAGAATATGGATCATCTTCATCTGCATCGAGCCATTCATCTGAAGATGTAGATTATGATGGTGTGCCAGAACCTATGGCTGATTTTGAATAACTATCTAAGACACTTTTATGTAATTGATGTTTGCATGGTAACTTGAAATAAAATTTTTGACTTCCATCTCATTTTTCATGAAGTTTTGAGACATTTCTATGTTTGTTGGATTATATGTTTTAATTATGAAGAATTCATTTCTTTAGAATATCGACAATGTAACAATGAATTACAAAAATAATTTATGTTATATTCAATGTACCAATGTTGATGTTTTAATTATAAGTAAAATAGAAAATAGAAACTAATGTTGAATTTTTAAATTATGCAGTGATATTACCATGATATTATGTATTGTTACCATTTGGTATAAGATACTTTTAAAAGTTTTAATAATTATATGCATGATTGAAACAGAACACTTTGTTTTGATGCTTGATTTTTAGGTTTTGGTTGAAATTATATTTAAATTTTTCTTATGCTAAGATTTGAAAAAAGATAAATTTTTATCCTTTAAAATTAAAATTACTCTTACTTGTTTCTGTTCAATGATAATTTTTTCATTTACTTGTTCATTTTTTTAAATTGTTAAGTCTTATAATTTCTCCATAATTTCATTGTTCAAGTATGTTGAACACTTAAGATTGAAAAACTTTAGATTTACAACTTGTCATTAAGGTTTTTATGCGCTACCAAATTTTATCTTTAAAGTTATGGTTGACAATAATTACAATTTTGGGGTTGTTTAAAGTCAAGATATTTTATGTTTAATAACATGGATGAAAATTGTTCGAAATGATAAGCCCTTCAGACATGTATTTGTTTATCTTTAACATCATCTATCAAAAATGTTAGAAGTTTACGATTTTAAAAAATGTCCTAATATGTTGTCTTTAATTCCATTATTACAAGTGTCAAAATTATGACACAATTTTTTTTTTTGTTATTCCAACATCAACTGGTTTTGTTTTGAGGGTGTTTTTTCAATCCTTTTTTCAACAAACAATTTTGTTTTTAGCATAATTTTATAAAATGTTGAAATTTTACCTTAAAAAAAAACCAAGTGCGTTCTGGAAGACACACTTTTTGTTTTTGGGGTGTTTTTTCATGTTTTTTGAGAATTTTTGGGCTAGAGTTCCTGTTTTGAGATCAGGTTACCTATTTGATCGGTAACAGTGTTTGAGATGGACACTAAATTTGTGAAGAACAAAGGCTTTCAAACATAAATAGTTCAATAGATGACATAAACATGGTAGGGCTAACCATTAATCATGATGACTGTGACTACAAACTGATAAATGCATAGAAATAAACATTCAAGCAATACATAGAGATATATGACTCTCTAACTTTAGGAAATTGCTATCAGACTTTGGGGAAAGATAATTAAGAAAAACAAATAACTCAAATCACTATGAGGAAATGCCTAGACATAGTATTTCAAGCTATTGAGCACTTTGAAGTAAGATTGCAGAGTTTTAGGAAAAGGGAAAGATCAGTACAAGACCTCATTGGTTCAACTAGGAAAATCAAACAATCAAAGAAAGGTTTCAGAGGTGGAGCTATGACTAGCCATGAGTAAGCAGGGCATACCGTGAATCATACTTAGCATGCATAAAACCATAAATGAAACAATCAAACAATTTCTTTAGTGATCAAAGAGCAATCAAGATTTCTTTGATATGACTAAGAAGGAGGAAAACATAGAAGCTATAATGAAACTAGAAATCTGAGGTGCCTCCACAGGCATGTCTCAAATCTATTCTCTATTGTCTTATAGCAAGCAAGAACATGAAATATGTATGAAAAATAAGAAGCATAACAGAGAGGGACAATATACCATTTTACCAAGTCAAGAAATCCAATAGCAGTCCTCTTTCATCATCCAAAACATTCAAGAAACTATCTAATGCATGATACAAGTATTTCTTCAAAGCTTGTATAACCATATATTGCTCTATATCATCAAGTTAAGCCTTGTTTACAATTAAGTCTCTTGGAATATATAGGCAAAGATGGAGGAGGAAACCCAACCAAGGAAACTAGCTAGCCATTGGCTCAAAAATAAATATCTTATCTTTTCCTTGAGGCTTTGCAAAGCCCAAGGAACAAAATATCCAATAAAATATCTCAAAATGCTAAAAACGGGAATAAATTTGAATTTTTATGACTGGCGATGTCCCAAAATATCTTAACGCACATTTGGAGAGGCCACTTCAGAAAACTGCCCTTTTTGGCCAAAAAGCACTAAGGGCCCACCAGCAAAAAATTTCTTGTCTTTCGGATGACCTTTGAGGGCCTTCCCGATGTCGAAACGAGGCCTGTGATGGCTCGTTGGAAAGCTATTGATGTCTACTTTGTGTAAAAACTTGAATTTTTCAAAAATTATTCCTAGAAATTTATCAAATACTGAACTGAGTGAAACAAAAACCCAAAAATTAGGCCTTGCTGATATGTGGGCAGACTGTTGAAAAAGTGAGTGTTTTTCGCCTCTTTTGGGGACTAAAACAAATTTAATTGCTCTAAAAATTTCTAAGTAGATTCTCCTAAATTTAATGCATCCAATGGTACCACTCTCAACAGCTGAAGATGCTCCAAACAAAAATGGCGTCGCCCATGATTTTATGCAATTAGGCCCAAAAATGTCAAAAAACAAGAACATGTCAAAATTCGCTCAATTTTGGTGAGCAAGTACCTCAAGGCTTCTTAGAAACATGTCTAGAAGCTCTAGCCAAAATTCCAAGCCTAGAGGTGCCTTTCTCCTTTTTTTCTCACTGGGTGCCCTCTTTGGGTGATTTTAGGTTTTTCTTGTGCATTCTTCGATTTCCTTCGTGCAAACTGATTTGGCCTTTTGTAGGGCCCGTTGCTTCTGATACTCTTTATTGATTCACCAAAACAAGCTGATTCAAATGATCTTTGAAAAAGTTTCCCAACACAACACCTCTTTTCTCTTTGTAATTCACTGTGTTTCTTGGATGCTAGCAAACAAGCATTTGTCAAAATGAAAACAAAATTACTTCGTTATCACTGTGCCTGATTTCTTTTAGTTTAGAAAACAAGGTATGTTTTTTGTTAACATGGTTAAGAAACCTCTTCAAACAAATTGGAGACTTCTTCATAACTCTGCTCTCTTGATTTTGGAGTTTGCACAAGTCCTTTTCTTCTTCTCAACATAAGAAAACCTCCTTCAATTTTGACAAAAGTTCTATCCTCTAATCACTGTCTCTCTCTTTTTAAGATGGTCATGGCACCTTTGAAATCAATGTTTTAACACCCTTGTAAACTGATTTAAAGACCTCAACCTAAGTCTAATTTTCTCTTAGAGACTGGGTGTGTTCTAATACATTTATAACATAGGAAAGACTTTCAAATTAACCTATCAAATATCAGCCCTTTCACTGTTTTATCCTTCACTATTAAAAGAATAAGTCTTTCCTTCAAACTTGCAAAGCCCTCATCATCTATCACTATTTTTGAAAGGTAAACAAGACTCTTTTCAAACTGATACAACCTCTTGTAAAATCACTATGTTAATCCTTGAAACTCATAGCAGGAACACTTTTTGATTTGGCAAACAAAGTGTGTTTTGGGAATCTGTTATTGAAATTTCTCTTCAAACTGATTTATAAGATTCTCAAAAAACTCTGTGTCCTTGATTATGGAGCTTGCACACATTCTTCAATGTCTCATGACACAAAATAAACCTCTTTTAAACTGATCAAGCCTTTATCCCTTTCACTGTGTTGATCTTTGATTTAGCAAACAATCTTCCCTTTGCAAACATCCTTAAGACATATTTTTAAACTAATTTGGGACCCTTCAATCTAAGTCTACTTTTCTCCTAGAGACTGTGTATAATCATGGCCAATTCATAGCACAAACAAGATTTTCAAATTGTTACATCAATCATCCTTTCTGTCACTGTTTCTCTATTTTACTATTCATAATAAAAGAGACCTCCTTTAATTTGACAAAGTCCTTATCCATTTCATCACTGTCTCTCTGATTTTGAAGACTGCAAACCTTTACTATTTCATAACACAAAATACCTCCTTCAAATTTGACAAAGCCACATCCTCTAATCACTGTTTCTCACTATTGATTTTAGCAGACAAAATGCTTTTAAAATCACTGTCAAGATGATCCTTTAAGTTGATTTGAGACCCCTTCAAAATAAATCTGCTTCTGCTTCTATCAACTGTGTGTAACCTTAGCTATCTCATAGCACAAAAGACCACCTTTAATTTTGACAAAAACCGTATCCTGTGATCACTCTTTCTCTCAGTTTTTAGATGATCAAGGCACCTTTGAAATCAATGTTTTAAAGACTGCATTCAATCGACAAAGGTCTTCATCTTCTAGCCACTGTTATTCTCTGAGTTTAACAAACAAATTTCCCTTTGCAAACACTGTTAAGACACCTTTCACATTGATTTGAGATCCTTCAATGTAATTTTGCTTTTCTGTTTAGCAACTGTGGGTAGTCCCAACTATTCTATAGCACAAAGAACTCTTTCATATTGGTATATTAGTCCTCCCTTCTTTCACTGTTTCAATAATTTTTTTTTTTTTGCAAAAAGGCCTTCAATAAAAATATGATAAAATTTACCTTTCAATCCCTATCTTGGTCTTTGAAACTTGTGAACAAACCCTCCTTCAAACTAAAATTTAGGAAAGAGACAAGAGACACTCTTGAAGAAGTTTTCTTGATGTGCTTGGAGGTGATTTTTTGTGGGAAAAATTGCTTGGGAATTTTTTGAAAGACGATGTTGTTGGTAGGCATGGGTGTTGCACAGGTGTGTTGTGCAATCACACAAGTGCGCTATGCTGTGTGTCAAAATACAATGTAAAAACCTACAGGCGTGCCGCGCAATTTTCCAGGCGTGTCGTGCATTTTTTGCAGCCAGTTTTGGAGGCCTTCTCGGTGTCAGAATTGGGCCCGAGATGGCTAGTTGGAAAGATATGGAAGTTTAATTTCCAAATATGCTTGATTTTTTTCATTTGGTATCCATTTTTTTGTTCAAAAATTGATTTTCCCATCACTGGTAGAAAACGGTGAATCCTGGTGCAGAAATGCATAGTGCTATTTGCAGGCCACTTTTGGATGCTTTCACGGTGTCGGAATTGGGCCCGAGATGGCTCGTTGGAAATATATGGAAGTATAATTTCCAAATATGCTTGATTTTTTTGATTTGGTGTACATTTGGTTGTTCAAAAATTGACTGTCCAAACACTGGTAAAAATGGTGAATTCTGGTGCAAAAATTCTCCCGTGACATCTGTATTTTTTACATTTCTCACAAACCATGATACCTATGTAGAAACTGAAGGATTATTTTCTTCTTGAACCTATTATGGACAAAATCCTCTCTCACTTTTGTCAATTTCATATCTTTTTGGTCAGAAAATCATTTTGAAACAAACTGCCTGGGCTCTCCTTAACCTTTGTTTTTGTGAAGCGGAAGAGATGTTTCTTTGACTGAAAGTGAAACATGTTTAATCACCCTTTAACCATTTTAATGAGCTAATTCATAGTGTAAACATTGGGAGGGCTGATCCTCTGCCTTTTGTGAAGGAGGCTATTCTTAAGTTTGCCAATCCAACTTCTTTTTTCCTGTGTGACTTTGTTGGTGAAATCTGTCTCTTTAATCATTGTGTATCGTTTGAAATTTTAGACAAGAAACATAGGTTTTGATCACAAAAGTGCTCCTTCTCTATCTGTTGGGAAAGGTACTTGGATAGATAGAAATTATCTCTCCGAAGCTGTGATCTACAACATTTTTTGAAGAGGTTAAGTGAAAATAGTGTTACTGCAGCCTTCGAAACCTTTAAATATGCATTGTTTTTTGAAGTAAGGAGGCTCCCTTATATCTTGTCTCCATTATCTGAAATAATATGACATATGAGCCACAATGAAGCCTATGATAGCCTATTTATTCAAATCCTCTAATTTATGAGTTTAAGGAGGTCTTCATCAGATTAGCCTTGTAAGTGTTGCCTGAATACAACTCTATTCATTTTCGAGGTAGTGACCTTGTATCCTTTGAAAGAAAGATTTTATAAGAAATAGATACTGTTAGCACCCTTATGCCACTGCGTGGTTATTATGTGGAAGAGGCCTTCAACACAATGAATGTTCATTTGTATTAACCATTATTTCTCATCTGGTCTTACCAATAAAATCCCTTTCAAACACAATTTTATATCTTTGCCATGCATCTGTTGTTCATCCTTTTGGAAGGAGGTGACTCATCATTTCTGAAGTTACTTAAAACACCTTAACACTCTGCTTTTTGAACGAGGTTATATCTCTGTTCTCAACCATCTGCTCTTCATTGGAGGAGGTTATAAATATGTTTTCCAACCATCTACTTTTAAATGAAGGAGGTTCTTATCATGTTACTTAACCATCTGCTCTTTTGAATGAGGTTAACATAATGTTTCCAGACCATCTGCTCTTTCTTGGAGGAGGCTTTCAGCATGTCACCCAACCATCTGCTCTTGCTTGGAGGAGGTTAACACAATTATGACATTTCATCCATTTCCAACATTGTGTCATATTTCTTTGCAATACATATTTTTTCTTAGTATATCAAAATATGTAACAAAGGTGACACTTGACAATCTGCAATAGGAGGAATGTTCTGAGATATGTATCCTTTGTCAAAATATCTTTGTGAACCTTTTAAACCAGAAACCACATGACATGTATTTGTAGACTATTTTCTTGTTAGTCATTATTTACTAACCTTTCTTGACTGTGTTTGCAGAGGTACATTGGATTTTCTCTTTGACTAGTGTTCTTATCCCGGGCTCAAGGAAGCATAAGAAGCAGCTGTCTTCTTATGTATTGTGATGGTGTCCTTGGGAAAACTTATGCAGCATTACCTCTGAAGGAAACACTGAAACACTACAGATCAACATTATATCAGTCCTTTGTATTTATGTGGCTTTGAAGGATGGTATCAACTTTTAGGTCAACTTTTGACCTTTGAAACATGCACTCCTACTCTCTTTTCATTTCAGCTCTCCATTTGCTTCATGATGGAAAATTTCTTCAAAATGAGAGACTTATTTGGACTTGCTTATTTTCTCTTGTTTGGATATTGTTTGTCATTCACTTACACCCCTGCAGAGATGTGAAAAATATGACTTTGAACCTTGGAAGGATTCTTTGGTTCCTTATGGAAATTTTGCCCGATCTAAGCACATTCTTTTAGACAGTGAACATGCTCATTTTCTTCTGATTTGGACCTTTGTAGAATTTATTCTTGAACAAAGACAAAAGACCTATTAGTGGTGTGCGACCTATGGATGTATCATGATTTATTTTGTAGAAGAGGAAGGAAATCTATGACTGGTTGTTACTAGACAGAGGCTCTTTTGGCTTAGGATAGTTTGCCAAGGAAATGACTCCTAAACACCACTTACCTAACTTAGGGGTGACTTTCATAGATTTTGATTTTTTTTGACAAGAAGATCAAGGATAGGAAGGGAGACACTTTGTCAAATATTGGATAGTGAGTTTCATGAGAACCAAGGGGAAAATGAGAGTAGACAAGCAAGACCAAGACAACTATAGACAGGGATATTTTGCTGAAACAAGACATGTCTTTGAAAATTGAAGATTGCTCTAATCATAGGCTGACAGGAAAGGAAGGGCTAGGAAAGAAAAAATTTGTTTGGGGGTATTCTAGATGACAAATTGACATATGGAGATCAGCTTCTAGAAAACTCAGCTAACGAATCTAGTCATCAACAATAGGTGAAAAATATTGATGACTAACAGTGGCTCCATTTGGGGAGGGCAACTCCTTTTAAGGAGGTGTCTAGAATTGCAGATCTCTGGCTTATGAAGACCAGCACCTTATCCATTGGCGCAAATTTCATTCTCTCTTGATGTTATTTCTGAAAATTGTAGCATGATTAGCCTCAAAAACATCTCTACCTACCCAGCTATATTTCCTGACATTTTTTCTTCTTTCAGGTGCATTTGGAGTGGCAACCTTTTGACATGATATTTTTCAGAAAATAAACTATCTATTTCTACACTTATATCTTCCGGGAGTTCAGATTAAAGTGATGAAATCCTTTGATTCTCTACCTAAGCTAAATTGACTGTCAAGATTAAGTTGTTTGACATGATTTTATTCACTATTCTAGAACATGAAATTGAAAAATGACCAAATCAAGATTAGATGGTCTGATTTGTCATGTGTTTGTGGCATAAAAGACAAGTTGCACACAAATATTATTCTGCATGAAAATGAGATCTAGAAAAATCAGGGCTAGCATACATAGTTTGTTTTTCATCCCTCTTTTCCTCTTTGGTTCTGTTTTGAGCATGTGGAACCAGTATCTTTTCTTAATCTACTTCTTATGACAAGTCAAGCTTACACAATTTGACTATCATTTCTTTCACTAACTTATCAACAATTAATTAAAAACATGTTCAGTTATGATTAGGCTAGATAACTGAACAAGACATCTTTGAGCAATAGTAGCGGCATTTAAACTTGCGCGCTTTCAGAATGACTATTATTTTGAACATGGGGCTTTCTTGCTGTTTTCCAAACTGCCCTCTTTTTCTTCTTTTCTTGATATTTTTGTGTCTTTTGTTTTTCTCAAGAAAAACTGAAAGAAATATGCTCATGGGGCTGAGCTTATTTTTCATGTTTATCTATTCTACTCTAACCTATATAAGATAGATATTTATTTGGTGAACTCTTCTTTCCAATATAACCAGTCAAGTAGATGATTGCATGGTTGATCTTACTTCAGTTCTTTGATGATTTTGAAGAAATCAAAAGGCCACTTCCACCTCACTTGTTTTCGGACAGTAATGCTTAAGTTTTTCTTCATACTTTGCAGAAAATTGTTCATGGTAGAACACACTACTCCTTCTTTAAAGGTATCTAGGGAAACAACAAAGGGGTCTTCGAATAATAACTAGCCTAGAGGATTTGAACAATAGACCTCATTTAGGATTACTCCCTCCTTTACTTGACTAACCTTGGGATTATTTTGAGAAATAATCTCTTCTCCCTCTTTATGATTATCTGATTTGGTAGCTTCAGAAAGTAATGTTATGCTATCTGCAGGAAATCTTGGTATGCCTTGTTTTAGTGAGATGATTTACGTTTGTGAGCCACTATCCTGATGAATAAGACCATTCTTTGGCACCAGGTCTTCTTGAGAAGATATTGTAGTATCAGCATCAATCTTCTCTGTACTTTTATTATGAGAAAATACATTAGTAGATAAGTCAGCAATAGAAAACACAACATATCTTTTTTACAAAAAGGTTTGGATCTTGGTTGTATGCTTAGGATTTTATTGTTTTCTTCTTTTGTTAGAAGGGGTGGTGTCTTTATTTTTCTCTGGATGGAATCATGATGTTTCTCTTCCTTTTGTGATTGCTTACAAGGATGAATGTCTTCTTGAGGAGGTATTACAACCTCAACAACAATTTGTTCCATTGTTTCTTTATGATCAATTTCTTTAGTAGGTAAGGTAGGAATGGTAGAAACAGGAATATTTTCCTTATATAAAGGTTCAGAGGCTGGTTTTATTCTAAAAATTTGATCAACCTCTTTTGAGTTAAAGGAGGAGGCATTTTCTGTTTTCTTTGGATTGGGCAACAATTGTTTTCCTTCTCTAGAGAAGATTGATTCTGAGGTTGGAAATCTTCTTGAGCCTCATCTAGTGGGGGTGATAAATGATCACTTGTGCCTTCAGAGAGATCTTGTGGGTTTTATTCTCTACCATGAATGCTTTCTTCCTCAACTAACTCAACTAGGTTGTCATGATAGTTATCTTGAGAATGAAATTTATGAATGGATGTTAAGAGGTCTTCACTTTTCCAAATTTTGATCACTATCTATAAGGTACTGTATGATATCCTGAGATTGATCACAACAATTTTCAGCTAATGATAGAGATGGGAAATATCCTATATAGCATTTATAGAATGCCTTGTGGAAATCCTTCAAAGAAAAAAAGATTCCAGGTTCTAACCATTCATACCAATTTCTTGTGCTACTTTCTAATGTTGCCATAAAATTTTTCATGAGGCAATCCTCATGCCATTAAACCTTCAACCTCCATATGTGTATGTTAGCCCCCTTATAAATTTTTTGACAAGAAAGCAGGGGGCTAAATTGTTTTTGAGCCTTCAAGGAATGCATCTCCCCTAAAGACACATCATCCTTGAAAGCCTCTTCATGCCCTCTGCCCTGTGATTTATTTCCACTGCTGTATCCATCCAAAAAGTCTCACTGATTGCAAAAATTTTGCTCCAAAAGGGCTACATTTTCCCCTTGTATCCCTGCAGAATGCCCCTTTTTAACCTTCTTCCCCCTTGTCAAATTTCCCCTCTTACCCTCTAAATCCCTCCCCCAGTCCTCCTAAACCATCCTTAAATCCCCTCTAAACCATACACACACCCATGGTGTGGTTTGATTTCCCATTCTTCTCCCTATCGTTACCCTTTATTGGCCTGAAAATGCATTAAAATGGGCCAAGTAACCATATTCATATATATAAGGCTCAGACCCTTTCGGCCAGCCCCCCTTTAGCTTTTTTCACCACGTGACCTCGGCGCTAGAACCAGGCGCCAAGGTGAAAGGTGCTTACCACAGGCGGATATTAGGCGCCATATTAGCCGTCGGTCTGTTTAGATCGGACGGTCTTCACAGAACAACGCAGCGCCCGTAGCCCACTCCATTTTTTGCCCGAGCACATCATCCACCGTTCATTTACCCGTAGATCCGACGGCCCAGATTTTATTTGCTCGGTGGTCCCCACGCCAGTGTGCCCTGTTCAAAAACCGGCTGGTTTTTATCACACCGCCGTCTGAGGCCTGGCGGTATTTTTTATTTCGCAGCGATTCCACTCACCACCTGATGCGTAGCACCGGCGCTGTTTGAAAACTGCCCCCCCCATTGTGTGTTATCTTTCGGCAGAAAAATCAGCACGATATGCACGTGCATTTTCCGATCTGGAGCCGCCCATCCAACGACGATCGCGTGTGAAGATGTGCGTGAGTTAGTCCAAAGCAAATAGACCCATGGCCAACCGTCTGTCACCCTCCAATGCATTTTCAGCCGTCAATATCCTCCTGAGATCAGACGGTCCAGATTTAACTGCATGTCAGCAGTATGTCCTTTTCGCAAAGGATGAAGTTCCCATACTGTCTCCATTCTATACCGTGTTCCTAAGGAAATTACAGCCCTGACAACAGTCCTATGCTATCAGAAGCGTTTGTTACACAGTATGGCAGAACTTAGCATCATTATTCTACCTTTTTGTTTAGTTCACCAAAATACTACAGAGTACTGCAGCCAAAGTACATCAGAGGCATATCAGAGTAAATGGAAGCCAGGAGAAGACCACTCTTCCACCCAAAGAGTGCCACAGATAAATGCATAGAATTTAAACAGAATGGGCTTCAGCCTGCTTTCTTGTCTGAGTTTTAATGTTTCATTTAGTTTTTCACGTACCTCATCTGCTCTCTTCAGCTATAAAATTCATGGAGAAGCTCATTGTAAAGGTTGTTGATCAGTTGTCAGAGAATTACAAGCTGTTTCTTTTGAGACATAGTCTCTGTGTAAAGTTGTAAGATAGGCTGAGGAAGATGTTTTCAGACTGAATATCCAGCTATTGGTAATGTTGTACTTGACTGGTATTGCTCTTTAATATGACAAGCACATTTCTTTGGATCTTGATCTAAAGCAGCGGTGATGTTTTTCTATCTCTGTATTTGTTTTTAACTTGCAGTTCATTTCATTTCATTTCTACTGGCTCGCTTCAGAAATCTGGCATAGGATTTACCCTTGTTAGGTACCCTATGGTTCTGCTCTCCTTGCCTTTGATGTTTTCTACTAAATGTGTTATCTAAGGGTTGATTTCAGTTAATTTAACTAGTATAGTGGATGTCATTGCCTGCTAGATGATGTATGAATTAAATGAATCTGTTCTTAGATGTTCTTGTTAGGATTTAATTGAATGAATTGGGAACACTAGGAGGTATAGAAATCTGTCTCTATATCACTAGGATCCTTTTCAATTAATTGAACCTTTCTAAGATCCCTCAAGCTGGAGGCCGAAGCATTGAGAGTTCAAATTCTCTCTCTGATCTCAGGTCTTTAACTTTGTGTTATAAATCTTTATTGTTTCTTCCTCTCTTACCATTTCATGCCACACTACAATCTTTAAGATCCAATGCTTTAGATGACTAGCCCAATTGAAAGCTTGCACATTGAATAGCAAGTAAACCCTTTCCTGACTCCATTGCCCAATGGTCTTGAATGTTCCCTGGAGTATCTCTCCTTTTCCTAAAATCTTCTTTTCTCATCCTTGTCTTATATCGAACCTTTCTTTCCTGATTCCCAACAACCAAACATACATCAAACAAAAAAACCTCGAGCCTTATAACTAGCCTAATATCTTAACAATGAGCTTCAAAGACATATACCTTTGACATATCATAGAGATATCCCTCTCTGGACCTAGGAGGGATAGATTTTGAGGTTTGAAAGTGGTTCTGATGTTGTCTCATCTTTTGGTCTTGCCAATCTGGCCAAAACATGGGAACCCCAACATAATGGCGACTCCACTGGGGAAATTCTGAGTATTTTCCATCATACTACATCACAAGAGCCTCAGAAAACCTAGAAACTCTGGTCAGGTTGGTAGTGAAGCACTTCCATTTGCAATTCACTTTCTACACAAATTTTTGTGTTTCTCCCACACTCTTAGACAGAGTCTGGAAAGGGCCAGGTAGCCTCCAGATCTCACACTCTTTTAGAGGTGACATATCTAGTAAAAGCCTTCCCAATATATCTCTGGTTAGAGTTGGCTAAGTTTGGAAGATATCCTTGAAAGGGGAAATATCATAAGCACTGTGGTGGACAGTGTACCCTCGAGAAGCATCATAAACCTTCCACCTAGCGACTCCATAGCTCCTTAAAGATCAAAGAATCCACTGGTGATCATTAGGCCTGCTGATTATCTTGGTTCACATAAGACTCCACTGGGAGACCAGCCTTTATAACAACATCAACCACATTAGAAGAAACAAGTAGGGTTAAGTTGCTTGGTTGGAAAGCATTGTTCTGGCTTTCAGAACCATTCGCACAGGAGCTTATCCTAACCCAAACCCCCCTGTGTTTCGGGAAATAACTCCCTAGAGGTTTGTTGGGTCAAAACCTCCACAGATCATGGCATGCTATTCAAGAAGGACTCACACAACCACACTTATATGCTAAAAACTAGATAACATCGATAGTATAACTCACCCATAATCCTACGTTTGATGTAGATCCCGCGGGGTCCAAACCCCCAACAACCCTTCTTCATCTTCAACCTGAAAACCAAGAAGAAACGTGCACGAAAATGTAGTTGTACAGCATATATTTATCCTAAATGTCAGTGAAATCCATGTGAAACATCATATAAACAATAATAAATGCTTAAATAATAATCTTTTCACATATGCAAGCAGATATTAACACGTGAATTTAGGAACAAGATGGTTCTTCTTCATTACGAACAGCATGTACAGTAATAAAAAGTGGAGAGATCACCTGAATCCTTCCACGATCTTCGAACAGACCGTCGTTCGGATCCGTCCTGCCCTTGCCTCGCTAGGATACTTTCAAGACTTGTGCACACGAGATGACATATAAACTGATGAACATCTCTAGGAAACAAGGGTTTCCTGTAAAAATCTGGGAAAGTGCAGGAGGCAGGGAAATCATACTTGAATTGGGATTCCAACAGAGTATAATATCTATAATTTCTCTCTCCTTTAGGCCATGCATGTGAGGGGCTTTTATACTCCCTCAAAGTAGTTTCAATCAGTTGGAAACAATTGGCCATGTGCTGGGGTGGTTGAACTACTGGAGTAACCATCAACCCAGCCCGAAAATAGGGAATTTTTATATATATTTTTAATGATTTTAATGGCATACGCGGAAAAGTGTGTATGGACTCGCGTATACACATGGAAAAGTCTGGGCATACCCGCGTATGGGATTTTTAACACTGTTTTTTATGAATTTTGTTCAAGTCTATGGGAATGGGTGCCCAAGGCCAAAGAGACAATCATGAATCACATGAGGGTGAAAAATGATGCTATAACACTTTGAAATAGTTGACAACCCTGAGAGAATCCTCAAGAGATATCCTACACCTAAACAATCAACTATTTCCAGCCACATCCATAGAGCTAACTCTACACCAGAAGACTTTACAGCTCTATCAGGCCCATTTTCTGACCTAGGCACTCAAAACAGTTTACCAAGAACTAGGTCATTCGGTGTCCTAGACCAGCCAGACCTTGAGCTCCCTGGTTCACCACCTCAAAGTGGTAAAAACCTTGGGGATAGACAGACCCCTCCATATACACCTCCTGATATTCACTTCATTCAAAACTTGGGGCTCTGCCACCCTAAATCTTCCCAACAAGCTTCTGCTGGTCCTAGTTGTTAGCCCCCCTATGAAATTCTTGACAAGCAAGCTGGGGGCTAGAATTGTTCTGGAGCCTCCAAGGAATGCCTTTCCCTTGCAAATCCATCCTCCTTGGAGTTTGTCTGTACTGTGCCTAAAATGTAATTCCTCTGCTGATCCATTTCTAAAAAAAAAGGCCCATTATTGCCCTTTATACCTTTGCAAAATATCACCTTCCCCTTCTCCCTTTGTCAAACTCCCCTTTAATTCCCCCCGTTATCCTTCTAAACCCTCTCTAAATCCTGTTTTTGCCCCTGTTTTGGCCTTCCCTACCCTTCATTTCCCTATCGTTCCTCCCCTTGGGCCTAAAAATGCTCCAAAATGCGCAAAACCATATAATAAGGCCTAAGCCCCTTTAGCCTTAGCCCCGCGCTCCTTTTCTTCCCATAAGACCTGACGCCGGAACCCAGAGCTAAACCCCCCAGGCGCTTACCCCCTCCAACCTTTCTCCATGCGAGATTTCGTTTAAAAACCTTTGTTAACGTGCACTTTCCGGTTTTAATACATTTGATTGACCAATAGATCTCGACCGTCAATTGGAAATCTGATCCAACGGCGCGGAGCGCGACCGAAATGGTGGACCCCTCTTGCACATGTCATCCGCCCAAACCCGCCGGTATTTCCCGCACCACCCATCTGCAACTGGCGGTATTCATCCAAAACCCAGCGATCCCACTCATCCTCTACCACGCGTCCTCTGGTACTGTTTCTGAAATAACTATTTCGCACGTTATTCCACGGACGAAAGCCGGGCGCCGGAATCTACGGTCACCGTTGGATCCTGGAGCCCTCATCCAACGGCTATCGTCTTCCGAAGCTGCGCGCCGTTTAGTCCGGTCCGTCGTACCCACGGTCCCGCCTTCTGACATTATCCGCCGTTGATCTATCAGCGATCAACGGTCCAGACCCGTCTGTCCATGGTTGACCTTTTCCGTCGCCCCTGGACCTCCGCGTCACCCCGTTCCACCACGTCAGCGCCACGCATTCCGTCCATACTTCTTCCCAGTCCATTACATAAAACCGGTCTATTTACGTGTTTTTTCATGCATTTTTCATGTTGCAACGTCCGCCAACCCTACCTGAGCAGTTTCTCACCATTTTTCTGCGTTTTCTTCCGCCATGTCACCGATTGCACACCCTTTTCTCCCATCTACATCACCCACCACCCTTATACATGGATTTCTTCACGGTTTTCGTGTTTCCCGCATGTTTATAAAGAAAGAATGGTCGCCGCAATACACTTCTGTGCTACCAGGACAACTGAATCCGAGGAAGATCGTCCACAACGGCTGAATTTATGAATAGAGGCCCGTGAAGGTGGAGATGAGATGTTCATTAAAAGAAAAGAGTTCGAACCCTGTGGAAAATCTCCCATCACCATTAAACCCGAGCTAACCTGTCAGAGATGGAATTGAAGCAGCAGAACGTTCCAGTACAGAGCAAAAGGAAGATTAAAGCACAACCATGAAGATCTCGAGCCCTAAGTCAATGTTTTCAGAGGCAAATGAGTAGATTACAGACCCCGAGGATCAATCAAAGGATCCTGAGCGTAGATAAAAGGTAATATCAGGGTTTTCTTCAGCAAAATGTTTTTCTTCGTCAGGTACAAGGCATCCATACTGTTTTTATTACACAGAATGTCCCTGAAGAGTTTTCCCACCAGAATACAGATCAAAGACAGTCAGACATTTATGAGACAGACCTTCCTAGCAGTTTATCTTATTTCCGATTCAAATCACTTGGAGTACAACAAGCCAAAATGTCAAGATCAAATCTGGAGCAGATCATTCTCTTACAAGGAATGTGACAGAGATTAAACATACAACATGTCAAGTAGAATGGGTTTCAGCCCCGCATTCATGGTCGTGTTTAAAGATACATTTAATGACCACCTACCTTCTTAGTCGATCTTAGGTTCATCCTTTGCTATAAAGCACAGAAGGAAACATTGCAATGGTTTTTGATGAGAAATCAGTGGAACGCAAGTATTTTCCTCTTGAGACAAGTTCTCTGTGCATATTGTAAGACAGGCTGAGATATGATGTATTCAGAATGAGTGTTCAAGCTATGGGCTATGATGTACCTGATTGGTGTTGTTTTTAATATGACAAGCATGTTTCTTTGGATCTTGATCTAAAGCAGCTGGTGATGTTTTCCTTTCTCTGTATTTGTGATTGACTTGCTTTCATTTCATCATGTTTCTGCTGGTAGGCAACAGAAGTATAATGTAAGATTCACCCTTGATAGGTGCCTTATGTTTCCTGCTCTCCCTACCTCAATTTTTTCTGCTTATATGTGTATCTGAATGTTGATTTCAATTGATTTAACCAGTGTAGTGGATGAAATTGCCCGCTCTCTGATGTATGAATTGATGAATTTCATGTTCAGATGTTCTTGTTAGGATTTAGTTGAATGTGTTGAGAACCTGGGAGGTCTAGAACCCCGTATCTACCTCACTAGGAGCTTTCCATCCCAATTAAATTTTTCCTAGATCCCTTGTTACACCTCTGATTCTGTCCAAGCAGGCCTGGAGTTAAATGACCTCTGGCCTGATCTATAGACAGAGTTGGTTGGTTCTCTTCCTCTCATTCTCTATCCTTAATGTTCCATTCCAAATATCTATTTCAAGACCCAAATGCTCTAGATGACTAGCTCAACTGAAAGCTTGCACATTGAACACAAATAAATCCTTTCTTGACTCCATAGCCCAATGGCTTTGATGTTCTCTGAGTTATCTATCTCTGACTAAGCTTCTTTCTTGCTCATCCTTGTCTTATATTGGCCCTTCTTTCCTGATTTCCTCCAACCAAACATAAACAATCAAACAAACAAACTCAAGCCTATAACTAGCCTAAAATCTTATACTTTGAGCTTTAAAGACATAAGCCTTTGGCCATCATAGAGAGATCCCTCTCTGGACCTAGGAGGGCTAGATCCTAAGGTCTGAAAGTGGTTCTATGTTGTCTCATCTTTTGGTCTTTGTCAACCTGGCCAAAACATGGGAACCCCAACATAATGGCCACTCCGCTGGGGAGATTCTGAGTATAGTTCACCTTAAACATTCTTAAAATCTCAGAAAATTAGAGATCTGGTTAGGTTGACAGTAAGTCACCCCTTTCTTGAATCAACCTCCATTATTGAATATCCACCGTACTCTTAGACAGAGCCTGGAAAGGGCCAGGTAGCCTCTAGATCTCCTCCTCTTTTCAGAGGTGACATATCTGGTAAATGCCCTCCCAGTCAATCTCTGGTTGGAGCTTGTTGCTTTAGAGGAGATTCCTGAAAGGTGATAGTGCCTGAGCACTGTGGTGGACAGTGTACCCTGTAGAAACATCCTAAACCCTCCACCTGGCGACTCCATCATTCCTAAACGTTAAGAGACTCCACTGGTGATCAGTAGGCCTGCTGATTATCTTGGTTTCACAATTAGACTCCACTGGGAGACCAGTCCCGAAACATAATGAAGACTCCACTGAGAGGCCAGTTCCTAAGACAACATTAACTACAGTAGAAGTAACAAGTAGGGTTAAGCTGCTTGGCTTATAAACAGCATTCTGGCTTTCAGAACCATTCATACAAGAGCTTATCCCAACCCTGACCCACCGGAAATAGTTGAAAATCCAGAGAGTATCGTCAGAAGAGATCCCACACTAAGCAGACCAACTATTCCCAGTCATATCCATAGAGCTAATTCTGTACCAGAAGATCTTGCAGCTCTATTAGACCCTTTCTTCGACCTAGACCTTCAAAATAGATTACCTAGAACTAGGTCACTCAGTGTTTCAGACCAGCCAAATACTAGGGATAGTGAAACCCCTCCTTCCATGCCACCTGATTTTCATTTCCTCCAAAACTAGGGGCTAGCTCACCCTAGATCTACTCAACAGAATTCTGCTGGTCCTACCATCCCTGTCATCCAAATACCAGATGCTCAAAGCTAACCCTATACCCCACCAGAATATCATCATGGCAGCTTGGTATGCACCTTTAGTTCTACCCCAGCCCTTGCTACCCTCACCAAATGATTATCAGTCAAAAATCCCACACTTCACAGCTAAAGAGTCCATAACAACACAACAACATGTAGATAAAATGGAAGAATCTTTTGATTATATGGAAATTGATGATGAAACAATAAAAATGAGAATCTTTGCCCAGAGCTTAGGAGGTGAGGTGAAGAAACGGTTTAAAAATCTACCTCCTGGCAGTATTCAAGATCTCCCTGCATTATACCAGACTTTCATAAACAAATGGGAGGTTAGAGCAAACCCTCGCCAGCTTCTTGCAGAATACATGTCCCTTAAGAGGAATGGGGGAGAAAGCGTTCATGATTACACCACTAGATTCAACAGCATTTATAATGCTCTCCCTCCACACATGAAACCTCCACAAGGCATGGCCCTAGAAAAATATCCTGATGGATTTGATGCTGACATGGCCTATGAGCTTAGAGATAAAGAGTATACCACCTTGGAAGACATGCAGAAAGGAGCCATAACCATAGAAGCAAATTTTATGGAAAAAAAGGGCAAGATTAAAAGCCGAAAAAGGGTAACCTATAGGGATGACAACATAGCTTCCACATCCAATCCCAAATATGATAGAATGTCCAGAAACGTGGAAGAACTACAGCAAATGATTAAAAGGATGGCTGTCCAAAACAACAACCAAAACTGAAACTAGAACCAAAATATGAGAAGAAACAATGCTGCCCCCAACAGACAAAGAGAGTCAGATCAACAAATTATTCCCCCATTTCAAGAAAATTTTTTAGATGAGGACGAGGGAATCATTGAAGAGTCTGAGGGAAACACCATAAATATGTTTGAAGTAGAGGAATCAGTCCTTAACTATGATTCAGAAGAAGACCAACCCTCACCTTCATATTGGGAGGAGGAATGGTTAGAGACTGAGGATTACAGACTAGGATTTGAAAATGAAATGATGCAGGTCAGGGAACAATATGAACTTAGGAGCAAGAAAAGCCAAGATACCTCCAAAACAAAGACTCCTGAGGGAACCATCAAGAAAATACCTGACAAAACTTCTAAAGCAACCTCTGTAGATAATAAGACAGCAGCTGTAAGTTCTGGTAAACATAAGGAGAAGGACAACCAGGACAATGAAAAACAAAGTCAACCAGCCAGCAGTGCTAGCATTTCGATTAGTACTCTTGATAAAACTGTTCATACACATGCACATAATGGGAATCAGCAAATTGATTCAGCCACCAAAACAGTGGCAAATAAAACAGAGTCAAGTGTTTCTAAGACACAGTCCACTTTCAATCTAGAGAGTGAGATTGCAAAAATCAAAATCTCTGTACCACTATCTGAGCTGGCCTCTCAGGATGTATATAAAGGCCAAATTTTGAAAGCATTAAATCTGGGAGAAATGAACGATTCTGTAAACTTGAATGACGATCAACCAGCCCTACTCTTTGGTCCAAAAATTGAAGGGAAGTTTTAGGAAGGGGTAGTTCCACCTTTTTATATCAATCTTAACATTCATGACAAGATCTTGCATAATGAAATGCATGATTCTAGAGCATCACACAACTTAATGCCTAAGGTAGTGATGGAGAGGCTAGGCTTAGAAATTACCAGACCGTACAAAGACTTATACTCATTTGACTCTAGTAGAGTAAAATGCCTAGGCCTCATCAAAGACTTATGTGTGAGTTTAACCCAGATACCTGCCAAATGTATGGTCATGGATGTTGTGGTGGCAGATGTACCACCAAAGTATGGCATGCTGTTGTCAAGATCATGGGGAGCCAAACTGCAAGGAACAATGCAGATGGAAGGCTCATATGCCACTATTCCTATATTTGGCCAACTTAGAAGACTATATAGAGAGTCTCAGATGAAATTTTTAGTCAGTAGCCCCGAGAAACCTGAAAAATCACCATTATACTCTGTGCATATAGATCTAGACTCTTTCATTCTCTACAATGACCAATCCTCAGAAGAGCCAGGATCAGACAATGGAAATACAAACACACAACCCATGGATTTCAACATAATGGCTACTCTAGAAGAATACGAAGAGGGCCATGGGAAAAATACTGAAAACATAACTCTGAATGAAATAGAAACGGAACGAGAACAGCAAGCCAATCACCTCCCTGATCTCCATGTCCATAATGAACTACAAAACAACCCCTCTTCTAGTACAAACCTTACAACTCAACAAAATGATGAATCCAGCTGTAGGGGAAGGGGATGAAAACGAATTAAAACAAGAACCCCTGTGGGAAATGAGATTTGATGGGTCTTGTACTAGGCAGAGTGTTGGAGCAGGAGTGTGGCTGCGTAACACTGAAAATGATCACGCAGAGAGCCACGCTGTCAACCTACATTTCAAATGCACGAATAACATTGCGAAGTATGAGGCTCTGATTTTGGGCTTAAATCTGTTGAAAAAATTAGGAGCCCGTAGGATAACTGTGAGAGGAGACTCAGATTTAGTGATCAAACAGGTAAATGGTGAATATTCGGCGAAACATCCCAGGCTTAGGGCATACAGGAATGACACTCTAGATTTGCTGAAAACGTTTGTTGAATATGAATTAGTGTTCATCCCTAGGGGGAAAAACGCAATAGCAAATGGACTAGCGTGCCTAGCCAGTTCATATCCTAAGGCCCCAGTTGACCAACAAATTATCATTCAAACCAAATCCAGGCCTGCAGTACCAGACAACGAAAAATATTGGCAGGTGTTTGAAGGAGACAAAAAGATCGAAGATTTCCTGGTGGGCAGGAATGAGTTTGAATTTTCTGATTCAGACTCAATTTATGATGATAACTTCCCAGGAAAAGATCTCCCAGATGAACTATAAACACCCTGTAGCATAGAAATAAATATTTTTTCTGATAAAACTAGAAATTTTAGCGAAGATAGTAAAAATGTAGAAAACGAAGAGGTTGAAGTGTTGCAGGCCAAAGATAAGAACATACCCAGAGGCCTGTCACCCTTAGAAGACCTTTTTGACTTTGATGACGTAGCAAAAAAGCCCACAATTGAACATGCAGAATCAGATATAGAAGAATGCAACATAGGCACTGAAGATAAGCCCAGAATGATAAAACTGGCTAAGTCTATACCTGCAAACATAGGAAAAATACATTGACTTGTTTAAAGAATTCATTGATGTGTTTGCATGGAGCTATGAAGACTTAAAGGCCTATGACACCAACATCATACAACACAAGATACCGCTAAAAGAAAACCAGAAGCCTTTCAGACAAAAACTTCGAAGAATCAACCCAAGACAATTGCCTGCAGTGGAAAAAGAAATTAAAAAGATGTATGAAGCAGGCATAATAGTCCCTGTGAGGTTTTCTGATTGGGTGTCAAACTTAGTGGTTGTAAGGAAGAAGACATGGGAGATCAGACTATGCATAGACTTCAGAAACCTGAATAGAGCCTCCCTAAAAGACAACTACCCTTTGCCCAGAATGGAACATATCCTACAGAAGGTAGTAGGTTCTAAAAGGATCTCCCTGCTTGATGGTTTTTCAGGATACAACCAAGTTCTGGTACTCCCAGAAGATCAACTCAAAACATCTTTTACCACTCCATGGGGCACCTTCATGTATGTGAAAATGCCCTTTGGATTGATGAATGCTGGAGCTACCTTCCAGAGAGAGATGTACATAGCTTTCTCAGAGGAGATTGGACACTTTATAGTTATCTACTTGGATGACTTGACTGTCTTTTCTAAAACTAAAGAAGAACATCCGAAACATCTGAGAAAATTTTTTGAAAAATGTAGAAGGTACGGTCTGTCCCTAAACCCCAAGAAAACTGTTTTTGGGCTGCAAGAAGGTAAACTTCTGGGCCACATTATATCTGAGAAAGGGATTAGGATAGACCCCCAGAGAGTTGAGGGAATACTCCAGATTACACATCCAAGAAACATCAAGGAGATACAGTCCTTCATTGGGAAGATCAATTTCCTTAGAATATTTATCCCCAATCTTGCCGAGCATCTTAGGAAAATGACTGAAATGTTAAAGAAAGATTCCGGAATTAAGTGGACTGTCGAAGCCAAAAAATATTTTGAGTCAGTAAAGCTTGCACTCACTCAGGCCCCTGTCCTTATCAGTCCTAACTTCTCAAAGGATTTTTTGATCTTTTCATTCGCTTCCCAACACACAATAGATGCAGTTTTGCTGCAGAAAAATTCAGAAGGTAACGAACAACCTATAGCCTTCTTCAGTAAAGCCTTGAGAGACGCACCCTTAAAGTACAACATCATGGAAAAGCAGGCCTATGCTCTGATTAAGGCCTTAAAAGACTTTAGGGTGTACATTTTTCATTCTCACACCATTGCCTATGTGCCAAATACAGTGGTCAAAGATATCTTTTCCCAAGACCCAGATGGGAAAAGGGGAAAATGGATTGCTACCATCTTAGAATATGAACTTGAAATAAAACCCACCAAGCTGATCAAAGGTCAAGGCCTGGCCCAATTAATGGCTGAATCTAATTTTCAGGCCTTGGGCATTAACATGATGAGTGCATTAGATGAGCAAGAAGGATTGCCCCATCAAACTGTTGAGGAGCAGTTTCAGAACTCTCCTTGGTATACTGATATCCTTTATGTGCTCACTAACCTCAATGCCCCTCCAGAACTATCCAAAACAAAGGCCAGGTTCATTAAACTCAAAGCTAGAAATTATTGTATTTTGAATAAGAACCTATATTGGAAAAATCTGAATGGACTTTTGCTGAAATGTCTGTCTAAAACTGAAGCTGAAAAAATCAAACAAGAATTTCATGCTGGGGAGTGTGGGGGCCACCTGAGTTGGAAAACCATTGCAAATAAGATACTCAAGGCTGGTTACTATTGGCCTACACTCTTCAGTGATGTCCATAAAATGATTCTTGCCTGCCATAAATGCCAAATATTTGAGGGCAAAAGAAAACTCCTTCCCCTCCCTCTGCAACCGATCACCATAGAAGGTCCTTTCATGCAATGGGGCCTAGACTTCATAGGAGAAATTCATCCTGCCTCCTCTGGACAACATAAATAGATCCTGACTGCCATAGGTTACTTCACCAAATGGATAGAAGCTATACCCACTAGGAATTCCACTGATTCTGTCATCATTAGGTTCCTAGAAGACTTCATCCTGTCTCGGTTTGGTTGTCCAAGGAAAATAATCACTGACAACGCTGCTGCTTTTGGATCCAAAAGAATGGTTGATTTCTGTCACAGGTACGGAATAGCACTGGGACATTCAACTGCCTATTACCCCCAGGGTAATGGTCTAGCTGAATCATCAAATAAAATCCTGGTTACAATCATTAAGAAGCTGCTGGAAGAAAACAAAAGGTCATGGCATAAAAAGTTGATACATGCCTTGTGGGCAGACAGGCTCACTACAAAGAAATCTATTGGCATGTCACCTTTCCAGCTGGTTTATGGTACTGAAGTAGTTTTTCCTACTAGTCTTGGAGTTCCATTGATCAAGCTTGTGCAGGAGATCCAATCAGAAGAAAACATTATGATAAGGAGAATCAATGAAACAATCCATCTTCAGCAAACAAGAGAGCAGGTTTATGACAGAGCGGTCATAGTACAGGAAGGTATAAAGAGACAGTTTGACAAAAGAACCAAAGCTTCAGATTTCAAGGTTGGAGACAAAGTTCTGAGATGGGACTCAAGAAGAGAGGACAAAGGAAAACATGGCAAATTTGACAGTTTGTGGCAAGGTCCATATATCATACAAGCCACTGTAGGTCCTAATGCGTTTTTCTTACAAGAACCTGATGGCACAGAATTGTTCGGAGGTCCTGTTAATGGCAGGATGCTCAAACATTACTTCTGTTCATTTTCCATTTCCAGTTTCATGTCCATTTTACATATCATAGCAGCTTTATTTTTGTTTTCAAAAAATAAAAAGAAAAAATGTTCCCAAAAACATGATGAAAAGAGAGGTTCGGACATGCTCAAAACATAAACCTCTGAGGTAAAAAGCATGGCTCAGACCTGATCAAAATTTGAGTCGAAAAGAAGCAGAATAGCTGGTCCTAACAAGCTCAAAATCTGGACCAGCAGGGAAAAGAAGAATCAGCTCTAATATGCCCAAAACCGGAGCTGAAGTAAAGAAAGAGGTGACTCAAATATGCTCAAAACCTGAGTCACAAGGAAGAGAGGAGGATATTTCACAATTGCAGAATTCCATGCCTTCTCAGTTTTGTTTTCTATAAGTTTCAGCCCAGCAAGTCAGACAGTCTAATCCTGGCTTGGCCGTGTTTAAATTTCTTTTCTTAGAATGTAGGAGAAGAAACCTGTTGGACAGTTTAATCCCAACAGGTAGTAGATTAGGTAGAGAAATGGATGAGGTCAACAGTCTAATCTGGCCTCATGGAGCAATAAGGGTAGAATTAGAATAGGTTTGCTTTCTGTTTTGGAAAATAAATGTAAAGGGTCTGCTAGCTCAAGTGCACCCAAGGGAAATTTGTAGAACTGTAGTTTGGGTAGGTAGATTGGTTGGGAAATATTTGTGCTGATGTTTATATCATGTTTGTGGCAGCTGAAAATAAAAAAGGAAGATGGCTTATGACAGCAGGCATCTGGCCTACTCCAAAGATCATATCTGGTTTCTTGACTCCTCCAAGGAGAAGCCATCCCCATGTGGAGCCACTATTAGCCCCCCTATGAAATCCTTGGCAAGCAAGCTGGGGGCTAGAATTATTCTGGAGCCTCCAAGGAATGCCTTTTCCCTGAAAATTCATCCTCCTTGGAGTCTCTCTGGACTGTGCCTGAAATGTAATTCCTCTGCTGATTCATTTCTCAAAAAGGCCCATTATTTCCCTTTATACCTTTGCAAAATATCACCTTCCCCCTCTCCCTTTGTCAAACTCCCGTTTAATTTCCCCATTATCCCTCTAAACCCTCTCTAAATCCTGTTTTCGCCCCTGTTTTGATCTTCCCTAACTTTCATTTCCCTATCGTTCCTCCCCTTTGGCCTAAGCATGCTCTAAAATGTGCAAAAACCATATAATAAGGCCTAAGCTCCTTTAGCCTTAGCCCCGCACTCATTTTCTTCCCATAATACCTGGTGCCGGAACCCAGAGCTAAACCCCCCAGGTGCTTACCCCCTCCAACCTTTCTCCGCGCGAAATTTCGTTTAAAAACCTTTGTTAACGAGCACTTTCGGGTTTTAATACGTTTTGATTGACCCATAGATCTCGACCGTCCATTGGAAATCTGATCCAATGGCACGGAGCGCACCTGAAATGGTGGACCCCTCTTGCACATGTCATCCGCCCAAACCCGCTGGTATTTCCCGCACCGCCCATCTGCAACTGGTGGTATTCATCTGAAGCCCAGCGATCCCACTCATCCACTGGCACGCATCCTCCGGTACTGTTCCTGAAAACCATTTTTTCGCGCGTTATTCCACAGACGAAAGCCCGGCGGCGGAATCCACGATCGTCGTTGGATCCTGGAGCCCTCATCCAACGGCTATCGTCTTCCGAAGCTGCGCGCCGTTTAGTCCGGTCCGTCGTACCCACTGTCCCACCTTCCGACATTCTCCGCCATTGATCTATCAGCGATCAACAGTTCGGATCCGTCTGTCCATGGTTGACCTTTTCCGTCGCCCCGGGACCGCCGCGTCACCCCGTCCCGCCACGTGTCCCGTTCGTACTTCTTCCCAGTCCATTACATAAAACCGGTCTATTTACATGTTTTTTCATGCATTTTTCGTTCTGCAACGTCCGCACACCCTACCTGAGCCATTTTTCACCGTTTTTCTGCGTGTTCATCCGCCATGTCACTGATTGCACGCCCATTTCTCCCATCTACATCACCCGCCACCTCCGTCATTCATACCCATGGTTCTCTTCACAGTATTCGTGCTTTTGTAGGGATATTTGAAAGAAATGGCCGCCATGGTCGCCCAGTTTCCTATGCAGCGGCCGAGAGGTGCAGGAAAGCTTTGTACTTCAGTACATTTAATAAAGAAGGCCCGTAAAGGTGAAGACTGGTCGTTTATTCAAAGAACAGGGTTCGAGATTAGTGAAAATCTCCCATCACCATTAAACCCAAGCTAACCTATCAGGGATGGAATTGAAGCAGCAGAACGTTCTAGTACAGAGCAAAAGGAAGATTAAAGCACAACCATGAAGATCTCGAGCCCTAAGTCAATGTTTTCAGAGGCAAATCAGCAGATTACAAACCCCGAGGATCAATCAAAGGACCCTAATGGCAGATAAAAGGTAATATCAGGGTTTTCGTCAGCAAAATGTTTTTCTTCGTCAGGTACAAGGCATCCATACTGTTTTTATTACGCAGAATGTGCCTGAAGAGTTTTCCCACCAGACTACAGCTCAAAGACAGTCAAACATTTATGAGACAGACCTTCCTAGCAGTTTATCTTATTTCCGATTCAAATCACCTGGAGTACAACAAGCCAAAATGTCAAGATCAAATGTGGAGCAGATCATTCTCTTACAAGGAATGTGACAGAGATTAAATATACAGCATGTCAAGCAGAATGGGTTTCTGCCCCGCATTCATGGTCGTGTTTAAAGATACATTTAATGACCACCTACCTTCTCAGTCGATCTTAGGTTCATCCTTTGCTATAAAGCACAGGAGGAAACATTGTAATGGTTGTTGATGAGATATCAGTGAAATGCGAGTGTTTTCCTCTTGAGACAAGTTCTCTGTGTATATTGTAAGATAAGCTGAGATATGATGTATTTAGACCGAGTGTTCAAGTTATGGGCTATGATGTACTTGATTGATGTTGTTTTTAATATGACAAGCATGTTTCTTTGGACCTTGATCTAAAGCATCTGGTGATGTTTCCCTTTCTCTGTATTTGTGATTGACTTGCTCTCATTTCATTACGTTTCTTCAGGCTTGCATCAGAAGTTTGGCATAAGATTTACCCTTGATAGGTACCTTATGTTGTTGCTCTCCTAGCCTTTATGTTTTCTGCTTACATGTGTATCTAAATGTCGATTTCTATTGATTTAACCAGTGTAGTGGATTATATTGCCTGCTCTCTGATGTATGAATTGATGGATTCCATGTTTAGATGTTCTTGGTAAGATTTAGTTGAATGTGTCGAGAATCCCGGAGTTCTTAACCCGGTCTTTGTCTCTCTAGGAGCTTTCCATCCTAATTAAACCTTTCCAAGATCCCTTGTCCTGGATCTCGATTTCCGCTCTGCTGGCTCGGAAATTAAAATGACCCTCTCGACCCGACCCATGTCCCACAGTCCCGGTTCTCCTCTCATTTTCTATCCTTAATGTTCCATTCAACTATCACCTCTAAGATCCAAATGCCCTGCATGACTAGCCCACCGAAAGCTTGCACATTGACTACAAGTAACTTTTCGACTCCATGTACCCCAATGGCTTTGATGTTATTTTAGTTATCTCCATTTTCACAAGCTTCCTCTTTTCTCATCCTTGTCTTATATCGATCTTCTCTTTCCCCGATTCCCTCCAACCAAGCACAAACAATCAAACCAACAACCTCAAGCCTATAAATAGCCTAAAACCTTATAATTAAGCCTCAAAGACACATCCTTTGGCTTCATAGAGAGATCCCTCTCTGGACCTAGGAGGGCTAGATCCTAAGGTCTGAAAGTGGTTCTATGTTGTCTCATCTTTTGGTCTTTGTCAACCTGGCCAAAACATGGGAACCCCAACACTAGTATCCCTATCATCCATATACCAGCTGCTCAAGCCAACCCTTTATCTCATAAAAACATCATCATGGTAGCCTGGTATGCACCTTTGGTTTTACCTTAGCCTCTAGTACCCTTACCCAATGATTATCAATCAAAGATCCCACACTTCACTGCAAAAGAGTCCACCACAGCTCAGCACCATGTAGATAGAATGGAAGATTCTTTTGACTACATGGAAATAGATGATGGTACAGTCAAAATGAGAATATTTTCCCATAACTTAGGAGGTGATGTGAAGAAATGGTTCAAAAGCCTACCTCCTAATAGTATCCAAGACCTTCCTGCTTTAGATCAGACCTTCATAAACAAATGGGAAGTTAAGGCCAATCCTCTCCAAATCCTAGCAGAATACAAGAATCTTAAGAGGAATGTAGGAGAGAGTGTCCAGGACTACTCTATAGGGTTTAACAGCGTTTATAATGCTCTTCCACCACACATGAAACCTCCCCAAGGTATGGTTCTAGTGAGATACCCTGAAGGCTTGGGTGTTGATATGGCCTAACAGCTTAGGGAGAGGGATTACAACACATTGGAAGACATGCAAAAGGGAGTAGTGAGTGTAGAGGCTAATCTGATTGAGAAGAAAACAAGATTGAGATATGAGAAAAGGGTAACATATAGAGATAAGAACATAGCTTCCACATCTGACCCAAATTATGACCGCATATCCAAAAAAATGGAAAAGCTACAACAAATGATGGAAAAAATGGTTGTCACAGTTAGTAACCAAAACAAAAATCAAAACCATAACCAGAACTAGAACTTTAGAAGAAACAACGCCATTCCCAACAGACAAAGAGAATCAGATCAACAAGTTATTCCCCCATTCCAAGAGAAATTTCTTGATGAATATGAGGGAATCATAGAAGAGTCTGAGGGAAATAAATAAACATGTTTTAAGTGGAAAAATAAATCCACAACTGTTCCACAGAAGAAGATCATCCCTCACCCTCATATTGGGATGAGGAAAGGTTAGAATCTGAGGATTACAGGTTAGGATCTGAAGATGCCATCATGCAGGTCAGAGAACAATATGAACTTAGAAGCAAAAGGAGCCTAGACACTGCCAAACCAAAAGCTTCTGATGTTACCATCAAGAAAAGGCCTGAGAAAACTTCTAAAGTAACTGCTGAAAGTAACAAATCAGCAACTGAGGATTCTGAAAAAAACAAAGGAAAAGATAACAAAAACACTAATAAAAAAAGTCTACCAACTAGTAGCACTAACACTGCAGTTAGTGCTCCTGATAAAACAATCCCTAATCTTGTACATAATGAGAATCCATCCACTGATGCTGCCACAAAGGTGGTGGCCAATAAAATAGAGTTGAAAATTCCAAAGAGTCAGTCCATTTTCAATTTGGAGAGTGAGATTGCAAAAATTAAAATCTCTGTCCCACTCTCTGAGCTAGCCACTCAGGATGTATATAAAGGCCAAATTTTGAAAGCATTAAATTTAGGTGAGAACAGTGACACTGTAAATCTGAGTGATGATCAACCAGCCCTTCTGTTTGGTCCCAAGATAGAAGGAAAGTTTCAGAAAGGGTTAGTGCCACCTTTTTATATTAGTCTTAATATCCATGACAAGATCCTTCACAATGCAATGCGTGATTCTGGGGCATCACACAACCTGATGCCTAAGGTAGTGATCGAAAGGTTAGGACTAGAGATAACCCGACCCTATAAAGATTTATATGCATTTGACTCTAGCAGATTAAAGTGTCTTGGCCTGATCAAAGATTTATGTGTAAGCCTAACCCAGATTCCAGCTAAATGTATGGTCATGGATGTTGTGGTGGCGGATGTGCCACCCAAGTATGTCATGTTATTATCGAGATCATGGGGAGCCAAGCTATAAGGAACAATGTATATGGATGGGGCTTATGCCACAATTCCTATTTTTAGTCAACTCAGAAGAGTGTACAGGGAGGCACAAATGAAATTCCTAGTCAGTAGCCCCGAAAAACCTGAAAATTTACCTTTATACTCTGTACATATGGATCTTGACTCCTTCATCCTTTGCAATGATGAATCTGCGGAGGAGTTAGGATTAAAAAATAGAGGTATACACAATGAAACAGAGCCTATGGACTTTAACATAATGGCTACTCTAGACTCGGAGGAGAAAGACGTAGAAGACTTTGAACAGTGCACTGAAACAAAAACTCAGAGTAAACCAGAAATAGAATGCAGTCAACTGATTAGTTACTCTCCGCAAGCTCATACACCACATCAAGAACAAAACAATGGTAAACTCGAGAACGAAACCTTATGGGAAATTAATTTCGATGGGTCATGCACCAAGAGAACTGCTAGAGCAGGAGTGTGGATACATAACACAGAGAGTGACTACACAGAGAGCCATGCTTGTAACCTACACTTCAAATGTACAAACAATATTGCAGAGTATGAGGCTCTTATCCTAGGCTTGAATTTGTTGAAAAAACTAGGGGCCCATAGGATAGCCGTGCATGGGGACTCTGAGTTGATCATTAAACAAGTGAATGGTGAATACACAGTGAAACATCCTAGGCTAAGAGCGTACAGGAATGACGCTATGGATCTATTCAAAACCTTTGTAGAATACGAGCTGGTGTTTGTCCCTAGGAGTCAGAACGCAATTGAAAATGGATTAGCCTGCATGGCTAGTGTGTATCATAAACCTCCCAGTGACCAAAAAATCATCATTCAGACCAAATTTAGGCTTGCAGTGCCAGATAACGAAAAATATTGGCAGGCCTTTGAGGGCGATAAGAAGATTGAAGATTTCCTGATAGGCAGGAAAAAGTTTGAATTTTCTGATTCAGACTCTAAATCTGACGATAGCTACCTAAGTGAAGAGCCCTCAGATGAGGAAGGATCACCCTGTAACATAGAAATAAACACTTTAAATGAACAGATTGGAAATTCCAATGAAGAATGTGAAAACACAGATAGTGAAGAAGTAGAGGTGCTGCAGGCCAAAGATAAGAACATACCCATGGGGTTCGCACCTTTATAAGACCTTTTTGACTTTGATGATGTAGCAGAAAAGCCCACTATAGAACATGCAGACTCTGATGTAGAGGAATGCAACATAGGCACTGAAGATAAGCCCAAAATGATCAAATTGGCTAAGTCCCTGCCTGAAAACATGAAAGAAAAATACATTAACTTGTTCAAAGAATTCATTGATGTGTTTGCATGGAACTATGAGGACTTAAAGGCCTATGAAACAAAACATCATACAACACAAAATAATTTTGAAAGAGAACCAGAAACCTTTCAGGAAGAAGCTTTGCAGAATAAACCCAAAACAATTTCCTGCAGTGGAAAAGGAAATAAAGAAGATGTATGAAGCAGGCATAATAGTTCCTGTTAGGTTCTCTGATTGGGTCTCAAACCTAGTGGCTGTGAGAAAGAAAACAGGGGAGATCAGGCTGTGTATTGATTTCAGGAATCTTAATAGAGCCTCACTCAAAGAAAATTACCCTTTGCCAAAAATGGAACACATCCTTCAGAGGGTAGTAGGCTCAAAAAGGATCTCCCTGCTAGATGGTTTTTCAAGTTACAACCAAGTTTTAGTACTCCCAGAAGACCAACTCAAGACCACTTTTGCCACTCCATGGGGCACTTTTATGTATGTAAAGATGCCTTTTGGACTGATGAACCCTGGTGAAACCTTCCAAAGAGCAATGGACATAGCTTTTTCAGGTGAAATAGGACATTTCATTGTCATCTATCTGGATGACATAAAAGTCTATTCCAAAACTGAGGAAGAACACATAGAAAACCTAAGAAGAGTGTTTGAAAAATGTAGAAGGTTCGGCCTGTCATTGAATCCTAAAAAGAATGTATTTGGGCTGCAAGAGGGTAACCTTCTTGGCCACATTATATTTGAGAAAGGGATTAAGATATACCCACAAAGAGTTGAGGGAATACTACAAATCACACACCCGAGGAACATCAAAGAGTTACAGTCCTTCATTAGGAAAATCAACTTCCTCAGGAGGTTTATTCCCAACTTAGCTTAACACCTTAGGAACATGACTAACATGTTGAAAAAGGGTGTAGGAGTTAAATGGACTGTTGAGGCCAAGAAATATTTTGAATCAGTTAAACTTGCACTCACCCGAGCTCCTGTCCTAATCAGCCCTGATTTCTCAAAAGAGTTTCTGATTTTTTCATTTGCCTCCGAGCATACAGTGGCTGCAGTTCTACTGTAGAGAAATCCAGAGGGAATGGAACAACCCATTTCTTTCTTCAGCAAAGCACTCAGAGATGCACCCTTGGAATACAACATAATGGAAAAACAGGCCTATGCCTTGGTAAAGGCCTTGAAAGACTTTAAGGTGTACATACTGCATTCCGACACCATAGCCTATGTGCCAAACATAGCGGTTAAAGACATCTTGTCCCAAGACCCAGATGGGAAGAGGGGAAAATGGATTTCTGTGATCTTAGAATATGACCTTGAGATTAAACCTACAAAACTGATCAAAGGTCAGTGCCTAGCTCAACTACTAGATGAATCAAATTTACAGGCCCTTGACATAAACGTGATGGATACCTTGGATGAGCAAGAAGGATTTCTTGATCCCACTGTTCAGGAGAAGTTCCAGAACTCTCCATGGTATTCTGACATTCTCTATGTACTCACAAACCTCAATGCCCCTCCTGAACTATCAAATACCAAGGCCAAATTATTAAAGCTGAAAGTCAGAAGCTATTGCATAATGAATGAAGGATTATACTAGAAAAATGCAAATGGCCTATTGCTTAAATTTTTTCCTGAGTCTGAAGCAGAAAGGATTAAAAAAGAATTCCATGTAGGAGAGTGTGGAGGCCACCTGAATTGGAAAGCTACTGCAAACAAAATACTCAGAGCTAGCTACTATTGGCCTACACTCTTCAATGATATCCATAAGATGATAATTGCCTGCCACAAATGCCAGATTTTTGAAGGCAAAAGAAAGCTCCTCCCCTTACCTCTACAACCCATCACTGTTGAAGGTCCCTTTATGCAATGGGGCCTAGATTTCATAGGAGAAATTCACCCAGCTTCTTCCGCACAACACAAATGGATCTTAACAGCCACAGACTACTTCACTAAGTGGATATAGGCCATACCTACTAGGAATGCCACATATTTAGTCATCATTAGGTTCCTAGAAGGTCATATCCTCTCTCGGTTTGGCTACCCAAGGAAAATAATCACTGATAATGCTGTTTCTTTTGGATCCAAGAAAATGGTTGATTTTTGTCACAGGTATCAAATAGCACTCAGTCATTCAACTTCCTATTACCCACAAGGTAATGGCTTAGCTGAATCATCAAAAAAGAGCCTGGTGGCCATCATCAAAAAGATGCTGGAAGAGAACAAAAAGTCATGGCATAACAAGTTAGTGCATGCCCTGTGGGTTGAATGGCTTACAAAAAAGAAATCCATTGGCATGTCACCATACTAGCTTGTCTATGGAATAGAAGTAGTGTTTCCTACTAGCCTTGGAGTACCAGTGATTAAACTTGTCCAAGAGATTCAGACAAAAGAAGACGACATGGTAAGGAGAATAAACCAAACGATCCATCTCCAGCAATCAAGGGAAGAGGTCTATAACAGAGTTGTGAAAGTTCAGGAAAACATAAAGAAGTTGTTTGACAAGAGAACCAAAGCTTCTGATTTCAAAATCGGAGATAAAGTTCTGAAGTGGGACTCAAGGAGAGAGGACAAAGGAAAGCACGACAAGTTTGACAGTTTGTGGCAAGGTCCATACATCATCCAGGCCACTGTGGGTCCAAATGCATTTTTTATACAAGGACTAGATGGTACAGAGCTGTTTGGGGGTCCTGTCAATGGTAGGATGCTCAAACAATACTTTTGCTAATTTCAAATTTCCAGTTTCCATTTCCATTGTACATACCATTGCAGTGTCTTGTTTTCAAGAAAAAGAGAAAATGTTTCAAAAAACAGAGAGAAAGGAGAGGTTCAGACATGCTCAAAACATGAACCTATGAAGTGCAAAAATATTGGCTCTAAGATGATCAAAACCTGAGCCAAGGGAGGTAAAGATAGTTAGTTCAAACATGCCCAAAACCTGGACCGACAAAGAAGAAAAAAGAATCAGCTCTAACAAGTCCAAAACCAGAGCTGAATGAAGAAGAGAAAGTGACTCTAACAAGCTCAAAACTTGAGTCACAAGAGAAAGAAGGATGCTTCAAAACTTCAGATTTCAAGCCTTCAAAATTTTGTTTGCAATTTTTTGCAAGTTTCTGTCCATGTGCAATTGTCTTTATGCCTTGGATCCACAGCAAAATAGACTGTCTAATCCTAGTTTGACTGTTTTTAAATTTCTGTTGTAGAATGTAGAGAAGAAATCTGCTGGATAGTCTAATCCCAATAGATATTAGATTAGGTAGAGAAACATGTGAGGCCAACAGTTTAATCTGGTCTCATGGAGCAACAAGGGTAGAAATAGAATAGGTTTATTTTGTTTTTTGTAAAAAATAAAATGATGTAAAGGTTCTGCTAGCTCAAATGCATCCTAGAAGAAAAAAATGCTAGGTAGGTAGATTATTTGGGAGAGTTTTTCTGCTAAATTGATGTCTTCACAATTTTGGCAGCTAAAAATTAAAGAAGAAATGTGGCTGAAGCAGCAAGCATCTTGCCTGCACCAAAGATCATTTTCTGAATTATTGACTCCTTCAAGAAGAAGCCATCCCCATGTGGAGCCACTGTTAGCCCCCCTATAAATTTTTAGACAAGCAAGCAGGGGGATAAATTTTTTTTGAGCCTTCAAGCAATGCATCTCCCCTGAAGACACATCATCCTTGAAATCCTCTTCATGCCCTCTACCCTGTGATTTATTTCCACTGCTGTATCCACCCAAAAAGTCTCACTGATTGCAAAAATTGTGCTCCAAAAGGGCTACATTTGCCCGTTGTATCCCTGCAGAATGCCCCTTTTTAACCTTCTTCCCCCTTGTCAAATTTCCCCTCTTACCCTCTAAATCCCTCCCCCAGTCCTCCTAAACCATCCTTATATCCCCTCTAAATCATACACACACCCGTGGTGTGGTTTGATTTCCCCTTCTTCCCCCTATCGTTACCCTTTATTGGCCTGAAAATGCATTGAAATGGGCCAAGTAACCATATTTTTCATATATATAAGGCCCAACCCCTTTCGGCCAGCCCCACTTTATCTTTTTTCACCACGTGACCTCGGCGCTAGAACCAAGCGCCAAGGCAAAAGGTGCTTACCGCAGGCGGATATCGAGCGCCATATTAGCCGTCGATCTGTTTAGATCGGACGGTCTTCGCAGAACAACGCAACGCCCATAGCCCACTCCGTTTGTCACCCGACCGCATCATCCGCCGTTCATTTACCTGTAGATCTGATGGCTCAGAGTTTATCCGCCCGGTGGTCCCCACACCAGCGCGCCCTGTTCAAAAACTAGCTGGTTTTTATCGCACCACCGTTTGAGGCCTGGCGGTATTTTTTATTTCGTGGCGATTCCACTCACCACCTGACGCGTAGCACCGGCACTGTTCGAAAAACGCCCCCCCATCGCGCGTTATCGTTCGGTAGAAAACTTAGTGCGATATGCACGTGCACCGTCCGATCCGGAGCCGCCCATCCAACGACGATCGTGCTGCGAAGATGCACGTGAGTTAGTCCAAAGAAAATAGACCCATGGCCCACCATCTATCGCCCTCCGATGCATTTTTAGCCATCGATCTCCTCCTGAGATCGGACAATCCAAATTTAATTGCATGTCTCGCCGTTGACCAGTCTTTCCATGTCACCATTCCACGTGTTTGCATCAATTTTTCATCCGCCCCCTTATTTAATTCATTCAAAGGGAAAATTTTAATGTTTTGCGTTAAATTTTCCACCTCGCCGTCCTCCAAAGTGTCTCCCGCTGATCCACTGTGTCCCTCCACTAAATCCTCTGCATTCATTATCTCCACCCATGCCACATTTCCATTTCTTGCAGTAATCCATGCCACCCACCCCATGCATGTTTTTCTTAACGAGTTTTCGTGTTTTGCAGGGTTACAGGTAGGCGGAAAAACACCATGATTCATACGCGCTATTGTAGTGGCACAGTGCACAAAGGAAGCTGAATTTAGAGCCTGATATTACAGGAAAATGTCTGGAAAGGTGTCTGCAACATAAATTTCATCAAAGGACAGAGTTCAAATTCTGCAAAACCTCTCCGGTGCCATTAAAGCTCAGATTGCACAAACAAAGACAGCACTGGGGCAGCAGAGAGTTCAAGGCACGTAATAGAAGATTTTTGAGCCTTTTTCAGGGATTTAGAAGGCAAAGGTACCAGTTCAAATACATCATGGATCACATGGAAGACCCAATGCGCAGAAAACAATACTATCAGGGTTTCACATCAGCAGTATGTCCTTTCCGCAAAGGACAAAGTGCCCATACTGTCTCCATTCTATACTGTGTTCCTGAGGAAATTCCAGCCCTGACAACAGTCCTATGCTATCAGAATCATTTGTTACACAATATGGTAGACCTTAGCATCATTATTCTACCTTTTTGTTTAGTTCACCAAAGTACTACAGAGTACTGTAGAAAAAATACATCAGAGGCATACCAGAGTAAATGGAAGCCAGGAGAAGACCACTCTTTTACCCAAAGAGTGCCACAGATAAATGCACAGAATTTAAACAGAATGGGCTTCAACCCACTTTGTTGTCTGAGTTTTAATGTTTCATTTAGTTTTTCACCTACCTTCTCTGCTCTCTTCAGCTATAAAATTCATGGAGAAGCTCATTGTAAAGGTTTTTGATCGGTTGTCAAAGAATTACAAGTTGTTTCTTTTGAGACATAGTCTCTGTGTAAAGTGCTAAGATAGGCTGAGGAAGATGTTTTTAGACTGAATATCCAGCTATTGGTAATGTTGTACTTGACTGGTATTGCTCTTTAATATGACAAGCACATTTATTTGGATCCTGATCTAAAGAAATGGTGATGTTTTTCTATCTCTGTATTTGTTTTTAACTTGCAGTTCATTTCATTTCATTTCTACTGGCTCGCATCAGAAATATGGCATAGGATTTACCCTTGTTAGGTACCCTATGTTTCTGCTCTCCTTGCCTTTGATGTTTTCTACTAAATGTGTTATCTAAGGGTTGATTTCAGTTAGTTTAATCAGTGTAATGGATGTCATTTCCTACTAGCGGATGTATGAATTAAATGAATCTGTTCTTAGATGTTCTTGTTAGGATTTAATTGAATGAATTGGGAACACTGGGAGTTCTAGAAATCTGTCTCTATCTCACTAGGATCCTTTTCAATTAATTGAACCTTTCTAAGATCCCTCGAGCTGGAGGCCGAAGCATTGAGAGTTCGAAGTCTCTCTCTGATCTCAGGTCTTTAACTTTGTGTTCTAAATCTTTATTGTTTCTTCCTCTCTTACCATTTCATGCCACACTATCATCTTTAAGATCCAATGCTTTAGATGACTAGCCCAACTGAAAGCCTGCACATTGAATAGAAAGTAAACCATTTCCTGACTCCATTTCCCAATGGTCTTGATTGTTCCCTGGAGTATCTCTCCTTTTCCTAAAATCCTCTTTGCCCATCCTTGTCTTATATCGAACCTTTCTTTCTTGATTCCCAACAACCAAACATACATCAAACAAACAAACCCCGAGCCTTATAACTAGCCTAATATCTTAACACTGAGCTTAAAAGACATATACCTTTGACATATCATAGAGAGATCCCTCTCTGGAGCCAGGAGGGCTAGATCCTGAGGTCTGAAAGTGGTTCTGATGTTGTCTCATCTTTTGGTCCTGCTAATCTGGCCAAAACGTGGGAACCCCAACAGTGTATATGAAATTTGATGAGGTGTAACAAGGGGTCATCAACCTTTTCATTTTGAAATATAGGTAGGTTTTTCATCCAATTTATTTCCAGCATTTTGTGTGGGAATCTAGGGATATGGCCTCTACTCATCGGAGTATATCTCTTTTGCATCCTTGGGTCCATTTTCGTTAATAAGAAAGGGTCATTGTGTCTTTTCAACCAGTCTAGAGTTCTCTACCATTGTAGAATTTTGGTCTATTGAGGGTTGTGGAGTCGCCAGGTGGAAGATTTTAACTTTTCTGTCCACCATCAGCATGATTTGGATTGCTTTATGCATTCCCAGGAGATTTTATAAGGACTAGTGGAGTAATAGGCCTACTGGAGGCTAGTGGAGTCGTCAGGTGGAATTTGGTTGTTTTTATAGAGATGTACTTATGGTCCACCACTAATAACTAGGAAAAGCAGATCTGGGGATTTTTTTGGGGTTTTTTGAGTTTTTATTTGCAGCCTATAGTTTATTAGAGTGTTCTAAACCTAATTCATCACTTTGCTAGGGTGGTGAAACAAAAAGAGTTTACTCTAAATGATTCTATGGACTGCCTACCTGTTTAAATTTTGAAATACTAATGAATCTACAAGATTTTTCTAGACTGTTATGTACTCAGTTAGTCCCACTGTGATCTCCATTAGGTTAGTGAGTAGTGGGATAAGTCAATTAGATATTATTCCTAAGGCTGCTAAAACGTTTAGGGAATTTTAAGTTTTTTTATCACTCAGAGTCCCACCGTGATCGCCATTATGTTAGGGTCCCATGATTTGGCTGATTGGCAAGCCAAGTGACAGGGTAACATCAAAACAATCTTTGGAGCCCAAGGACCTAGCCTTCCTGGACTCAGAGAGGGCTATCTCTATTTGTGTAAAGGATATCTATGTGTTTGCTTCTTGTGTTTCTAATTTTAGGCTAGTTATGAAGTAGGTTTTTAGTTTTTCTTTTAGGTTTTTGAGGGAGGAACTGATCAAAGACTAATATAGATAAAAATATCATTAGATAAACTGGGCTATGGGGTCAAAAGGGTCGAGAAAGCCTCAGATGGTGATACAAGGAATGTTGAAGGGCTAATTTTATCAAGGTAAAATGGATCTTAAGGTAAAATGAGTTGAGATGGACACTAAATTTGTGAAGGACAAAGGATTTCAAACATAAATAGTTGAAAAGCTGACATAAACATGGTAGGGTTAGCCATTAATCATGATGAATGTGACTACAAACTAATAAATGCATAGAAATAAACATTCAAGCAATACATAGAGATATATGACTCTCTAACTTTAGGAAATTGCTATCAGAAATTTGGGAAAGACAATTAAGAGAAACAAATAACTCAAATCACTATGAGGAAATGCCTAGACATATTTTTTCAAGCTATTGAGCACTTTGAAGTAATATTACAGAGTTTTAGGCAAAGGGCAAGATCAGTACAAGACCTCCTTGGTTCAACTAGGACAATCAAACAATCAAAGAAAGGTTTCAGAGGTGGAGCTATGACTAGCCATGAGTAAGCAGGGCATACCATGAATCATACTTAGCATGCATAAAACCATAAATGAAATGAGCAAACAATTTCTTTAGTGATCAAAGAGCAATCAAGATTTCTTTGATATGACTAATAAGGAGGAAAACATAGAAGCTATAATGAAACAAGAAATCTGAGGTGCCTCCATGGGCATGTCTCAAATCTATTCTTTACTGTCTTATAGCAAGCAAGAACATGAAATATGTATGAAAACTAAGAAGCATAATAGAGTGGGACACTATACCATTTTACCAAGTCAAGGAATCCAACAACAGTCCTCTTTCATCATCCAAAACATTCAAGAAACTATCTAATGCATGAGACAAGTATTTCTTCCATGCTTGTATAACCATATATTTATCTATATCATCAATTTCAACCTTGTGTACAATGAAGTCTCTTGGAATATATAGGCCAAGATGGAGGAGGAAACCCAACCAAGGAAACTAGCTAGCCATTGGCTCAAAAACAAATATCTTATCTTGTCCTTGAGGCTTTGCAAAGCCCAAGGCACAAAATATCCAATAAAATATCTCAAAATGATAAAAAAGGGAATAAATTTGAATTTTTATGATTGGCAATGTCCCAAAATAGCTTAACGCACATTTGTAGAGGCCACTTCAGAAAACTGCCTTTTTTGGCCAAAAAGCACTAAGGGCGCACCAACAGAAAATATCTTGTCTTTCATATGACTTTTGAGGGCCTTCCTGATGTCAAAACAAGGCTCGTGATGGCTCGTTGGAAAGATATTGATGTCTAATTTCTGGAACAACTTGAATTTTCCAAAACTGATGCCTAGAAGTCTATAAAATACTGAACTAAGTGAAAACAACCCAAAAATTAGGCCTTGCTGATATGTGGGCAGACTGTTGAAAAAGTGAGTGTTTTTCGCCTCTTTGGGGGACTAAAACAACTTCAATTGCTTTGAAAATTTCTGAGTAGATGCTCCTAAATTTAATGCATCCAATGGTACCACTCTCAATAGCTGAATATGCTCCAAACAAAACTGGCGGTGTCCATGATTTTATGTAATTAGGCCCAAAAATGTCAAGAAACAAGAACATGTCAGAATTCACTCAATTTTGGTGAGCAAGTACCTCAAGGCTTCTTAGAAACATGTCTATAATTTCAGGCCAAAATTCCAAGCCTAGAGGTGTCTTTCCCATTTTTTCTCACCGGGCGCCCTCTTTGGGCGATTTTGAGTTTTTCTTGTGCATCCTTCAATTTACTTCGTGCAAACTGATTTGGCCTTTTGTAGTGCCCGTTACTTCTGATACTCTTTACTGATTCACCAAAACAAGCTGATTCAAATGATCTCTGAAAAATTTCCCCAACACAACACCTCTTTTCTCTTTGTAATTCACTGTGCTTCTTGGATGCTAGAAAACAAGCATTTGTCAAAATGAAAACAAAATTACTTTTTTATCACTGTGCTTGATTTATTTTAGTTTAGAAAACACGGTATGTTTTTTGTTAACATGATTAATTCACCTCTTCAAACAAATTGGAGACCTCTTCACAACTCTTCTCTCTTGACTTTGGAGTTTGCACAAATCCTTTTCTTCTTCTCAATATAAGAAAACCTCCTTCAATTTTGACAAAAGCTCTATCCTCTAATCACTGTCTCTCTCTTTTTAAGATGGTCATGGAACATTTGAAATCAATTTTTTAACACCCTTGTAAAATGATTTAAAGACCTCAACCTAAGTCTAATTTTCTCTTAGAGACTAGGTGTGTTCTAAGCCATTTATAACATAGGAAAGACTTTCAAATTAACATATCAAATATCCGCCCTTTCACTGTTTTATCCTTCACTATTCAAAGAAAAAGTCCTTCCTTCAAACTTGAAAATCCCTCATCATCTATCACTCTTTTTGAAAGGTAAGCAAGACTCTTTTCAAACTAATACAACCTCTTGTAAAATTACTGTGTTAATCCTTGAAAGTCATAGCAGGAACACTTTTTGATTTGGCAAACAAAGTGTGTTTTGGGAATCTGCTGTTGAAATTTCTCTTCAAAATGATTTATAAGATTTTAAAAAAATTCTTTGTCCTTGATTATGGAGGTTGCACACATTCTTCAATGTCTCATAACACAAAAGAAACCTCTTTTAAACTGATCAAGCCTTTATCCCTTTCACTGTGTTGATATTTGATTTAGCAAACAATCTGCCCTTTGCGAACATTGTTAAGACATATTTTTAAACTGATTTGGGACCCTTCAATCTAAGTCTACTTTTCTCCTAGAGACTGTGTATTATCATGTCCAATTCATAGCACAAACAAGATTTTCAAATTGTTACATCAATCATTCTTTCTTTCATTGTTTCTCTCTTTTACTATTCATAATAAACGAGACCTCTTTTAATTTGACAAATTCCTTATCCATTTCATCACCGTCTCTCTAATTTTGAAGACTGCAAACCTTTACTTTTTCATAACACAAAAGACCTCCTTCAAATTTGATAAAGCCTCATCCTCTAATCACTGTTTCTCACTATTGATTTTAGCAGACAAAATGCTTTTAAAACCACTGTCAAGATGATCCTTTAAGTTGATTTGAGACCCCTTCAAACTAACTCTGCTTCTTCTTCTATCAACTGTGTTTAACCTTAGATATATCATAGCACAAAAGACCTCCTTTAATTTTGACAAAAACCGTATCCTGTGATCACTCTTTCTCTCAGTTTTTAGATGATCAAGGCACCTTTGAAATCAATGTTTTAAATACTGCATTCAATCGATAAAGGTATTCATCTTCTAGCCACTGTTCTTATCTAAATTTAACAAACAAATTTCCCTTTGCAAACACTATCAAGACACCTTTCACGCTGATTTGAGATCCTTCAAAGTAAGTCTGCTTTTCTGTTTAGCAACTGTGGGTAGTCCCAGCTATTCTATAGCACAAAGAACTCTTTCATATTGGTATATTAGTCCTCCCTTATTTCACTATTTCAATAATTTTTTTTTTGAAAAAAGGCCTTCAATAAAACTATGATAAACTTTACCTTTCAATCCCTATCTTGGTCTTTGAAACTTGTGAACAAACCCTCCTTCAAACTAAAATTTAGGAAAGAGACAAGAGACACCCTTGAAGAAGTTTTCTTGATGTGCTTGGAGGTGACTTTTTGTGGGAAAAATTGCTTGGGAATTTTTTGAAAGACTATGTTGCTGGTAGGCATGGGTGTCGCACAGGTGCACCGTGAAATCACACAAGCGCGCCACGTTGTGTGTCAAAATACACTGTAAAAACCTACAGGTGCGCCGCATAATTTTCTAGGCGCGTCGCACGTTTTTGCAGCCAGTTTTGGAGGCCTTCCCTGTGTCATAATTGGGCCTGAGATGGCTAGTTGGAAAGATATGGAAGTATAATTTCCAAATATGCTTGAATTTTTTTATTTGGTGTGAATTTGGTTATTCAAAAATTTATTTTCCCAACACTAGTCGAAAACAACGAATCCTTGTGCAGAAATGCATATTGTTGTTTGGGGGCCACTTTTGGATGCTTTCCCGGTGTCGAAATTGGGCTTGAGATGGCTCGTTGGAAATATATGGAAGTATACTCTCCAAATATGCTTTATTGTTTTCATTTGGTGTCCATTTGGTTGTTCACAAATTGAGTGTCCAAACTCTGGTAAAAAATGGTGAATGCTGGTGCATAAATACATAGTGTTGTTTGTAGGCTACTTTTGGATGCCTTCCTTGTGTTGGAATTTGGCCCGATATGGCTCGTTGGAAAGATATGGAAGTATAATTTCTAAATATGCTTTATTTGTTTCATTTGGTGTCCATTTGGTTATTCAAAAATTTACTGTCCCAAAACTAGTGAAAATGGTGAATTCTGGTGCAGAAATTCTCCCGTGACATTTGTATTTTTTACATTTCTCACAAACCATGATACCTGTGTAGAAAATAAAGGAGGGGTTTATTCTTGAACCTAATATGGACAAAAACCTATCTCACGTTTGTCAATTTAATCACTTTTTGGTCAGAAAATAATTTTGAAACAAACTGCCTGGGCGCTCCTTAACCTTTGTTTTTGTGAAGCGAAAGAGATGTTTCTTTGACTGAAAGTGAAACATGTTTAATCACCATTTAACCATTTTAATGAGCTAATTCATAGTGTAAAAATTGGGAGGGATGATCCTCTGCCTTTTGTGAAGGAGGCTATTCTTAATTTTTCCAAACCAACTTCTTTTTTCTTGTGTGACTTTGTTGGTGATATCTGTCTCTTTAATCACTATGTATCCTTTAAAATTTTAGACAAGAAACATAGGTTTTGATCACAAAAGCGCTCCTTTTCTATATATTGGGAAAGGCACTTGGATAGATAGAAATTCTCTCTCCGAAGTTGTGACCTACAACATTTTTTGAAGAGGTTAAATGAAAGCAATCTTACTATTTGTCATTCACTTACACCCCTACAGAGATGCGAAAAATATGACTTTGAACCTTGGAAGGATTCTTTGGTGCCTTATGGAAATTTTGCCCGATCTAAGCACATTCTTTTAGACAGTGAACATGCTAATTTTCTTTTGATTTGGACATTTGTAGAATTTCTTCTTGAACAGAGACAAAAGACCTCTTAGTGGTGTGCGACCTATGGATGTATCAAGATTTATTTTGCAGAATAGGAAGGCAATCTATGACTGGTTGTTACTAGACAGAGGCTCTTTTAGCTTAGGATAGTTTTCCAAGGAAATGACTCCTAAACACCACTTACCTAACGTAGGGGTGACTTTCATAGATTTTGATTGTTTTTGACAAGAAGATCAAGGATAGGAAGGGAGAAACTTTGTCAAATATTGGACAGTGAGTTTCATGAGAACCAAGGGGAAAATGATAGTAGACAAGCAAGACCAAGACATCTATAGACAGGGATATTTTGCTGAAACAAGACATGACTTTGAAAATTGAAGATTTCTCTGATCATAGGCTGACAGGAAGGGCTAGGAAAGCAAAAATTTGTTTGGGGGTTTTCTAGATGAAAAATTGAAATATGGAGATCAGCTTCCAGAAAACTCAGCTAAGGAATCTGGTCATCAACAACAGGTGAAAAATACTAATGACTAACAGTGGCTCCATTTGGGGAGGGAAACTTCTTTTTAAGAGGTGTCCAGAATTGCAGATCTTTGGCTTATGAAGACCAGTGCCTTATCCATTGGCGCAAATTTCATTCTTTCTTGATGTTATTTATGAAAATTGACAGCATGATTATCCTCAAAAACATCTCTACCTACCCAGATATATTTCCTAACATTTTTTCTTGTTTCAGGTGCATTTGGAGTGGAAACCTTTTGACATGATATTTTTCAGAAAAGAAACTATCTATTTCTACACTTATATCTTCTGAGAGTTCAGATTAAACTGATGAACTCCTTTGATTCTCTACCTAAGCTAGATCGATTGTTAAGATTAAGCTGTTTGACAGGATTTTATTCACTATTCTAGAACATGAAATTGAAAAATGACCAAATCAGGGTTAGACGGTCTGATTTGTCATGTGTTTCTGGCATAAAAGAAAAGTTGCACACAAATATTATTCTGCATGAAAATGAGATCTAGAAAAATCAGGGTTAGGATACATAATTTGTTTTTCATCCCTGTTTTCCTCTTTGGTTCTGTTTTGAGCATGTGGAACCAATATATTTTCATAATCTACTTCTTTTGACAAGTCAAGCTTACACAATTTGACTCTCATTTCTTTCACTAACTTATCAGCAATTAATTTAAAACATGTTCAGTTATGATTAAGCTAGATAACTGAACAAGATATCTTTGAGCACTAGTAGCGGCATTTAGACTTGCGCGCTTTCAGAATGATATTTTTTTGAACATGGGGCTTTCTTGCTGTTTTCCAAACTGCCCTCTTTTTGTACTTTTCTTGTTTTTTTTGTGTTTTTTTTTTTTCTCAAGACAAACTGAAAGAAATATGGTCATGGGGCTGAGCTTATTTTGCATGTTTATCTATTCTACTCTAACCTATATAAGATAGACATTTATTTGGTGAACTCTTCTTTCCAATATAACCAGTCAAGTAGATGATTGCATGGTTGATCTTGTTTCAGTTCTTTGATGATGTTGAAGAAATCAAAAGGCCACTTCCACCTCACCTGTTTTCGGACAATAGTGCTTAAGTTTTTCTTCATACTTTGCAGCAAATTGTTCATGGTAGAACACACTACTCCTTCTTTAAAGGTCTCTAGCGAAACAGTAAAGGGGTCTTCGAATAATAACTGGCCTAGAGGATTTGAACAATAGACCTCATTTAGGATTACTCCCTCCTTTACTTGACTAACCTTGGGATTATTTTGAGAAATAATCTCTTCTCCCTCTTTATGATTATCTCATTTGGTAGCTTCAGAAAGTAATGTTATGCTATCTGCAAGAAATCTTGGTATGCCCTATTTTAGTGAGTTGATTTCTGTTTGTGAGCCACTATCTTGATGAATAAGACCATTCTTTTGCACCAGGTCTTCTTGAGAAGATATTGTAGTATCAACATCAATCTGCTCTGTACTTTTAGTGTGAGAAAATACAATAGTAGATAAGTCAGCAATAGAAAACACATACATATCTTTTTTACAAAAAGGTTTGGATGTTGGCTGTATGCTTAGGATTTTATTGCTTTCTTCTTTTGTTAGAAGGGGTGGTGTCTTTATTTTTCTCTGGGTGGAATCATGATGTTTCTCTTCCTTTTGTGACTGCTTACAAGGATGAATGTCTTCTTGAGGAGGTATTACAACCTCAACAACAATTTGTTCCATTGTTTCTTTATGATCAATTTCTTTGGTAGGTAAGGTAGGAATGGTACAAACAGGAATATTTTCCTTATATAAAGGTTCATAGGCTGGTTTTATTCTCAACATCTGATCAGCCTCTTTTGTAGTTAAAGGAGGAGGAATTTTCTGTTTTCTTTGGATTGGGAAACAATTTTTTTCCTTCTCTACAGAAAACTGATTCTGAGGTTGGAAATATTCTTCAGCCTCATCTAGTGGGGGTGATAAATGATCACTTGTGCCTTCAGAGAGATCTTGTGGGTTTTCTTCTCTACCTTGAATGATTTCTTCCTCAACTAACTCAACTAGGCTGTCATGATAGTTATCTTGAGAATGAAATTCATGAATGGATGTTAAGAGGTCTTTAGGATACAAATTCTCCAAATTTTCATCACTATCTATAACATACTGTATGATATACTGAGATTGATCACAACAATTTTCAGCTAATGATAAGATGGGAAATATCCTATATAGTATTTATAGAATGCCTTGTGGAAATCCTTCAAAGAAAACAAGATGCCAGGTTCTAACCATTCATACCAATTTCTTGCGCTACCTTCTAATGTTGCCATAAATTTTTTTATGAGGCAGTCCTCATGCCATTTAACCTTCAACCTCCATATGTGTATATGAAATTTGATGAGGTGTAACAAGGGGTCATCAACCTTTTCATTTCAAAAGATAGGTAGGGTTTTCATCCAATTTATTTCCCGCATTTTATGTGGGAATCCAGGGATATGGTCTCTACTCATCGGAGCATATCTCTTTTGCATCCTTGGATCCATTTTTGTTAATCAGAAAGGGTCACTGTGTCTTTTCAACCAGTCTAGATTTCTCTACCAGTGGATTATTTTGGTCTGTTGAGGGTTGTGGAGTCGGCAGTTGGAAGATTTGATCTTTGCTGTCCACCATCAACATGATTTGGATTTCTTAATGCATTCCCAGGACATTTTATAAGGACTAGTGGAGTAATAGGCCTACTGGAGGCTAGTGGAGTCGCCAGGTGGAATTTGGTTGTTTTTATAGAGATGTACTTATGGTCCACCTCTAATAACTAGGAAAAGCCAATCTGGGGATGTTTTTAGGGTTTTTTGAGTTTTTATGTGCAGCATATGGTTTATTAGAGTGCTCTAAACCTGATTCATCACTTTGCTAGGGTGGTGAAACAAAAAGAGTTTACTCTAAATGATTCTATTGACTGCTTGCCTGTTTAAATTTTCAGAGACTAATGAATCTACAAGAGTTTTCTAGACTGTTATGTACTCAGTTAGTCCCACCGTGATCGCCATTATGTTAGTGAGCGGTGGGATAAGTCAATCAGATAGTATTCCTAAGGTTGCTGAAAATTTTAGGGAAGTCTAAGTTTGTTTATCACTCAGAGTCCCACCGTGATCGCCATTATCTCAGGGTCCCGTGATTTGGCTGATTGGCAAGCCAAGTGACAGGGTAACATCAAAACAATCTTTGGAGCCCAAGGACCTAGCCTTAGAGAGGGCTCTCTCTATTTGTGTAAATGATATCTATGTGTTTGCTTCTTGTGTTTCTGATTTTAGGCTAGTTATGAAGTAGATTTTTAGTTTTGCTTTTAGGTTTTTGAGGGAGGAACTGTTCAAAGACTATGATAGATAAAAATATTGTCAGATCAACTAGGCTATGGGGTCGAAAGGTTTGAGAAAGCCTCAGATGGTGATACAAGGAATGTTGAAGGGCCGATTTGATCAAGGTAAAATGGATCTTAAGGTAAAATGAGGTGAGATGGACACTAAATTTGTGAAGAACAAAGGCTTTCAAACATAAATAGTTGAATAGCTGACATAAACATGGTAGGGCTAACCATTAATCATGATTAATGTGACTACAAACTGATAAATGCATAGAAATAAACATTCAAGCAATACATAGAGATATATGACTCTCTAACTTTAGGAAATTGCTATCAGACTTTGGGGAAAGACAATTAAGATTAAAAAATAGCTCAAATCACTATGTGGAGACACCTAGACATAGTATTTAAAGCTATTTAGCACTTTGAAGTAATATTGCAGAGTTTTAGGCAAAGGGCAAGATCAGTACAAGACCTCCTTGGTTCAACTAGGACAATCAAACACTCAAAGTAAGGTTTCAGAGGTGGAGCTATGACTAGCCATGAGTAAGCAGGTCATACCGTGAATCATACTTAGCATGCATAAAACCATAAATGAAACAAGAAAACAATTTCTTTAGTGATCAAAGAGCAATCAAGATTTCTTTGATATGCCTAAGAAGGAGGAAAACATAGAAGCTATAATAAAACAGGAAATCTTAGGTGCCTCCATGGGCATGTCTCAAATATATTCTCTACTATCTTATAGCAAGCAAGAACATGAAATATGTATGAAAACTAAGAGGCATAACAGAGAGGGACACTATACCATTTTACCAAGTCAAGGAATCCAACAACAGTCCTCTTTCATCATCCAAAACATTCAAGAAACTATCTAATGCATGAGACAAGTATTTCTTCCATGCTTGTATAACCATATATTGCTCTATATCATCAACTTCAGCCTTGTTTACAATGAAGCCTCTTGGAATATATAGGCCAAGATGGAGGAGGAAACCCAACCAAGGCAACTAGCTAGCCATTGGCTCAAAAACAAATATCTTATCTTGTCCTTGAGGCTTTGCAAAGCCCAAGGCACAAAATATCCAATAAAATATCTCAAAATGATAAAAAGGGGAATATATTTGACTTTTTATGACTGGAAATGTCCCAAAATAGCTTAATGCACATTTGGAGAAGCCACTTCAGAAAACTGCATTTTTTGGCCAAAAAGCACTAAGGGCGCACCAGCAGAAAATTTCCTGTCTTTCAGATTGTTGGGAAACTAGCTCCAAAAAGAGAAAAAAAGAGATATCAACGCCTTAGAATTAAGCCACTTTGAGGGGGAAACCTCCAATACATTACATGAATGAACAATTCTTGGATGATTCAATTTACAAAACCTCCTTTCTATATATAGGAGTCCATGGGGCCATAATGTAATCCTAGCCGACCTAACAATAATAATTTAAGGGCACAATAATAAAAAAATTGGGGTTACAAGGGTACAATAATAACAGTAAGGGGTTTACACTAACAATAATAAGGGACTAAACTAGTGATATAGGGACCTAACATGCCCCTCTCCTTCAAAAAAAGTGTTGTCCTCAACGCTTGAGTAGCTCCGGGTGCTTCTGTATAAAATTTTCATCCTCCCATGTAGAATATTTAGTGGGTAAGTTCTTCCACTTGATGAGATACTCTGAAATTGATCGATTCTGTAGCTATCGAGTTCTTTTTTCCATGACCGATTTAGGTTCCAATATGATTTTTCCTTCCTCATCAAGTTCTGGCAATATTGTTTAAACTGGAAGATTTTCACCTATAACCTTCTTTAAGCATGAAACATGGAAAACTGGATGTACTCGTGAAGAAGAAGGAAGCTCCAATTTGTATGCCATAGTACCAATCTTTTGCAACACCTTGTAAGGACCATAGTACTTTGGTGATAATTTATTATCCTTCTAGCTTGCTTGAGGGACATTTGTTTGTATGGTTGTAGCCATAAAAATACCCAATCTCCTACATCAAAACTTCTCTCGCTGCGATGTTGATTTGCCTATTGTTTCATTCGATTTTTTTCCAAAGTCAGGTTATACTTTAAGAGTTGTAGAACTTCTTACTGATGCTCGATGTGATCTTCCACTGCTTGAACCTTCGAATTTTCTCTTAAATATGATGTGATGGATGGTGGATGATATCCATAAAGTTCCATAAATGGGGTCATTTTTGCTGCAGTATGGAAGGAAGTGTTATAACACCATTTACGGAGAGGTAACCACTTGACCCATTGTGTTTGTTTATCAGATACAAAAAAACGAAGATATCCTTCCAAACATTTATTTACTATCTCAGTTTGACCATCAGATTGAGGATGATAAGATGAGCTATGAGCTAATTGAGTACCCAAACAAGAAAATAACTCCGTCCAAAAATTTCCAGTAAAAATGGAATCTCTGTCACTCACAATAATCCTTGGGCTTCTATGTAGCTTTTGAATTCTGTCCATAAATGTAGTAGCAACCGTACTTGCTTTAAATGGACGAGATAATGCACAAAAGTGTGCATACTTGGTAAGTCTATCAACTACCACCATGATGACACTCTTTCCTTCGGACTTAGGTAAACCTGTGATAAAATCCATTGAAATCTCCTCCCAACGTTGGCTTGGAATGGATAAAGGTTGTAGAAGACCTGGGGTCTTAATTGTCTCAACTTTATTCTGCTGGAAAACCAAACATTCCACCACAAACTTTTGAATATCAGATTTAAGGCCATCCCAAAAAAATTCTTTCTTCACCCTGTGGTAAGTTTTTAAAAATCCCGAGTCTCCTCCTAAAGGAGAAGTGTGCAATTCCAGAAGAATATTTTGTTTTAGTTGGGAATTCTTACAAAGATATAAGCGATCTTTGTACCATAAGGAATCATTTTTCCAACTAAATGTATAAGATGTACTAGGATCTTGCTGCAACTTTTGAATGAGTGTCCATACATCTTTTTCCTTCTTCCATTCATCTCTTGCCTCGTTTATCCAATCTGGTTGGATAATATAAATGGCACAAGGAAATGCTTCCACCTCTTCATTCTTTCTTGAGAGTGCATCTGCAACAAAATTAAGATTTCCTTTTTTGTAGATTATTTCAAAGTCAAAACCCAACATCTTTGTGACCCATTTTTGCTGCTCTTCTGAAGATAGTCTTTTTTCCAAAAAGTGTTTAAGACTATCATGATCAGTTTTTACCTTGAAGTGTCTTCCCATTAGGTAAGTTCGCCATTTCTTTAGTGCATGCAGTATTGCTAACATTTCCTTCTCATAAATAAGTTTCTGTAAATACTTTCCTTTGATTGGACGACTTTCAAAAGCAATGGGTCTTCCTTCCTCCATCAAAACTACACCAATTCCATTTCCTGAGGCATCACATTCCACAATTAAGGTTTTTGTGAAGTCCGGCGTAGCTAAGACCGGTGCATGGCACATTGCCTCCTTAAGACGTTCAAAGGCCTTAGTTGCTTCAGGAGTCCATGAAAATGCATCTTTCTTCAATAAGGTTGTTAGAGGTGCTGCTATTCTCCCATAATTCTTAACAAACTTGCGATAATAGCCTGTTAACCCGAGAAATCCTCGCAACCGCTTTATTGTCTTGGGGACTTTCCATTCCTTAATGGCTTTAATTTTGTTAGGGTCTACTTTAACACCCTCGTGAGATATAATATGACCCAGATATTCCACCTCTTGTACTCCAAAGAAACATTTGGATGTTTTTGCATATAATTGTTTCTCCTACAATAGTTTGAGCACCCCGTCAACATGTTCAACATGATCCTTCCAAGACCTGCTGTAGATTAGTATATCATCAAAAAATACTAGCACAAATTTTCTAAGGAAGGGTTTGAAAATGGAATTCATCAACCCTTGAAATGTAGAAGGTGCATTGGTAAGGCCAAAAGGCACGACCAAAAATTCATAATGACCCTCATGAGTTCGAAATGCTGTTTTTGGAATATCTTCAGTCTTCATTCTAATTTGATGATATCCTGAACGAAGATCCAACTTGGTAAAATAAATTGCTCCATGTAATTCATCCAATAATTCCTCAATCACAGGAATGGGAAATTTATCTTTAATGGTGAGCTATTAAGCTCCCTATAATCCGGACACATTCGCCATGATCCATCCTTCTTGTGTACCAATACTACAGGAGCATAGAAAGAACTTTGACTAGGTTGAATTATACCCGCCTCTAACATTTCTGCAATCATACGTTCAATTTCGCTCTTTTGGAAGTAAGGATATCTATAAGGCCTGATGTTTGGAGGAACACTTCCCGGAATCAAATGAATAGCATGATCATGATCACGAATAGGTGGGAGTCCTTTGAGAGTTTCAAACACCTTGGAATGATTGTCCAAGACTTGTTGGAGATCTGCCGAAATAGATGATTTTGATGTCGGAACGTCTAGTGAGCATAATTGTGCAATTACGCCTCGTTGTTATTTCTTTAGAAGCTTTGTCATGACATTAGAGATTATTATCCTTCCCGGCTTCCCTTCAATACCCCGTAATTCGACTTCCTTTCCTTCTGAAAAAAATTTCAAGAAAAGTTCTTGAAAATTAAAAGCTACCGTCCCCAAAGATTGTAACCATTGTACTCCTAGTACAACATCAGCACCTCCCATAGGAAGGGCAAGCATTGGACTAGTCAATACATATTCCCCCATGGTTAGCTTGATATTATGGCATTTTCCAGAGCAATTTATAGTTCCTCCATTTGCAACCATCACTTGACATTCTGGTGCTGGGTATAGGAAACAATTTAATTCCTTGGCTACCTTACAATGAATAAAATTATGGGTGCTACCTGAATCAATCAACACTATTAGCTTTGTATTCTTGATCTGTCCTTCTATCTTGAGAGTTTGAGGAGTGGTAATTCCTACCAGTGCATTACATGATATGGTCGGATTCATTTCTTCGTCTTCTAGGGCCAGTTCCTGGTGTATATCCTCTTCTTGTTCATTTTCTTCTTCTTCTTCACAATCTATGTAAAATAATTTATTTTCAGCACACTTATGACCTTTAGTGTATTTTCTATCACAACTGTAGCAAAGCCCTTTTACTCTTTTTTCTTCCAATTTTTGTGGTGTCAACCTTGTAGGTTGTGGAAATCTAGGCATAGCAACACTTCCTTCTTTATAGAATTGAGTGATAGGCTTCCTTGTCGCCATAATTTTACATTCAACTTTTCTTGCCAACCTGAATGCCTTCTCCAATGAATCAGGTTCCAAAACACGAACTTCATGTTGGATGTTATCCTTTAGAGTGCCTATGAAGAGATCAACCCTGTGTTCCTCTGGAATATCAGTTACCCTTATATTCAATTTTTGGAAGTCCTCAATGTGTTGCCCCACTAAACCCTTTTGTTTGAGATTTATCAATTGGCTAAAGAAGGTGTTGCTCTTCGTATCCTCATAATGTGCTATCATTTCCTCCGTAAAAATTGACCAAGTGACAATTTTTTTACGGGAGCAAAGCCATCGATACCATACAAATGTATTTTGTTCTAAATGTAAAGTTGCAATGCGTACCTTTGTGTGTTTTGCACGTTATGGAGATCAAAATATTGCTCCATCTGTAGTATCCATGTTACAGGATCCTTTCCATCAAACTTCCTCATATCCATTTTTGGAATATGGTGGTTCTTTCCGCCAACATTAGAGTTTATGAAATCACGATTAACATTTATTTTGTTCTCATCATGAGGTTCTTCTACTATCTTTTCACCATTAGGAAACATTTCTTGTATCAACTTTGTCAAAAATTCTATGTCTTCTTTTAGAACATTCTTCATGTTTTCCATTTTCTCATCAATCTTAGCTTCCATGTCATCCATCTTAGATTCCATGCCAGCCTCCATGCCATCAATCTTAGATTCCATGCCATCTATCTTAGATTCCATGCCTTTCTTCAAAACTTCCATGTCATTTTTTGTTGCTCTTTGCGAGAGCGAAATTTGTTGCACTTGCTCTTGTAATTTTGATATGTCATGTTGCCATTCTTCGTCTTCATGAGTCATAATAGAGCTTTCCAAAGGCTTAATGGGTGTTGAATTATTTTTAGGGGCCATTTTATAATCCAATACTGATATCTATTCTACAATATGCCCTTGCAATCAATTCAACTTGATTCTTCAAACAAGACTTATGCAATTCGGAAAAAAAATACACATCTTTTACTTGCTTTTGAGGAGCTCGATATTGAAATTGTATTATCTCTGTGATTTCCGCTCTTCAATATTGGAAATTCAGCACTGAAGTATCCCGCTTAATTCTCTTTTGAATTCCACAGGTCTGACTTGATTTGGATTCTCCAAGTCAAAGTTATGTCCAATCTCCCATAATGGCCTAATCATGGACTGGTTCAGTATAGTGAACTTGTACGAATTTCCACGTATCACTGTTTCTTCCTTCACCTCTGAAATTGATAGCAAAGAAACTAAAGTCCGTGTACTTGCGACCAATTTTTACGGCACTCCAATCCGATGCTCAGAGAGAGATTTATTGAACGTTTCCCATGATCACCTTTTTGAGATGAAATTCGGGAGCCTGAAAAATCACTACCTTCCACAAATCATATCTCCAAAAATGTTTCGAAAAAAGCTCTAAATGTTTTTGACAAGTTTCCTTATGATTTCAGCTTCGCACCATAAAAATTTCATATTCTGAACCTCAGTAGAAAAAAATTTATAGCGCAAATTCCACGATGACCTGTTTAGGAGCCTGAAAAAAGACCTAACTTCCATAGATCATATCTTCGAAACTGTTGCGAACCAAGCTCTGAAATTTTTATGCAATATTCCTCAGGATTTCAGCTTCGCACCCTAAATATTTCAGCTTCTTAAACTTCGTAGAAAAAACGTTATAGCGAAAATGCCACGATGACCTGTTTGGAGCAGCGAAACCCTAGAATCCAAAGCTCTGATAGCAAATGTTGGGAAACCAGCTCCAAAAAGAGAAGAAAAGAGATATAAATGCCTTAGAATTAAGCCACTTTCAGGGGGAAACCTCCAATACATTACATGAATGAACAATTCTTGGATGATTCAATTTACAAAACCTCCTTTCTATATATAGGAGTCCATGGGGCCATAATGTAATCCTAGCCGACCTAACAATAATAATTTAAGGGAAAAATAATAACAAAATGGGGGTTACAAGGGTACAATAATAACAATAAGGGGTTTACACTAACAATAATAAGGGACTATACTAGTGATATAGGGACCTAACACAGATGACTTTTGAGGGCCTTCCAGATATAAAAACGAGGCTCGTGACAGCTCATTGGAAAGCTAATGATGTCTAATTTCTGGAACAACTTGAATTTTCCAAAATTGATGCCTGGAAGTCTGTCAAATACTCAACTGAGTGAAAAAAACCCAAAATTTAGGCCTTGCTGATATGTGTGCAGACTGTTGAAAAAGTGAGTGTTTTTCACCTCTTTGGGGGACTAAAACAACTTCAATTTCCTTGAAATTTTTTGAGTAGATGCTCCTGAATTTAATGCATCCAATCGTACCACTCTCAACAGTTGAATATGCTCCAAAAAAAAATGGTGGCGCCCATGATTTTATGAAATTAGGCCCAAAAATGTCAAAAAACAAGAACATGTCAAAATTCACTCAATTTTGGTGAGCAAGTACCTCAAGGATTCTTAGAAACATGTCTAGAAGCTCAGGCCAAAATTCCAAGCGTAGAGGTGTCTTTCTCCTTTTTTCTCACCGAGCGCCCTCTTTGGGCGATTCTGAGTTTTTCTTGTGCATCCTTCAATTTCCTTCGTGAAAACTGATTTGGCCTTTTGTAGCGCCCGTTGCTTCTGATACTCTTTACTGATTCACCAAAACAATCTGATTCAAATGATCTCTGAAAAATTTTCCCAACACAACACCTCTTTTCTCTTTGTAATTCATTGTGTTTCTTGGATGCTAGAAAACAAGCGTTTGTCAAAATGAAAACAAAATTACTTCTTTATCACTGTGCTTGATTTATTTTAGTTTATAAAACAAGGTATGTTTTTTGTTAACATGGTTAAGACACCTCTTCAAAAAAATTGGAGACCTCTTCACAACTCTGCTCTCTTGATTTTGGAGTTTGCACAAATCCTTTTCTTCTTCTCAACATAAGAAAACCTCCTTCAATATTGACAAAAGCTCTATCCTCTAATCACTGTCTCTCTCTTTTTAAGATGTTCATGGCACCTTTGAAATCAATGTTTTAACACCCTTGTAAACTGATTTAAAGACCTCAACCTAAGTCTAATTTTCTCTTAGAGACTGGGTGTGTTCTAATACATTTATAACATAGGAAAGACTTTCAAATTAACATATCAAATATCAGCCCTTTCACTGTTTTATCCTTCACTATTCAAAGAATAAGTCTTTCCTTCAAACTTGCAAAGCCCTCATCATCTATCACTGTTTTTGAAAGGTAAACAAGACTCTTTTCAAACTGATACAACCTCTTGTAAAATCACTGTGTTAATCCTTTAAACTCATAGCAGGAACACTTTTTGATTTGGCAAACAAAGTGTGTTTTGGGAATCTGCTATTGAAATTTCTCTTCAAACTGATTTATAAGATTTTCAAAAAAATCTGTGTCCTTGATTATGGAGGTTGCACACATTCTTCAATGTCTCATAACACAAAAGAAACCTCTTTTAAACTGATCAGGCCTTTATCCCTTTCACTGTGTTGATCTCTGATTTAGCAAACAATCTTCCCTTTGCAAACATTGTTAAGACATCTTTTTAAACTGATTTGGGACCCTTCAATCTAAGTCTTCTTTTCTCCTAGAGACTGTGTATAATCATGGCCAATTCATAGCACAAACAAGATTTTCAAATTGTTACATCAATCATCCTTTCTTTCACTATTTCTCTCTTTTACTATTCATAATAAAAGAGACCTCTTTTAATTTGACAAATTCCATATCCATTTCATCATTGTCTCTCTGATTTTGAAGACTACAAACCTTTACTTTTTCATAACACAAAAGACCTCCTTCAAATTTGACAAATCCTCATCCTCTAATCACTGTTTCTCACTGTTGATTTTAGAAGAAAATTTGCTTTTAAAACCACTGTCAAGATGATCCTTTAAGTTGATTTGAGACCCCTTCAAACTTACTCTGCTTCTGCTTCTATCAACTGTGTGTAACCTTAGCTATCTGATAGCACAAAAGACCTCCTTTAATTTTGACAAAAATCCTATCCTGTGATCATTATTTCTCTCAGTTTTTAGATGATCAAGGCACCTTTGAAATCAATGTTTTAAAGACTGCATTCAATCGACAAAAGTCTTCATATTCTAACCACTATTATTCTCTAAGTTTAAAAAAAAAATTTCCATTTGAAAACACTGTTAAGACACCTTTCACACTGATTTGAGATCCTTCAATGTAAGTCTGCTTTTTTGTTTAGCAACTGTGGGTAGTCCCAGCTATTCTCTAGGACAAAGAACTCTTTCATATTGGTATATTAGTCCTCCCGTCTTTCACTATTTCAATAAAAAATCTTTTTACAAAAAGGGCTTCAATAAAAATATGATAAAATTTACCTTTCAATCCCTATCTTGGACTTTGAAACTTGTGAACAAACCCCCTTCAAACTAAAATTTAGGAAAGAGACAAGAGACACCCTTGAAGAAGTTTTCTTGATGTGCTTGGAGGTGACTTTTTGTGGGAAAAATTGCTTGGGTATTTTTTGAAAGACTGTGTTTCTGGTAGGCATGGGTGTTGCACAGGTGCGTCATGAAATCACACAAGCGTGTCGCGCTGTGTGTCAAAATACACTGTAAAAACCTACAGGCGCACCGCGCAATTTTCCAGGCGCGTCGCGCATTTTTTCAGCTAGTTCTGGAGGCCTTCCCTGTGTCAGAATTGGGCCTGAGATGGCTCATTGGACAGGTATGGAAGTATAATTTCCAAATATTCTTTATTTTTTTTCATTTGGTGTCCATTTGGCTGTTCAAAAACTTATTTTCCCAACACTGGTCGAAAACAGTGAATCTAGGTGCAGAAATGCATAGTGCTGTTTGCAGGCCAGTTTTGGATGCTTTCCTGGTGTCAGAATTGGGCCTGAGATGGCTCGTTGGAAATATATAGAAATATAATTTCCAAATATGCTTTATTTTTTTCATTTCGTTTCCATTTTCTTGTTCAAAAATTGACTATCCCAACACTGGTAAAAAATGGTGAATGCTGGTGCATAAATACATAGTGTTGTTTGCAGGCTACTTTTGGATGCCTTCCTAGTGTCAGAATTTGGCCCAAGATGGCTCGTTGGAATGATATGGAAGTATAATTTCCAAATATGCTTTATTTGTTTCATTTGGTGTCCATTTGGTTGTTCAAAAATTGACTTTACCAAATTTGGTCAAAATGGTGAATTCTGGTGCAGAAATTCTCCCGTGACATATGTATTTTTTACATTTCTCACAAACCATGATACCTGTGTAGAAACTGAAGGTGGTTTTTATTCTTGAACCTATTATGGACAAAACCTTTTTCAATTTTTTCAATTTCATCTCTGTTTGGTTAGAAAATCATTTTTAAACAAACTTCCTGGGAGCTCCTTAACCTTTGTTTTTGTGAAGCGAAAGAGATGTTTCTTTGACTGAAAGTGAAACATGTTTAATCACCCTTTAACCATTTTAATGAGCTAATTCATAGTGTAAACATTGGGAGGGCTGATCCTCTACCTTTTGTGAAGGAGGCTATTCTTAATTTTTCCAAACCAACTTATTTTTTCCCGTGTGACTTTGCTGGTGACATCTGTCTCTTTAATCACTGTGTATCCTTTGAAATTTTAGACAAGAAACATAGGTTTTGATCACAAAAGTGCTCCTTGTCTATCTGTTGGGAAAGGTACTTGGATAGATAGCGATGCTCTCTCCAACGCTATGACCTACAACATTTATTAAGAGGTTCAATGAAAACAGTCTTACTGCAGCCTTTGAAACCCTTAAGTATCCATTGTTTTTTGAAGTAAGGAGGCTCCCTTATATCTTGTCTCCATTATTTGAAATAATATGACATATGAGCCACAATGCAACCTATGATAGCTTATTTATGAAAATCCTCTCATTTATGATTTTAAGGAGGTCTTCATCATATTAGCCTTCTAAGTGTTGCATGAATACAACTCTACTCATTTTTGAGGTAGTGACCTTGTATCCTTTGAAAGAAAGCTTTTATAAGAAATAGAGTATGTTAGCACCCTTATGCCACTGTGTGGTTTTTATGTGGAAGATGCCTTCAACACAATGAATTTTCATTTGTATTAACCATTTTTTCTCAACTATTCTTACCAATAAAAACCCTTTCAAACACAATTTTATATCTTTGTCATGCATCCGTTGTTCATCCTTTTGGAAGGAGGTGGCTCACCATTTCTGAAGTTACTTAAAACACCTTAACACTCTGCTTTTTGAATGAGTTTATATCTCTGTTCTCAACCATCTCCTCTTCATTGGAGGAGGTTATCAATATGTTTTCCAACCATCTACTTTTAAATGAAGGAGGTTCTTATCATGTTACTTAACCATCTGCTCTTTTGAAGGAGGTTAACATAATGTTTCCAGACCATCTGCTCTTTCTTGGAGGAGGCTTTCAGCATGTCACCCAACCATCTACTCTTGCTTGGAGGAGGTTAACACAATTATGACATTTCATCCATTTCCAACACTATGTCATTTTTCTTTGCAATACATATTTCTGCTTAGTATATCAAAATATGTAACAAAGGTGACACTTGACAATCTGCTATAGGAGGCTTGTTTTGAGATATGTATCCTTTGTCAAAATATCTTTGTGAACCTTTTAAACCAGAAACCACATGACATGTATTTGTAGAGTATTTTCTTGTTAGTCATTATTTACTAAGATTTCTTGACTATGTTTGCAGAGGTACATTGGATTTTCTCTTTGACTAGTTTTCTTATCCCGGGCTCAAGGCAGCATAAGAAGCAGCTGTCTTCTTATGTATTATGATGGTGTCCTTGGGAAAAATTATGCAGAATTACCTCTGAAGGAAACACTGAAACACTGTAGATCAAAATTATATCAGCCCTTTGTATTTATGTGGCTTTGAAGGATGGTATCAGATTTTAGGGAAACTTTTTGTTGAATTTTAGTTGAACTGAGAGGGGAGGGGGGGTGAATCAGTTCAATACATACATGAGCATTTTTCAACTTTTCATCAGCTTATTTATAGCTTGCTTTTATAATCAACCTTAGTATATGAACAATCTTAATATGTTGCAGAAAGTATTAAATTAATGTGACATTAAACTTATTATGAGAGCAGCAAACATTAAGCAGATTTGATAAATCATCTCAGCACACAAGCAACATAGATAGAGACAACAAATATAAGTGGAAACCCATAAAGGGAGAAAACCACATCTTATTATTGTTGTGATGCAAAGGCAAGCTCCAACTCCCCATCACCACTGTTTTTCTGCAGGCACCAACCCACAGGACACTCCAACCTCAATTCTGCAAGCTACAACTTGCAAAGAAGCTCCAACTCCCTTCAATTTTCTACAGGAACCAACCTACAGGAGGCTCCAACCTCATTCAACTACAACTGAAAACTATCAAGCTTCAACTTGATATGGAAGCTCCAACTTCCTCAATTTATCACAATAAATGTTTGCTGATTTACCTCAGATATCAGCTCTGTTCAGTAGCATCTCTTTCTGCTCCTCTCTTCCTTATCTTCTCTACCTCAATATTCTATGCTTTTCATTCTCTATCATTACTCTCTCTCACTCTCTTATGCATATCAAGTTGATATTATATATAGAGTTCATTACATGAATGTTTGTATTCCACAAGGAATTCGGAGTGAACAACCATGACTCTTTGACTTCTGTCTTCTCATTCCTTTGTCCAAATCATTTAAAATTATAACAATTTGTACAAATTTCCATGTTACAGTGGGGTTTTTCTTTTCCTTAGGATACTTTCCTTTGCATCACAAACAATATAAAAAAAATAAAACATTTACATTTTCAGTTACAGTATATAAACTTCACTCAGCCTTTGGCTAGCTAGTTTTGTCCTTTCTGTAGCAGTCATGCAGATGTCTTGCATACTTTTTTCACCATCTTTTGCATATTCCACCTGTTCACTGCACTTTTGAATCCTTTTACTGCACATTTCTTCAACTCTACAATCTCCAAGACACTCTATCTTCAATTCCAGATTCTGTAAATCTGAGTTATCAACCTCCACTGCGTATTCAAAGTAGCTGCTTCCACTGCTTTGACAGCGGGGACTACCCATAGCCCCGGTTTAACTTGGTCCCAACCTCAATCTGTGTGTGAATGCATCCAATTTTTTTTTTTTCCCCAATCAACTTCACATCTTGGGCAACTCACAGCCTCCCTTTATTCTAGACTGGCAATTTCAACACTTAAATCTGAGAGTGTTAATACCTCAAATCTCTGAGATTTGAGATATTAATTCCAAGCCCTTATGTTATGCGCTCAACTCCTCTGTGCTTCTAAAATTCATCCAATTCATAGTCCCCATATTTTCATTGGGCGCTGACTTCACAATCGTAATTATATGGCCTACACCCTTAATACGCGACATAATAATTTGGGTTATTAAAACCATATTAATTGACCATCCCAGCTTCTGCGCATATATTTAAATCAAAACTTTGGGTTAAACCTACAAACCTCAACACATGCATATGGGCCCCAACGCTAATGGTCGTCTCCATCCGACGGTTGTTATCGTGTCGCACCACCTCATTTGATCGGACAAATATCGCTCGGCGAAGATGCGTGAACAATAACGCGCGATGGCGCGCAGTGAAAGTAGTTTTGCAAATTCGCTCGGGGACACGTGTCGCCTGTCCTATGGAATCACTCCCAATCTCTTTAATACCACCCACCGTGTAAAGGTGGTGCGATAAAAACCATAAACCACCTTTACTGTTCACTCTTCTTGGTTCCGCCCTTTTGGCTTGGGGTTCTGCCTAACTTTGCATTCAGTCGTCCTTTATTATTTAAAAGGGTTCTCCTCCTCGCACCATCTCAACGCTGATTTCTGCACATTATGACCTCGCTCCTTCGTTTCTTATGTGGAATTGCAACACCATGCCACTGTTAACTTCAGTGAATCATAATACATGACTCTTAACCTTGACCAATATGAATCAGACAAGAACATCAGTCATTCCACGGTCTATTTGCACACGATTAATATATTTTCAATATATACACAACAGTGTATAACTAGGAGCATTCAGGAGTATATACATTAACACAGGGATGAAGTACATTAACTGTAGAGTCAAACACTCTCGCGCATGCACAGGGACAGAGTATCACCAGAACTCATTCATACACAGGATTTCAATTCTATCTTTCACACAGAGATTCCTATTATAGATTGTACAGAGTTTTATCACTCTGCTCATATCCTTACTTATGGGATTCAAACTTCAATTACACAGAAATCAATCATCATCCATCAAGAGCCCAAATATTCACACATGAATTAAATTACAACTACTGGCTAGCCAGATCTTCAATCTGATGGCCTTCTTCCCCTATGCAGCTCTATGCAGTTCTCTTAGCAGGTCGGTGCAGGCTTTTCCTTTGCCATCAATGACAACATTTCCAACACTTTTGACCTTTGAAACATGCACTCCTGCTCTCTTTTCATTTCAGCTCTCCATTTTCTTCATGATGGAAAACTTCTTCAACATGAGAGACTTATTTGGACTTGTTTCTTTGCTCTTGTTTGGATACTGTTTTTCATTCACTTACACCCCTGCAGAGATGCAAAAAGTATGAATTTTAACCTTGGAAGGATTCTTTGGTGCCTCATGGAAATTTTGCCTGACCTAAGCACATTCTTTTAGACGGTGAACATGCTCATTTTCTTCTGATTTGGACCTTTGTAGAATTTCTTCTTGAACAGAGACAAAATACCTCTTAGTGGTGTGCGACCTATGGATGTATCGAGATTTATTTTGTAGAATAGGAAGGCAATCTATGACTGGTTGTTACTAGATGGAGTCTCTTCTGGCTTAGGATAGTTTTCCAAGGAAATGACTCCTAAACACCGCTTACCTAACTTAGGGGTGACTTTCATAGATTTTGATTGTTTTTGACAAGAAGATCAAGGATAGGAAGGGAGACACTTTGTCAAATATTGGACAGTGAGTTTCATGAGAACCAAGGGGAAAATGATAGTAGACAAGCAAGACCAAGACAACTATAGACAGGGATGTTTTGCTGAAACAAGACTTGACTTTGAAAATTGAAGATTGCTCTGATCATAGACTGATAGGAAGGGCTAGGAAAGAAATTTTTTTTTTTTGGGTTTTCTAGATGAAAAATTGACATATGGAGATCAGCTTCTAGAAAACTCAGCTAAGGAATCTAGTCATCAACAATAGGTGAAAAATACTGATGAGTAACAGTGGCTCCATTTGGGGAGGGCAGCTCCTTTTTAGGAGGTGTCCAGAATTGCAGATCTCTGGCTTATGAAGACCAGTGCCTTATCCATTGGCGCAAATTTCATTCTCTCTTGATGTTATTTCTGAAAATTGACAGCATGATTAGCCTCAAAAACATCTCTACCTACCCAGCTATATTTCCTAATATTTTTTCTTATTTCAGGTGCATTTGGAGTGGCAACCTTTTGACATGATATTTTTCAGAAAAGAAACTATCTATTTCTACACTTATATCTTCCGGGAGTTCAGATTAAACTGATGAACTCCTTTGATTATCCACCTAAGCTAGATCGACTGTCAAGATTAAGCTGTTTGACAGGATTTTATTCACTATTCTAGAACATGAAATTGAAAAATGAAAAAATCAGGATTAGACAGTCTGATTTGTCATGTGTTTGTGGCATAAAAGACAAGCTGCACACAAATATTATTCTGCATGAAAATGAGATCTAGAAAAATCAGGGTTAGGATACATAGTTTCTTTTCCATCCCTGTTTTCCTCTTTGGTTCTGTTTTGAGCATGTGGAACCAGTATCTTTTCCTAATCTACTTCTTTTGACAAGTCAAGCTCACACAATTTGACTATCATTTCTTTCACTAAGTTATCAGCAATTAATTTAAAACATGTTCAGTTATGATTAGGCTAGATAACTGAACAAGATATCTTTGAGCACTAGTAGCGGCATTTAGACTTGCGCGCTCTCAGAATGACTATTTTTTTGAACATGGGGCTTTCTTGCTGTTTTCCAAACTGCCCTCTTTTTGTACTTTTCTTGTTTTTTTTTGTGTTTTTTGTTTTTCTCAAGACAAACTGAAAGAAATATGGTCATGGGGCTGAGCTTATTTTGCATGTTTATCTATTCTACTCTAACCTATATAAGATAGACATTTATTTGGTGAACTCTTCTTTCCAATATAACCAGTCAAGTAGATGATTGCATGGTTGATCTTGTTTCAGTTCTTTGATGATGTTAAAGAAATCAAGGGCCACTTCCACCTCACCTGTTTTCGGACAGTAGTGCTTAAGTTTTTCTTCATACTTTGTAGCAAATATTTCATGGTAGAACACACTACTCCTTCTTTAAAGGTCTCTAGGGAAACAACAAAGGGTTCTTCGAATAATAACTGGCCTAGAGGATTTGAATAATAGACCTCATTTAGGATTACTCCCTCCTTTACTTGACTAACCTTGGGATTCTTTTGAGAAATAATCTCTTCTCCCTCTTTATGATTATCTGATTCGGTAGCTTTAGAAATTAATGTTATGCTATTTGCAAGAAATCTTGGTATGCTCTGTTTTAGTGAGATGATTTCCATTTGTGAGCCACTATCCTAATGAATAAGACCATTATTTGGCACCAGGTCTTCTTGAGAAGATATTGTAGTATCAGCATCAATCTGCTCTGTACTTTTAGTATGAGAAAATACATTAGTAGATAAGTCAACAATAGAAAACACATACATATCTTTTTTACAAAAAGGTTTGGATGCTGGCTGTATGCTTAGGATTTTATTATTTTCTTCTTTTGTTAGAAGGGGTGGTGTCTTTATTTTTCTCTGGATGGAATCATGATGTTTCTCTTCCTTTTGTGACTGCTTACAAGGATGAATGTCTTCTTGAAGAGGTAATACAACCTCAACAACAATTTGTTCCATTGTTTCTTTATGATCAATTTCCTTAGTAGGTAAGGTAGGAATGGTACAAACAGGAACATTTTCCTTATATAAAGGTTCAGAGGCTGGTTTTATTCTCAAAATCTGATCAACCTCTTTTGTAGTTAAAGGAGGAGGCATTTTTTGTTTTCTTTGGATTGGGCAACAATTTTTTTCCTTCTCTAGAGAAGACTGATTCCGAGGTTGGAAATATTCTTCAGCCTCATCTAGTGGGGGTGATAAATGATCACTTATGCCTTCAGAGAGATCTTGTGGGTTTTCTTCTCTACCTTGAATGATTTCTTCCTCAACTAACTCAACTAGGCTGTCATGATAGTTATATTGAGAATGAGATTCATGAATGGATGTTAAGAGGTCTTCAGGATACAAATATTCCAAATTTTCATCACTATCTATAAGGTACTGTATGATATCCTGAGATTGATCACAACAAGTTTCAGCTAATGATAGAGATGGGAAATATCCTATATAGTATTTATAGAATGCCTTGTGGAAATCCTTCAAAGATAACAAGATGCCAAGTTATAACCATTCATACCAATTTCTTGTGCTACCTTCTGATGTTTCCATAAACATTTTCATGAGGCAGTCCTCATGTCATTCAACCTTCAATCTCCATATGTGTATATGAAATTTGATGAGGTGTAACAAGGGGTCATCAACCTTTTTCAGTTTGAAAGATAGGTAGGTTTTTCATCCAATTTATTTTCGACATTTTGTGTGGTAATCTAGGGATATGGTCTCTACTCATCGGAGCATATCTCTTTTGCATCCTTGGATCCATTTTCGTTAATCAGAAAGGGTCACTGTGTCTTTTTAACCAGTCTAGAGTTCTCTACCAGTGGAGTCTTTTGGTCTATTAAGGGTTGTGGAGTCGCCAGGTGGAAGATTTGAACTTTGTTGTCCACCTTGAGCATGATTTGGATTGCTTAATGCATTCCCAGGAGATTTTATAAGGACTAGTGGAGTAATAGGCCTACTGGAGGCTAGTGGAGTCGCTAGGTGGAATTTGGTTGTTTTTATAGAGATGTACTTATGGTCCACCACTAATAACTAGGAAAAGCCAATCTAGGGATGTTTTTGGGGTTTTTTGAGTTTTTATGTGCAGCTTAAGGTTTATTAGAGTGTTCTAAACCTAATTCATCCCTTTTCTAGGGTGGTGAAACAAAAAAAGTTTACTCTAAATGATTCTATGGACTGCTTTCCTGTTTAAAGTTTGAAAGACTAATGAATCTACAAGAGTTTTATAGACTATTATGTACTCAGTTAGTCCCACCGTGATTGCCATTATGTTAGTGAGTGGTGGGATAATTCAATCAGATAGTATTCCTAAGGCTGCTGAAAATTTTAGGGAAGTCTAAGTTTGTTTATCACTCAGAGTCCCACGATGATCGCCATTATGTTAGGGTCCCGTGATTTGGCTGATTGGAAAGCCAAGTGATAGGGTAACATCAAACCAATACTTGGAGCCCAAGGACCTAGCCTTCCTGGACTCAGAGAGGGCTATCTCTATTTGTGTAAAGGATATCTATGTGTTTGCTTCTTGTGTTTCTGATTTTAGGCTAGTTATGAAGTAGGTTTTTAGTTTTGCTTTTAGGTTTTTGAGGGAGGAAATTATCAAAGACTAAGATAGATAAAAATATTTTCAGATCAACTAGGCTATGGGGTCGAAAGGATCGAGAAAGCCTCAGATGGTGATACAAGGAATGTTGAAGGGCCGATTTGATCAAGGTAAAATTGATCTTAAGGTAAAATGAGGTGAGATGGACACTAAATTTGTGAAGAACAAAGGCTTTCAAACATAAATAGTTGAATAGCTGACATAAACATGGTAGGGATAACCATTAATCGTGATGAATGTGACTACAAACTGATAAATGCATAGAAATAAACATTCAAGCAATACATAGAGATATATGACTCTCTAACTTTAGGAAATTGCTATTAGACTTTGGGGAAAGACAATTAAGATAAAAAAAAACCCAAATCACTATGAAGAAATGCCTATACATAGTATTTCAAGCTATTGAGCACTTTGAAGTAAGATTGCAGAGTTTTAGGCAAAGGGAAAGATCAGTACAAGACCTCCTTGGTTCAACTAGGACAATCAAACAATCAAGGAAAGGTTTTAGAGGTGGAGCTATGACTAGCCATGAGTAAGCAGGGCATACCGTGAATCATACTTAGCATGCATAAAACCATAAATGAAACAAGCAAACAATTTCTTCAGTGATCAAAGAGCAATCAAGATTTATTTGATATGACTAAGAAGGAGGAAAACATAGAAGCTATAATGAGATAGGAAATATAAGGTGCCTCCATGGGCATGTCTCAAATCTATTCTCTACTGTCTTATAGCAAGCAAGAACATGAAATATGTATGAAAAATAAGAAGCATAATAGAGAGGGACACTATACCATTTTACCAAGTCAAGGAATCCAACAACAATCCTCTTTCATCATCCAAAACATTCAAGAAACTATCTAATGCATGAGACACGTATTTCTTCCATGCTGGTATAACCATATATTGCTCTATATCATCAAGTTCAGCCTTGTTTACAATGAAGTATCTTGGAATACATAGGCCAAGATGGAGGAGGAAACCCAACCAAGGCAACTAGCTAGCCATTGGCTCAAAAACAAATATCGTATCTTGTCCTTGAGGCTTTGCAAAGCCCAAGGCACAAAATATCCAAGAAAATATCTCAAAATGCTAAAAAAGGGAATAAATTTGAATTTTTATGACTGGAAATGTCCCAAAATGGCTTAACACACATTTGGAGAGGCCACTTCAGAAAACTGCCTTTTTTGGCCAAAACGCACTAAGGGCACACCAGCAGAAACTTTCCTTTCTTTCAGATGACTTTTGAGGGCTTATCGATGTCAAAACGAGGCCCGTGATGGCTCGTTGGAAAGCTATTGACGTCTACTTTCTAGAAAAACTTGAATTTTCCCAAAATGATGCCTAGAATTCTATCAAATACTGAACTGAGTGAAAAAAACCCAAAAATTAGGCCTTGCTGATATGTGGGCAAACTGTTGAAAAAGTGAGTGTTTTTCACCTCTTTGGGGAACTAAAACAACTTCAATTTTTTTGAAAATTTCTAAGTATATGCTCTTGAATTTAATGCATCCAATGGTACCACTCTCAATAGTTGAAGATGCTCCAAACAAAAATGGTGGCGCCCATGATTTTATGTAGTTAGGCCCAAAAATGTCAAAAAACAAGAACATGTCAAAATTCATTCAATTTTTGTGAGCAAGTACCTCAAGGCGTCTTAGAAACATGTCTAGAATCTTGGGCCAAAATTCGAAGCCTAGAAGTTTCTTTCTCCTTTTTTCTCACCAGGCGCCCTCTTTGGGCGATTTTGAGTTTTTCTTGTGGATCCTTCAATTTCCTTCGTGCAAGCTGATTTGGCCTTTTGTAGCTCCCGTTTCTTCTGATACTATTTACTAATTCACCAAAACAAGCTGATTCAAATGATCTCTGAAAAATTTTCCCAACAGAACACCTCTTTTCTCTTTGTAATTCTCTGTGTTTCTTGGATGCTAGCAAACAAGCATTTGTCAAAATGAAAACAAAATTACTTCTTTATCACTGTGCTTGATTTCTTTTAGTTTAGAAAATAAGGTATGTTTTTTGTTAACATGGTTAGGACACCTCTTCAAACAAATGGGATACCTCTTCACAACTCTGCTCTCTTGATTTTGGAGTTTGCACAAATCCTTTTCTTCTTCTCAACATAAGAAAACCTCCTTCAAATTTGAAAAAAGCTCTATCCTCTAATCAATGTCTCTCTCTTTTTAAGATGGTCATGGCACCTTTGAAATCAATGTTTTAACAACCTTGTAAATTTATTTAAAGACCTCAACCTAAGTCTGATTTTCTCTTAGAGACTAGGTGTGTTCTAAGCCATTTATAACATAGGAAAGACTTTCAAATTAACATATCCAATATCTGCCCTTTCACTGTTTTATCTTTCACTATTCAAAGAAAAAGTCCTTCCTTCAAACTTGCAAAGCCCTCATCATATATCACTATTTTTGAAACGTAAAAAAGACTCTTTTCAAACTGATACAACCTCTTGTAAAATCACTGTGTTAATCCTTGAAACTCATAGCAGGAACACTTTTTGATTTGGAAAACAAAGTGTGTTTTCAGAATCTGCTATTGAAATTTCTCTTCGAACTGATTTAAAAGATTTTAAAAAAACTCTGTGTCCTTGATTATGGAGGTTGCACACATTCTTCAATGTCTCATAACACAAAAGAAACCTCTTTTAAACTGATCAAGCCTTTATCCCTTTCATTGTGTTGATCTTTGATTTAGCAAACAATCTGCCCTTTGCAAACATCGTTAAGACATATTTTTAAACTGATTTGTGACCCTTCAATCTAAATCTGCTTTTCTCCTAGAGACTGTGTATAATCATGGTCAATTCATAGCACAAACAAGATTTTCAAATTGTTACGTCAATCATCCTTTCTTTCACTGTTTCTCTCTTTTACTATTCATAATAAAAGAGACCTCTTTTAATTTGACAAACTCCTTATCCATTTCATCACTGTCTCTCAAATTTTGAAGACTGAAAACCTTTACTTTTTCATAACACAAAATACCTCCTTCAAATTTGAAAATTCCTCATCCTCTAATCACTGTTTCTCATTGTTGATTTTAGCACAAAAAATGCTTTTAAAACCACTGTCAAGATGATCCTTTAAGTTGATTTGAGACCCCTTCAAACTAACTTTGCTTCTGCTTCTATCAACTGTGTGTAAACTTAGCTATCTCATAGCACAAAAGACCTCCTTTAATTTTGACCAAAACCCTATCCTGTGATCACTCTTTCTCTCAGTTTTTAGATGATCAAGGCACCTTTGAAATCAATGTTTTAAAGACTGCATTCAATCGAAAAAGGTCTTCATCCTCTAATAATTTTTCTTCTCTAAGTTTAACAAACAAATTTCCCTTTGCAAACACTGTTAAGACACCTTTCACACTGATTTGAGATCCTTCAATGTAAGTCTGCTTTTCTGTTTATCAACTGTGGGTAGTCCCAGCTATTCTATAGCACAAATAACTCTTTCATATTGGTATATTAGTCATCCCTTATTTCACTGTTTCAATAAGAAAAAATTTTGCAAAGAGGCCTTCAATAAAACTATGATAAACTTTACCTTTCAATCCCTATCTTGGTTTTTGAAACTTGTGAACAAACCCTCCTTCAAACTAAAATTTAGGAAAGAGACAAGAGACACCCTCGAAGAAGTTTTCTTGATGTGCTTGGAGGTGACTTTTTCTGGGAAAAATTGCTTGAGAATTTTTCTAAATACTGTGTCACTGGTAGGCATGGGTGTTGCACAGGTGCGCCACACAATCACATAGGTGCACCGCGCTGTGTGTCAAAATATACTGTAAAAACCTACAGGCGCGCAGTGCAATTTTCCAGGCGCGTCGTGCGTTTTTGCAACCCATTGTGGAGGCCTTCCCGGTGTCGGAATTGGGCCCCAGATGGCTCGTCGGAAAGCTATGTAAGTATAATTTCCAAATATGCTTTTTTTTTTTCATTTGGTGTCCATTTGGTTGTTCAAAAATTTATTTTCCCAACACTGGTCGAAAACGGTGAATCCTGGTGCAGAAATGCATAGTGCTATTTGTAGGCCACTTTTGGATGCCTTCCCGGTGTCAGAATTGGGCCCGAGATGGCTCGTTGGAAATATATGGAAGTATAATTTCCAAATATTCTTGATTTTTTTCATTTTGTGTCCATTTTGTTGTTAAAAAATTTACTGTCCCAACACTAGTAAAAAATGGTGAATGCTAGTGCAGAAATACATAGTGTTGTTTGCAGGCTACTTTTGGATGCCTTCCTGGTGTCATAATTTGGCCCGAGATGGCTCAATGGAAAGATATAGAAGTATAATTTCCAAATATGATTAATTTATTTAATTTGGGTTCCATTTCGTTGTTCAAAAATTGGCTGTCCTAACACTGGTCAAAATGGTGAATTCTGGTGCAGAAATTCTCTCGTGACATCTGTATTTTTTACATTTCTCACAAACCATGATACCTGTGTAGAAACTGAAGGATGTTTTTCTTCTTGAACCTATTATGGACAAAAATCTCTCTCAATTTTTTCAATTTCATCTATGTTTTGTCAAAAAATCATTTTGAAACAAACTGCCTGGGCACTCCTTAACCTTTGTTTTTGTGAAGCGAAAGAGATGTTTCTTTGACTGAAAGTGAAACATGTTTAATCACCCTTTAACCATTTTAATGAGCTAATTAATAGTGTAAACATTGGGAGGGCTGATCCTCTACCTTTTGTGAAGGAGGCTATTCTTAAGTTTTCCAAACCAACTTCTTTTTTACTGTGTGAATTTGCTGGTGACATCTGTCTCTTTAATCACTGTGTATCCTTTGAAATTTTAGACAAGAAACATAGGTTTTCATAACAAAAGTGCTCTTTGTCTATCTGTTGGGAAAGTTACTTGGATAGATAGCAATTCTCTCTCCGAAGCTATGACCTACAACATTTTCTGAAGAGGTTAAATGAAAACAGTCTTACTGCAGCCTTCAAAACCCTTAAGTATCCATTGTTTTTTGAAGTAAGGAGGCTCCCTTATATCTTGTCTCCATTATCTGAAATAATATGACATATGAGCCACAATGTAGCCTATGATAGCCTATTTATGAAAATCCTCTCATTTGTGAGTTTAAGGTGGTATTCATCAGATTATCCTTCTAAGTATTGCATGAATACAACTCTATTCATTTTCGAGGTAGTGACCTTGTATCCTTTGAAAGAAAGCTTTTATAAGAAATAGAGACTGTTAGCACCCTTATGCCATTGTGTGGTTTTTATGTGGAAGAGGCCTTCAACACAATGAATGTTCATTTGTATTAACCATTGTTTCTCAACTGGTCTTACCAATAAAAACCCTTGCAAACACAATTTTATATCTTTGCCATGCATCTATTGTTCATCCTTTTGGAAGGAGGTGGCTCACCATTTCTGAAGTTACTTAAAACACCTTAACACTCTGCTTTTTGAATGAGGTTATATCTCTGTTCTCAACCATCTCCTCTTCATTGGAGGAGGTTATCAATATGTTTTCCAACCATCTAATTTTAAATGAAGGAGGTTCTTATCATGTTACTTAACCATCTGCTCTTTTGAAGGAGTGTAACATAATGTTTCCAGACCATTTGCTCTTTCTTGGAGGAGGCTTTCAACATGTCACCCAACCATCTTCTCTTGCTTGGAGGAGGTTAACACAATTATGACATTTCATCCATTTCCAACACTGTGTCATCTTTCTTTGCAATACATATTTCTGCTTAGTATATCAAAATATGTAACAAAGGTGACACTTGACAATCTTCTATAGGAGGCATGTTCTAAGATATGTATCCTTTGTCAAAATATCTTTGTGAACCTTTTAAACCAGAAACCACATGACATGTATTTGTAGAGTATTTTCTTGTTAGTCATTATTTACTAACCTTTCTTGACTGTGTTTGCAAAGGTACATTGGATTTTCTCTTTGACTAGTGTTCTTATCCCGGGCTTAAGGCAGCATGAGAAGCAACTGTCTTCTTATGTATTATGATGGTGTCCTTGGGAAAACTTATGTAGCATGACCTCTGAAGGAAACACTGAAACACTGTAGTTCAACATTATATCAGTCCTTTGTATTTATGTGGCTTTGAAGGATGGTATTAGCTTTTAGGGCAACTTTTGACCTTTGAAACATGCACTCCTACTTTCTTTTCATTTCAGCTCTCCATTTGCTTCATGATGGAAAATTTATTCAACATGAGAGACTTATTTGGACTTGTTTCTTTTCTCGTGTTTGGATACTGTTTTTCGTTCACTTACACCCTTGCAGAGATGCAAAAAATATGACTTTGAACCTTGGAAGGATTCTTTGGTGCCTTATGGAAATTTTTCCTGATCTAAGCACATTATTTTAGATAGAGAACATGCTCATTTTCTTCTAATTTGGACCTTTGTGGAATTTCTTCTTGAACAGAGACAAAATACCTCTTAGTGGTGTGCGACCTATGGATGTATCAAGATTTATTTTGCAGAATAGGAAGGAAATCTATGACTGGTTGTTACTAGACAGAGGCTCTTTTGGCTTAGGATAGTTTGACAAGGAAATGACTCCTAAACACCACATACCTAACTTAGGGGTGACTTTCATAGATTTTGATTGTTTTTGACAAGAAGATCAAGGATAGGAAGGGAGACACTTTGTCAAATATTTGACAGTGAGTTTCATGAGAACCAAGGGGAAAATGATAGTAGACAAGCAAGACCAATACAGCTATAGAGAGGGATATTTTGCTGACACAGGACATGACTTTGAAAATTGAAGATTGCTTTGATCATAGGCTGACAGGAAGGGCTAGGAAAGAAAAAAATTGTTTGGGGGTTTTCTAGATGACACATTGACATATGGAGATCAACTTCTAGAAAACTCAGCTAAGGAACCTAGTCATCAACAACAGGTGGAAAATACTGATGACTAACACAAGTGACTTTTTAACTGTCAATCTGTCTGCGCAAAGTGCATGCACTAGCTTATTGTGCCATGATTTTTTATTCTCTTCCAACAACTTCTTGATAATGTTTACCAAACTCTTGTTTGAGGATTTTTCCAGCCCATTACCTTGAGGGTAGTAAGCTGTGGAATGGCCCAGAGTAATATGATATTTATGACAAAAATCAACCATATTTTTGGATCTAAATGCAACTGTATTGTCTGTGATAATTTTCCTAGGACAACCAAATCTAGATAGGATATGATTTTCAAGGAATGAAATGATAACTGAGTCTATGGCATTCCTAGAAGGGATGGCTTCTATCCATTTGGTAAAGTAATCAGTGGCTGTGAGGATCCATTTTTGTTGTGCAGATGAGGCAGGATGGATTTCCCCAATGAAGTCTAAACCCCACTGTTGAAAAGGTGCTTCAACAATTATTGGATGCAAGGGTAAGGGAAGTAGTTTTCTTTTTCCTTCAAAGATTTGACATTTATGACAGGTGATGACCATTTTGTGGATATATTGAAATAGGGTGGGCCAATAATAACCAGCTCTAAGGATTTTGTTCATTGTAGTCTTCCAGTATAGGCGGCCTTCACATTATCCTTCATGGAACTCATGCTTGATCTTATCTGCATTATTCTCAGGAAAACATTTAAGCAATAATCCACTAGCATTTTTCCAGTATAAACATTTATCTAAAATGCAGTAATTAACAGCCTTTAACTTTAAAAACCTTGCCTTTGTTTTAAACAAACTAGGAGGGACATTTAGATTAAACAAAACATACAAAATGTCAGCATACCAAGATGAATTAAGTAAATGATCTTCAATAAGTGGAGCTGTCAACTCCTCTTGTTTATCTAATGCATTAAACATGTTTATATCAAGAGCTTGAAATTTGGATTTAGCCATAAGTTTTGCTAGTCCTTGACCTTTGATGAGCTTAGTGGGCTTGATTTCTAAGTCATATTATAATATTACAGCAATCCCTTCCCTCTTTTTCCATCTGGATCTTGTGTCAAGATGTCTTTTACCACTGAATGAGGCACAAATGTTATGATGTGTGAGTGTAAAATGTAAACTCTGAAGTATTTTAAAGCTTTGACCAAGGTAAAGGCTTGTTTTTCCATTATGTTTTACTTCAAAGGTTCATCTCTTAATGTCTTGCTGAAAAATGCAATAGGCTGCTCTTGTCCCTTTATGTTTTTCTGTAATAGGATAGTAGCCACTGTGTGTTCTGATGCAAATGAAAATATGAAGAAATCTTTTGCAAAATCAGGACTGATAAGAACTGGTGTTTTAGTAAGTGCTTGTTTTACCAACTCAAATGTTTTCTTTGCTTCTAAGGTCCATTTAACTCCTTCTTCTCTTTTAAGCATATTTGTCATGTTTCTAAGGAGTTCAACTAGGTTGGGTATGAACCTTCTCAAGAAATTAATCTTCCCAATGAAAGATTGGAGTTCCTTGATGTTTCTAAGATGATTGATTTGAAATATACCTTCAATCCTCTTTGGGTCTATCTGTATTCCCTCTTCAGATATGATATTTCCAAGAAGCTTACCTTCTTGAAGACCAAACAATGTTTTCTTGGGATTTAAGGATAAACCATATTTTCTCCATTTCTCAAAGACTTTTCTTAGGTGTATTAGGCGTTCTTCATTTGTTTTGGAATAAACTGTGATTTCATCTAAGTAGATCACAATGAAGTGGCCTATTTCTTCTAAGAATTCAATATCCATGGCTCTTTGGAATGTGGCACCAGCATTCATCAAACCAAAAGGCATTTTCACATACATGAAAGTGCCCCAAGGTGTAGTAAAGGCTGTTTTAAGTTGATCATTAGGATGTATCAATACTTGATTGTATCCTGAGAATCCATCTAACAAAGAAATTCTTCTAGAACCTACTACCCTTTGTAAAATATGATCCTTTTTCGGTAAGGGATAGTTGTCCTTTAAGGAGGCTTTATTTAAGTTTCTGAAATCAATACAAAGCCTTATTTCTCCTGTTTTCTTCCTAACTGATACAAGATTGGATACCCATTCTGAGTATCTCATAGGGACTATAATTCCAACATCATACATTTTTCCAATTTCTTTCTCTACCAGAGGTAATTGAACAGGGTTGATTCTGCGCAATTTTTGTCTGAAAGGTTTTTGGTTTTCTTTGAGGGTTATCTTATGCTGAATTATTTCTGTATCATATTATTTCAAATATTCATAACTCCATGCAAATACATCAGAAAATTCTGTAAACAGCTCAAGGTATTTCAGTTTGATGTCAGCTGGCGGTGTCCTAGATAATTTGATCATTTTAGGTTTTGATTCACTGCCTATATTTCATTCTTCTATTTCAGCTTTGGTAGGTTCTATTTTTGGCCTTTTTGCAACATCATTAAATTCAAACAATTCTTATAATGGTACCAATCCTTTTGGCAAGCTTTCAGTCTTGGATTGCAGCACCTCTAGATCTTCTTTTTCTAAATCTGGGTGGTTTTATGTTTTATGTTTGTGTACTTTGGTTAAAAGATTTATATCAGCAATCTCAGGAGTTTCTTCTTCTTTAGAAAGTGATTTTTCCTTAGTAGGACAATCTTGTTCATAATCTGAATTTGAGCTTGGTATTTCAAATTCATTTATGGACTGTCGGAAGCCTTCTATTTGTTTATATCCTTCAAAAACTTGCTAGTATTTCTCATTGTCTGGGACTGCTGGTTTATATTTGACTTGGACTATGTATTGTTTGATTTCATAAGGTTTCAGACATGTAGTAGCAGCAAAGGCCAATCCATTGGCAATAATGTTTTGGTTTCTAGGGACAAAAGTGAGTTCAAATTCTGCAAATGATTTTAATAGGTCCATGGCATCATCTCTATAGGCTCTTAGTCTGGGATGTTTGGCAGTATATTTCCCATCTACTTGCCTAATTATCAATTTTGAATCCCCGTGAACTGTTATCCTCTTGGCTTCTATTTTTTTAAGCAATTGTAGTCCTAAGAGGAGTGCTTCGTATTCTGCTATGTTGTTGGTGTAGTGAAAGTTTAATCTGTATGAGTGACCTTCTGCATGATTTTTTTTAGTATTTTTCACCCATATGCTTGCTCTTGCACCAATTTTAATACAAGACCCATCAAAACTCATACTCCAAATAGGACTATTTTCAGATTCATCATCAATTTTTTCTTTGTCTTCTTTGTTTTGTTGATTTTGATCATCACTATGTTCTTTTTGACAATTTGCACTATGTTTATTTGTGTCTTGTTCCTCAAGGTTTTCAATGTGTTGAGGAATTTCCCTTTGATTGCTATGATTGGCACTATTCTTATTGCTCTCTTGGTGCTCAAAAACCTTAATTTGTTTTCTGTGATTTTCTGAATTAGCAAACTGTTCTGTGGATATCTCTTTCCCTTCCTCTTTCTCTATGGCTGCCACTATGTTGGTTGATGTTTTGATTTCTAATCCTTGCTCATTAGGAGTCTCATCATTGTAAAAAATTAATGAGTCAAGGTCATTATGTACAAAGTAAAAAGGGGAGTTTTCTGATCTTTCTTGGCTACTCACCATGTATTTCATGTGTGTTTCCCTATAAAGTCTTCTAGGTTGACTGAAAAACAGAGATGGTGGCATAAGTCATATCCATTTTCATGGTGCCTTGAAGTTTAGCCCCCTAAGATCTTGAAAGAAGCATACCATATTTGGGGGGAATATCAGCCACGTCAATTTCTATTACTAAGATTTTAGCTAGGATTTGAGCTAAGTTGACACATAGATCTTTTAGTAGGCCTAAGCATTTAACTCTGCTGGAATCAAAGGAGTATAAATCTTTATAAGGTATGGTTACCTCAAGGCCTAATATTTCCATTATTACTTTGGGCATAAGGTTATGTGATGCTCCTGATTCAAGCATGGAATTTTGCAGAATGTTATCATGGATGTTGAGACTAACATAAAAAGGAGGAACTGCTCCTTCTTGAAATTTTCCTTCAATTTTTGGTCCAAATAGGAGCTTAGGTTTTTCATCATTTAAGTTAACAGAGTCATTGTGATCTCATATGTTCAAATATTTTAACAATTGGGACCTATATACATCTTGAGTGACTAACTCAGTGAGAGGGATAGAGATTTTATCTTGGCAATTTCACTCTCTATACTGAAAGGAGTTTGAGTTCTGGAAATGTTTAATTCAGCCTTTTTAGTCATTGTTCTCTCAGCAAAATCAGCTTGCTGGTTTTTATTATAAACAATAGTTAGAATGTTTTTTTTAGGAGCATTAACTGAAGTGCTAGTGCTGCTAGGGTCACCACTATGTTTGTCATGGATTTGGGTGTTTTTTCCCTTGTTTTGATCAGAACTTTCAACCACTATGTTTTTGTTTTCTGTTGTCTTTTTTAAAGTATTTACGGGGCTGTTTTTGGCATAATTTTCAGAGGTTTTCTTCTTGGGAGTGTCTTGGTTATTTTTACTTCTCAAGTCATACTGTTTGTGTACTTCCATTATAGCATTTTCAATGCCTAGTTTATAGTCTTCTGATTCTAGTCCTTCTTCCTCATCAAGTATGTATGTGACTTGTTCTTCTTCATTGAGGAAAACAATATCCTCATTGTTTACTCCCAACATGTTCACGTGATTTTCCTCTATTTCTTCTATTATTATCCCCTCTTCATCAACATAATTTTGTTGAAAAGGAGGTCTAACTTGCTGATCAGGGCCCCTTTGTCTAATTTGAGGGGGATTTATTTTAAAGTTTTGATTTTGATTTTGATTTTGATTTTGAGGAGCTTTTTGGTTTTATTTAGGATAATCTCTTTTGTTCATATTTATTATTTCCATCATCATCTCCATGGTTCTAACCAAATTATCAATTTTGGAGTCTGATGTGGAAGGTCCTACTTCATATTTATAGGTAACCTTTTTCTCTGCTTTTAGTCTAGCCCTTCTGGCATTAAGGTTAGCTTCTACACTTACTACCCCTTTCTGCTTATCTTCTAATGTGAGGGGTTCTCTCTCCATTAATTGATAACACATGTCTAGATCAAATCCTTCAGGAAACTTTATTAAGGCTAAGCCTTGAGGAGGTTTCATTTGTGGATGGAGTGCATTATAAACACTATTGAATCTAGTGCAATAATCTTGGACACTCTCTCCAACATTTATTTTAAGATCATTGTATTCTGACAAGATTTGTAGGGGATTTACTTTAACCTCTCATTTGTTTAGGAAAAATTGATGCAAAGAGGGGAGGTCATTGATACTATTAGGGGTTAAGCCTTTGAACCATTTTCTTACTTCTCCCCCTAAGCTTTCAGCAAACATTATAAGTTTTACATTTTCATCATCTATTTCTTGTCTGTCAAAGTAATCATTCATTTTTTCCACATGTTGTTGTGTTGTAGTAGAACTACTAGCATCATATAATGGAATCTTGGACTGATAGTCCTGTGGTAGAACAGGTAAAGGCAAAGGAAGGACTAAGGGAGCATACCATGTTGCCATGATATGAGGTTGTGGAAACAATGGGGGATTTACAAGTGGAGGAAGGTGAGGAAGTGAAGTAGTTTGAACTGTGGATGTATGAATGGATGTAACAGAAGTACTTGGACCAGCTAAGTATTGTTGAGCAGATTTAGGATGAGAGAAACCAAAATTATGAATGATATGAATATCAAGCGGTGTAGATGGAGGGGCTTCTTTTCTATCAGTATGATCACCACTAGATTGGGGTGAACATGGAGGCTCAAAGTCTATATGATCTGTATCACTCAGTGACTTGTTTCTATATGGATTCCTTATGGCTGGTAAGTCAACTTGTGTATTTTGCAGAGCTGTAAGATTTTCAGGAACAGAGTTTGCTCTATGGATTGGTTTGACAACAGTTGGATTCTTGGATTTAGGAGACTTCCTAAGGATTCTTTCTCGATTGTCAACTATTTCAAGAGGATTTCGGTCAGGATGGGCTCTAGTATGAATTATTTTAGAAGCCACTATGTTATGTTTTGAGACCTAATGATGAGAAAAGTTCAACCAATTATGATAGTCTTTAAAATTCCAACTAATCTTATGAAAGAAAACTTAATTCTCAAAGTTATCTTAACTGAGTTTGTATGATGTTATGATAAAAGAGTTTCCTAGTGGAGTTTTTGGAAAACCAAGGGAAATCAGCAGGCCTACTGAAAACCAGTGGAGTCACCAGGAGGAGAATTTTTACTTGTTACGAAGGTCTGGTTGTTGTCCACCATCAACATTCAGAAACCACTCTTGGCGGACACTTGATTCATTTTAAGGAATGGGATTTTCTGAGTTGTGAAGTTATCTATTACTCATTATATCTCCCTAGTATGGCCGGAAATATGTTGGCTCCTTGTAATTTATGAGAGTGGCAAGAATAAATGCTGCAGGGACCACATCAGAACCACTTTGGAATCCTAGGATCTAGCCTTCCTGGATTTAGAGAGGGATATCTCTTTTAGTGTCTTTGAATTATATATATTTATGTTGAGTTATGATATTAGGCTAGTTATGAAGCTCAAAGGAACTTGTTTGTTTGATTGATTGATTGGGATGGATATTAGAAAAGGAAAAGGTCACTAGTAGGGTGAAGGTGAGAGCAGGTTGAAAAATGTTTCAGCTGATAGGATAGGTCAAAGGACAGTATCAATCCATTGGGCTATGGAGTCACAAAAGTATTTAATTGTTCAATAGTTCTACAAGGGTTTCCATGGGGTAAGTCATCTATATCAAAGGATCTCTTTAGATTGATTTGTGGCATGAAACATCAAAGTGTTGTGAAAGAAGCAAAGTTAACAACCAATTAAGAATATATTAAGTTCACTAAACAAGAAAAGCCTTTCGAAGTAACTTTTTGAAGTAAGCCAAAGGACAGGGCATACCATAGACTTCTTTGGACAAAATTTTAATAAAGCACACTTTTCAGGCAATAATCCAGTAATCTAAAGACTACTTTCAGAAAGGAGAAAACATATAGGAAAATGAAGGGCAGCCTAAGATCAGGTAAGAACTTTGAATCTATCTTGATTTAGCATACTCTAAAGGGAAACTTTCAAAACAACTGTTAAAAACGTGACCAGAGGATAGGGCTAACCATAGACTTCCCTGGTTTAGACTCTACTTAGCATGCAATGAAAATATCATTCAAGAACAATGTCTCAAGTTTTACATGACAAGACATGGGCTCACCAACATTCGTTGACTGGTTATACTCTATTGAATCATTCCCAAATTAACTATTAGAAGAGAACATAGAGATAAAGCTTTCAGACAGAAATAGGGTACTTTGCAGTAAATCCTACTCTAAATTTTCTGTTCTATATTAGAGAAAAGGGACAGTGTGAAAAACATAAGAAAAAAAAAATATAGTGAGGAATAACATCACCATTAACAGAGACCAAGATCCCATGAATCAACTTGTATTATTGAGGTTCAAACCAGTTAAATTCTTCAAGTCCAATAGGTCTTTACAACTTTAACTTATCTTCTCAGCCTAGTATTCTTCAATTACATCATAGCACTTCAGCAACTTCTGCAAATATTTACACTTGATAATAATTCATCTAACAACCAACCAACCCTTTACAATGTGCTCCTCATGGAGTATTTATAGATGAATGAGGAGGTGGAAAAACTGGCACATTTTATCATCATTTAAGAACCTGCAATAAACAACAAACAATTAAGAAAAACCTGCGTTCTTTGGTAAAAACTACGAACAAAGCCTGGGCGAGGGTGGAAGGGCGAAGAACCAGGTTTAAATTTTCTTTGGGCGCAAAGATTTTATCGGCAGTTTCGTGAAAACCATAAGAAGTTTTCACGCAGGGTTGAGGCGATTTATGGTTTTGCATAGAACAGACACGATATGGTTTGGAGGGTGACGCGTGTCCCTCACGAAACCGCTTGTTTAGTGTGGAAGATGCATGTTGGAATGTTTTGGGTGGATTGGGTGCGAAATTAGTTTTGGGCCATTGGATCTGGGGGAGCCAGATCAACGGTGGAGAAGGAGCATGATCGAATGGAGTTGATCGATGGAAGGGGGTGGTGGAGGACAGGTGTCAGGAAAGGATTAGGCGGTGGGGGGAGAGTGGAAAGTCGGCCAGGGTGCATGACAATAGCATCTTTGTTGGGTAGCGAGAGGCTATGGGGAGGAGGTTAAAGGCAAGGATCTGCGGGAGCCGTTGGATGAGGAAGATCATCGGTCGGATCTTATCCAGGAGAAAATATAAAGGGGAATGGCGGATGGATGAGAGAAAAAAGGGGAAAGCCCCAATGGAGATTAGATCTTTTAGATCAACGGTTAAGAATGTGTTGGGGGCACAATCGTTGGGGTGAGGAGTTTATAAAGGAAAGGGGTTTTAATGGGAAAGGTACGGGAATATAAAGGAGAGGAACAGGTCTCGTGGTAAAAATGATAGGACCAGGTGCAGTGATAAAAGGTGCTGAGATTTAGGCAGGTGGTCATGGGCCATGGTCTCATGGTGAAGAAAGGGCGGAGGGCTTAAGGCCAAAGGCGTTTAAAGACTTAAGCATAAAAAGGAGTGGAAAGGGTTAAAAATAAAGGGTTTTTAAGGCCTTTTTGTGTTCCGATAGGTTAAAAAAGGCCAAATTAAACCAAATAAAAGGGAATAAATGGTCCAAAGGGGTTTTGGAAGCCTTTTAAGGGGGGGAATGAAGGGTAAATGGAAAGAGGAAAGGGATTTTTTAGAAGAGAAGGAGGTGTGGCTAGGATAAGTGAGAAATGAGTGAAATGGAAGGATTTTCTAGGAAATTTGTGAAGATGGAATGATGTAGAAGAGACTTGATAACAATTTTCTTTAGATATCAACAGGACTTTTTTGAGGGATTCCCAGAGTGAAGATATCAGTGAGATGGATCTTCTGGATAAGGAACATAGCAAGGCTTCAAGAACTCTACATTTTTGTATAAAATTTGTTTCTTGAAGACTGAAGATTTGATTTAGCCATCATTTTATATGGAAAAATTTAATTGATGGCTAACACTGGGAATCTTTTGGACCCCAAAAGACTGATATACTTATTTGTACAGTAGATGAAAGTACAACACCCTCTTCTCTTCAGCCTCCATACACTTGCCTTGTAATTCTAGTGACTTTGAACCACAACTAGAAAGCAATTTACACTTCCCTTCCTCGATGCTCTTGTCCTCCTGTCTAGAACTGTCTTTCTTGCACTCACTCAGAAATTTCTGGTGAGAAATTTGCAGAAGGAAACTAAACGTCGCTTCCTTGATAAATGATCCAAGGTGGCTCAAACAAACAAGAGATTACAACATAAAATACATGCATACAACCGAAATTTGCATATGTACAAAGGAGTATGTCTTACTGTGTTAAGAAGTCCATACACTTCTTACCAAGCCACTTCCATGGCGACTTTTTTTGTTGCAACTCTTCTTCATGTGAAACTTCTGTTTTCACATCAATAATGGAATCCTTGGTTCCACCTTCGCCAGTCTTTCTGTCCTCTTGTTGCATGTGCTTGGGACGACTGGTTGGATGCAAATTCCAACAATGGGAAACAACATATCCCCTCTTCTGGCAATATGTGAAAATCTTATGCACCTTCTTTGAAAGTTTCATTTGCCTCATCTGCTTCCTGTATGGTTTCTTCCTCATCCAGCATCTCGAAACATCATGGTTAAATCGACCACAATATGTACAACAAATCTTTCTTCCATTTAGGCATGCAAAATTATCATGCCTTGCAGAAACACAATCGAATTGATCTTGGGGAGATTTATACCTCCTGTGCTGCTTTGCATGTTCATATTTTTTGGCTTCATGAGGAGATGAACTAGTAGAGGCTCCAACTTTCATTTGCAGACTAACATCATCGTTCTTGTCTTGAAAATTTTCTAAACTCACATGCTTTTCGAAAGAACCAACACATCTTTCTAAAGAGGAAACTGAAGACAAATTAGTGTGGATTACCTCTTCTTCACGCATGTTCTTGGTCAAAGCCTCTTGGGCTTGATGGAGCTGCATCTCCATATCATGCAATATTTGAATAATTTCATCCTTCTCTTGCTTCATGGAAAATAATTTCTCACGAAGTTCAATGATTTCTTTTCTATCTTCAAACAAAATATGCACCATGTCCTTCAATATAATAAAGTCACGCTTCATATCTTCATCGAAGAATCTTGTGAAGGAGGAAACCTCACTTGTAGAAGTTGTCATTATGATGTCAATGAAAAAAAGTAACTTCAAAAAAGTTCACAAATCTTTCAAAAGCTTTTTACAAAGCTTTTGAAGAAAATGGATGTAGAGACAAACTCTTATTCAAGCAGCCAAACAACAATCAAAATCCAAGAGCTTCTTAACAAATGATTGTAAAGAGGGTTTGTGTTCCAAGGGTTACCTTGAGGTCCTTTGGGGTAAGGAATATGCCTTCAGCCTTTTCTTCCTTTTTTTCCTCTCCAGGACTTATCTAATCAGTATTTATCCCTTCACCTTGCAAACAATAAAACAATCAATCTTTTACACTGTTTAAACACCTTTCAATTTATACAAACAATAGCTTAAGAAATAGCTTACTCTTTCCAATAAAGCAACCAAGTGATTTGATACCAAACTGATCTGAAAATGGTCTGGATAAATCATTATCTATTTCAAGAACCTCCCACTCAGTTTAACAATTAAATGATCTAGGTTGTACTTGACAATTTGCGGAATTTATGCTTGAAAGTGGTATATGATTTTGAACTGTTTATGTGTCTTAAGTTCTTTTTTTCTTGATGAAATTTAACATGTATAACAACAAAATAATTCAGAAATAAAAAATTCAAACATAACAACAAAATTAATCTAGGAGTTCACCCGAAGCTCGTGGGTTACGTCTCCTTTGAGCTTTGTCATCTTGACTCGGCTCTTTGGGATTATGGTAAGGTTTCTTTTACAAGTTCCAAAATTAACTCCAATGGATACTAAACTGATTAAAAGGGCTGAGAATACCATCTATATCCCTCTCATGGCTGTCCAAACTCTATAAACAACTTTAGGCTCCCTTTGACATGATTCCTTCTATTGGTGCTCTGAGCTATCCTAAGCTTCTAAATGGTACAAAATACTTCAGAATTATATTTATGTACTGAAAACACTCCTGATGTATCCAGCACACATCAGACACCAAATATCAACCAATAAATTGCTCAAATCGAGCACTGCATCCCCAAACTAGGCTATCCTCCACGGTTTTCCCAGGGATGCCCAAAACTTCACATCAGCTTCTTGAGCTCTAGAAGTTCTAAAAATGTTCTGAAACAACTTCCATTGGTTCCAAAATGTCTTAAATATTCAATATAGACTATTCATTCATCAAAAATGGCCTCTGGATGCTCCGGTTTCGCCTCCAAGACCTATCGACACCCCCTTGGCACTAGGGTCACTGAAAACTTCTCTGCTGGGTTTTCGACCTCTAGAAGTCCTCAACACGTTCTGAAACCTCTGTCATTAGATTTATAATTTTTTTATAGTAAAAAATGACTATTGTTTCGCTTCATATGGTCTCTAGCTGCTCTGGCTAGGCCCTACACTACTGTTGGCAAAAGCTGGCACTGATGGCCCCTGGAACTTTACTTAAGTTTTTCGGCTTTCTAAAGTTCTCTACATGCTCTGCAAACCATCTCATCAGATTCATAACATCTAAAATATCCAATTTTTACTATTGGATCTTTGGAAAAGGCTTCTAGCTCCCCTGGCTATGCCTCAAACTGATTTTACCTCCTGGTGGCCCCTTGAACGTAATTGAAGAAAAAACTTGCTTAGAAGCTCTCTTATGGCTCTGAAACATGCTCCATTGAGTCCAGTAGGTCTGATATAGCTGAAATTGACTATTGTTTCACTCAATTTGGTCCAATAATGATGGAGTTATGGCAAAAACAAATTTTTCCCAATAACCCTTGCAAACCTCCTCCAAAAATGGAGCAACTCCAGTTAGTAGCGCTAAAAATGGCCAAACTCTAGAAAAGGCAGAACTGCACCCCAAATTGGTGGAAATGACTAACGGTCAAGTTTAATGCTAGAGTGGCGGGGTCACATGTGACCTCCACCTAAACCGTCTCCTAACCCGCGTTCAACCACCCACATTTAATGTTTGAACAAACTTCGGGCACATGACACGATTTTTGTAACTGTTTACCACCCGCCGGTTAATCTGTCCCGTAGTGGATAGGCTCCGAGTCCGAGCTCTTGTTCACATATAGTTGGGGCTAGCCCTTTTGTTTTGCACCCATTACATTTTTCAAACATAAATCCATTCTGTCCACAATAAGAGTTAAGAACCAACTCATAGGCAGGTCGGTAGGGCCTCTCCACTGGCAGGCTACAGGTTACTAGTTCGAATCCTGTAGACTATAAAAAATTTTATTGCCAACTTCTCCTCGGCCTGGGGCCACGTGGTGGCCTCTAGGCCTGCCACGTGGCAGCCTGTAATTTGCCTGAATCTTAGTACAGTCAAACCAATAACAAATAAAAAACAACCACTTGTCGAAATATAATTCGCTCTCCAGGGAATATTCTGAGGAATATTCCCAGAATATTTTCTTTTAATTTTCCCAAATTTATAAAGTCAAACTTGGTTAACATATTTTGGAGTTTACTGGGCTTTTCAAATGTTAATAACTTCTGCATACGACCTCGGTTTTGATAATCGTTCACGGTGCCAGAATCAAAGCGATGATACCTTTCCGGTCGTTTAGGTTGCAAACATTTATGAGAACTTTCATTGTTGGGCATTTTTTAAAACTTGGACATAATCTCTTGATCACCTGATCAGCCATGCTAGCTTGCTTATAGAAATTCATGAATATCCTGCAATATTGGAGGGGTAGTGATCCATGTGAGGCTAGAGTTTTGATTTGAAATAGAAGCCGTTATTATTTGAGGTACACAACATATGAGTTAGAGGGGAATCTGTGCTGAAGGGATTCTATGCATAAGTTCGCCATGGTGGCTACTTGCTCCTCTTTTTGTTTCAATTGCTTCTTTAGTGCTATATTCTCTTCCTATGCCTTCTGCAACTGCTCACTTAGAATTTTCTATTCGATTCTTTCCTCCCCCCTTGATGATTCTTCAATGATAATCGGGCTTGTGAGATAAGTTTCTGGCTCTCTCTGATTCTTCTGAGCTCTGTAATACCTAGAGGTCTTCCTTTTTCTCTTTTTCACTCAGAGGAGCTATGGTGGCAACTATATTTTTGTATTGAGGGTATGTGGTGTTGTGTTTTGAGTCTGTTTCTCGGCCACTTTTTGTTATCTCTATGATTTCTTTGGCCATCTCTTCTATTTTTCTTTGCCCTTTGTCTCTTCCTCTTCTTTTTATAGTTCTTCTTATTTCTGCTAGTTCTTCCTCTTCTTCTTTAAGTGCTGCGTGCTTCTGTCGGTATTCCTCGCTTTAAAATTTTTTAATCTACTAGTTTGGATGAGATGACACCTCCTTTTATTAGATAGCGCAACTAATTTTAGAGTGCTTATGTAACCCGACTCAGCTCCAGTTCTATTGTAGAAAGTTGCTTCCTTCTCTTTTTAGTTCATGATGGACTACGTGTTTCCTCCCCTCGTTATCCTCTACTCCATTTATTTAAACTCTTTTATTTTTCATTTCCAGGTGGCGTGTACTTCTAGTTTTTTCAGTCATTCCTCATGGTGGTGACCGAGTTAACTGGCCACCTTTCTGCCTCTTAGACGCTTAGTCTGAAAATTTAATTATTTTCGACTATTATGAGTGCATAGCAAGGGGTGAGAAGTTATACCTAATTTTACCTATTGTTTTGAAGGTGGTTGCATGAACTGGAGGTTGGAGACAAGCCTTTTAGATGCTATGCCCGTCACCATATTCTTGTACTCTGAATGAGAAACTTGTTGAATGAGTAGCTTCGTGAGTGAGCTGATAATATTTTCTTGTTGTTTCTCTCTATTGTGGATGTTGCATGGGGTGCTTGAGATGCCATGGGTGGAATTCTCATTCTCCTGGAGTCTGTTATGCAACTTTCCTTATTTTTCTTCTTGGCAGTCCATGAACAACTTTGTTTTTTTTAAGGAACTTCATGATGTTTGTAGCAGTCTGTTTGTGTGTTGCTTCTCTTTCTACATTGTGGTTAGGAATGGAGGAGTGTGGTGTATGGAGGTTATGGAGGAATTTATGAAGATGAATGGAGTGAATGATGGGATGGATGGTGAGATAGAAGAAGGGAAAATAAGATGAATGCTTCCCTGTGTTTCCAAAAACCATTAACAACCTGCAAAATAGAAAACACAGAAAACACATAGATGTAGATGTATTTTCTCTCATTTTTTTTTTTGGAAGAAAGTGGGTTGCCTCCATGGAGGTTTTCAACCCACAAACTTGCCTTGGGTGCCTCAGAGAGTTTTTCACCCATGGATCTTTATTATCTTTTTTTTTTTTTTTTGAGCAAGTGAGCTGCCTCCATCGAGGTTTTCAACCCACAAGCTTATTATTTTTCTTTTCTTTTTCAAGAGGTGTGGGAAACTATGGAGTCTCCCATCACATAAAACTCTATTCTTATTGAATTTATGAACTTTTCCTTTGACAAAGGCTTCTTGTAAATTTTAAGTCTGTGACCATTGAAAAGCAAGGGGATTCCTTCCTCATATATGGTTATGATTTGAACTGCACCATTATCAAAGAATTTTTCCACTGTGTAAGGTCCTAACCATCTTGTCATAAAATTTCCTTTAAAATATTTAAACCTTGAATCATACAAAAGTGCCCAATCTACTTCTTGGAAGGTCTTCCCTTTGATGTTATTTTCATGCCATACCTTCCTTTGCAGCTGGACTACCTTTGTGTGAAGAAGTTCTTGAATTCTGAACTCATCCAATCCATTTAGTTGCAAAACCTCTCTTCTTTATCATTTGATAGATCTAGATTCAACTTAGCTATCATTATTAAAGTACTGAATTCAAACTCAACTGAAAGTAGGGCTTTATTATCATAGACTAGTTCATAAGGAGTGAATCCTATTGTTGTCTTCCAAGTAGTGTTGTAGGCCCAAGTAGCTTCTACTTGGGCCATACCTTCCTTTGTAGCTGGACTACCTCTGTGTGAAGAAGTGCTTGCATTCTGAACTCATCCAATCCATTTAGTTGCAACGACCTCTCTTTTTGAGCATTTGATAGATCTAGATTTAATTCAGCTACCATTCTTAAAGTATTGAATTCAAACTCAACTGAAAGTAGAGCTTTCTTACCATAAACTAGTTCATAAGGAGTGAATCCTGTTGTTGTCATCCAAGTAGTGTTTTCTGCCCAATATTTTTTATTGCTGCTCACAACCTTGGTGAGGATGCTCTCTAAGCTCTGTTAGTTACTTCTACTTGCCCATTCTCCTAAGGGTGTTAGGAAGTAGAAGTTCTATGCTTAATCTTGTGCCTCAAAATATTCTCAATGAGGTGAGAGGTGAATTGTGCTCCCTGTTCAATGACTATTTCTATGGGGTATAAAAATTTGTAAAACACATTCTTCCTCAGAAATTATGCTACTTTCTCCTCAATTTCTACCTTCACTACTTTTTGTTCAGCCCACTTTGTCAGGTAATCAGTGCAGACTATGATACAATTCTTTTGTCCAGATGGTGGTTTGATAGGTCCAACAAAGTCCCTGCCCCACTTATTAAATGGCTCAAGAGCCACCTGAGGGTGTAAATACATTTGATCCCTTTGTGTGGGTTCCCCATCCTTTGGCACTCGTCACACCTACTGGTGTATCTTCTGGAATCTTGGTGAAGGCTAGGTCAATAGTATCCTTCTTGGAAAAATTTGTAAGCAGTTCTCTTTGTAGCAAAGTGGCCTCCACATGGGCTGTCATGACATTCAAAGAGGATATAAAAAACTTCTTCCTCCCTCACAAATCGCCTTAGGATTTGATCACTGGCCTAGCTTTAAAATATTTCCCCCAATCCATGTGAAAGGGGTTCTTTTTCTAATTATTTTGCTCCTCTCCTTGAATGAAAGATTAGGAGGGAGTTTTCTAGCAACCAAGTAGTTGGATATATCACAAAACCATGGTGAGAGTACTGATATGGAAAAGAGGTGTACATCTGGCAGCTGGTGTTATAGCATCATTTCTCACCTTCATATGATTCATGATTGCTTTTATGGCTTTGGGCACCCATTCCTACAGACTTGGACAAAATTCAATAAAAAACAGTGTTAAAATCCCCATACGCGGTTATGCCCAGAATTTTTCGCGTGTATACGCGAGTCCACATGTACTTTCCCGCGTATGCCATTAAAATCATTAAAAAATATATAAAAAATCCCTATTTTCGGGCTGGGTTGATGGTTACTCTGGTAGTTCAACCACCCCAGCACGTGGCCAACTGTTTCCAACTTTTGAAACTACTTTGAGGGAGTATAAAAGCCCCTCATGTGCATGGCCTAAGAGAGGGAGAAATTATTGATATTATACTCTGTTGGTATTCCCTATCCAAGTCTGAATTCCCGCGCCTCCTGCACTTCCCAGTTCATTACAGGAAACCCTTGTTTCCTGGAGATGCTCATCTCCCTATATGTCATCTCGTATGCACCAGTTCGGAAGGAATCTTAGCGAGGCAAGGGTGGGACGGATCCGGACGACGGTCTGCTCGAAGATCGTGGAAGGATTCAAATGATCTCTCCACTCATTATTTTTGTACATGCTATTTATAATACATAAGAACCATCTTGTTCCCGAAATATACGTGTTAGTGTCCGCTTGCATATATGAGAATATTGTTATTTAAGCATTTATTATGGTTTATCTAACATTGCACATGGATTTCACTAACATTTATAGTAGATATATGGTGTACAACCAGTTCTTCGTGCTTGTTTCTTCTTGTCTTTCAGGTTAAGAAGGAAGAAGGGTTGCTGGGGGTTTGGACTCCGCAAGATCTGCTTCAACCGTAGAACCTACGGGTAACTTCCTCGATCTACTCTATTTAGTTTTTCATGAACATGTATGGTTGTGTGAGTCCTTCTTAAGTAACATGCCCTGCTTTGTGGAGGTTTAAACCCAACAAACCTCTAGGGTGATTTTCCCTGAAATAGAACTGGCGACTCCACTGGGGATCGCATTCTTGTGATTCCCCTGTTGGGTGGTTTCAGCTGTTTGATAGGTTTCCAACAGTTTTAACTTTTATTTCTAGTCCAGTTTACTCTTTCTCAGTCAGACTGAAGTCCTGGTTTCTTATCCAGGCTTGATCCTTTTTGTTTTTCATTATCTACCTTTATATACGCGGGTTTGTCTGCACACAGTCGCGTATACACGCATTTTTTGTTAAAGGGAGTCGCGTATACGCGAGTTTCCTTTAGCACAGTCGCGTATGCACGCTTGTTGCTAAACTGTGAAGTTGCGTATACCTAGGCAGATTTTGAAATTTTGGATTTCTTGGCTTTTCAGTCCTTTCTGTCTGTAGAGACCTGTTCCTGCAGTGTCTTTGTGTCCTCTGGATTGTGAAGAAAGTGGTCTTTGGTCTTTTCTCTCTCTTGTTTGATTGAAAACTAGTCTTTTTGGCAAAGTATTGTGTCTTGTGCTGGCATTTCTGGTTTGAGTACCAAGATCTCTTTCTGGGGATTCTTGGCTGTTCTGCTTCATCAGAACAGAGAGCTCCTGCTCATTTACTCTTTCCTATCTTTGTGTTTTTCTTTGCACTACGATTTTTGCCCGTTTCTTGGTTGGTTTTCTTGAGTTCAGTCGGCTAGGTCTTGTTGCAACTTTTGAGGAGTCTTTCTTGGTTCTTTGAAGTTTTTGTTTGCGGCAAGGTTGCACTATTCTTCTAGGCTGAGTGGCTAAGTTTTCTTGTCTTCTTTTGCTCATATTGATCTTGCTACTAGTTAGCCCTATAAGATTTGGAGCATTTTTGAAGTTTTTTCTTGAAATTCAGTGTTGTTTGGCTTGGGATTTTATAGTTTCACTTGGTCTTTTCGAACTCTTTTATAAAACTCAAAAGCTCAAAAAACATTTTTCTTTGTTGTTTGCTTTTGTTTTTGCATTTTTGTTTTCGTTTCTTTGTATCTTTTGAAGCTTTGTTGAGGTTTCTTGCCTTTGGATTTTGGCTTGATTTTGGAAAGGAGTTGTCATTGATTTCTTCCTCTTGTTTTTAAGCGTTTTTGGTGTCTTCATATTAAGAGTTCTTGATTTTGGGAACTAGCTTTCTAGACAACCAAAAAAGAGATAAAACTAAAGGACTTTTGGGAAATTTCACTCTGCTTTAGGAGATTTTGCATCTTAGGATTTGCATGCTTGTAGTGATTTGCATCAGGTGCACTTAAGCATTTAGTAATTTTCATAGTTTTTGTGAGTGTGAGTGTGCTATCTGAAAAGAAAAAATACAATTTTTAATCTCGTAGAACCCGTGTAGAAGTTGATTTTTATCGAAATACAATAGCTACATTTGCATGTAGTTTAGTTTTTATTAATTTCTTTCTGCTTCAAAACATCATAAGTTTCATTTCCACATCCCTGTGACTTAACATAACAGCCCATTAAAATAAGCGATATAATCTAAAATCAACTAGCAAGTTTTCTAAGTGTCATACAACAACTAGCTAGGTTGTAGGGCCTCGGATTAGGTGAGTGGAGAGTTAACTCTCCAAGGCCGCTCAAAAAAAACCTAGAAATTGATTAATTGAGCAAAATCCAACTCCGTTAGGTGGACCGGGAAAGCTCTCCTCCAGAGATTCAAGCGGGAGGGGAAGTGAAGGCTAAGAAGAGGGATACCCCCTCTCTGATTAGCTGAATCTGACCTCAAGACCGTTCCGCCCGGCTTCTGATACGGATTGGTGCCCATAGTTGCCACTCCTAGGTTCCAAACAGGTGACTGCGGGGGGGAATACCCGTGGTACCTGAGGCAGACGTCGCATCACTTTCAGAAGTACTTCTGGGGGGTGCCCTTGCGAAGCTTGGGTGCTTGAGTTGGAAAAGGCTATCGTTAGAAGGTCAGCGTAACTGTTTTTGATACCTTTGCTAGTTGTTCTGGGCCGTAATTATCCCAGACTACTTTCGGGAGGTCCTATATTTCGCTTTCCTATATTTTGGTGTCCGGTCCTCATCACCCAGAGCGGAAATACTTGAAGGCTGTTTGCTTGATTGTATCTCAGGGATTTTTCTTATAGTGAGTGCTCTTTGCTCCTAGCTTGCCTATCTTTTCACTTTTTTGAGTCTAATTTAAAATCTATAAAAGTGGCTGATCAAGCGCCTCGTCGATCGAGGAGAATCCGGGGGTTATCTCCTGAGAGTCCAGAGCCTTCTTCGAGAAGGCGTAGGAGTGATTTAGCAGGTGGTTACCACCCTGTGACGTCTGACGCAGTGGAGAGAGATCCTCCACAAGGGTCTGAAGGTTTCATAGTTCATTCTGGTGTCGGTTCCGAGAGGAGCGTTCCGCTCACCTCGCGAGTTTTATTTCCTTAGGAAGAAGATTTTCAAATTGAGGAATTACCTGAACTTCCTGGGTCAGGTCCATCTCCTCTTCCTCCTGATTATCCATTCATTGTTCAATACATCGGACCTGAGTTAGAGAGACCAGAAGATCCTCCGTATTATTCATACCTTTCGATGGCCACGACTGGGAACGCGGCTTCTGCTGTGAGTGCTGCAGGCAATCAGACTCCTGCTTCTGTTGAAGGAGGAGGCACTATTGCTTTATCTTCGATTGCTTCTAGTGATACTATGTTTGGCTCTGGTTTCACCCAAGCACACGCTTCTCATTCTGGTCCCTTCTATTTCGGAATGCCCACTAGTGGGATTCCTTCTTTTTCCTTTTCTGTTGCTGCAGCTGGATCTACACCCGTGTCTTCCATGGCTAGTGGATCAGCTTCTTTTCAGGGGTTCCCCTTTGGAACTGGGCACATTCCTAGTTCCAATCCTTCTTTAGGGTCCTTTCCATTTACTTCTCAGACCCAGAGTTTCAATCCTTAGTCTGGAGGTCAGAATTTGACCACTTTTACAGGATGGAACCCTGTATTCACTACAGTGGGGGCAGGGAATCAGTTTTATGTTGGTCACCAAGGGAATACTTCTTTCCCTTCGTTGAGTGGTTATCAGACCTTTTCTCCTCTTTCTAATTCCTGGAACCCCTATCAGGGGCTTTCCTCTTAATTTCATACTTCAGCGGGGGGAACTGGTCTAGGCTTTGGTAACTCTACGTTGGGAAGAGGTTCTTCTCCTTTTTCTACGAGTCCTTTTTGGAAACCTGGTGCCTCATCAAATCCAGGGTATTCTTTTCAGAATGTTGGGAATCCATCCCATCAAGGATGGAATCCTCAGGCTCCGCCTCGCTTACCTTTTCTGGCAACGTTAAACTTGCCAGATCTGTCGAAGTTGACTAATGATCCGATTCGTTATAGTCCGGGGTGGCCTCCGGTTCCCACAAAACTTCCTTCAGATATTCCAAAGTTTGAAGGTAAGAATGGAGAAGATCCGACTGACCACATTACTACTTTCCATTTATGGTGTTCTTCGAACTCCCTGATCGATGATTCGATTAGGTTGAGATTATTTCAATGCACCCTAACTGGAAACGCTGCCAAATGGTATATTGAGCTAACTGGGGGCAGTTTTGCTACATTTGGAGAACTGGCGGTTACATTTCTGAACCATTTTCAGTTGCCTGTCCGATATGACGCTGGGACTGAACTCCTAGCTAATTTTAAGGAGGATGACGCAACCCACATTTCTGATCACATTCAGGAATGGAGGAGAAGGAAGAGGCTGATTAAAGCTCATATTCCAGGTGAATTCCTTTTGGAATGGTTTCTCAAATCCCTGCAGTCAGATATTTCGAAAGATGTATCCCTCTCTGGGGTATTTTCCGAGGAGCAGGCCATTTTTAGGGCCCAGCAGCTAGAGTTGATATATTCTCAGTCTGGGGTCCTTCACAAGTATTTTCCCAATGCTCCTTGCTCCAAATTAGATTTATCTAAAACTAAGCCCGGTCCTCATGGTGACGGACTGATTGGATCGATCAATAGTGGTGCAGCCAGCCTGCTTACTCAACTGCAGCAGTTGTCTTTGCAATCTGCTCCTTCTGGTCAGGCTATGCCTGCTGAGTCATCACCTTCCCAGTCTTTGTCCATAAATGCTGTCCAAGCTTCTGATCCCAAAGGAAATCAACAATCCGAAGGGAAGAAGAAGGGACGAAATAATAAGAAAAAGGGCAAGAACACGAAGGGTAATGCGAAAAAAACCAGCGAGCATGTTGGTGAGGGTCCAAAGGAGAAAAGGAAAGTGAAGTTTCCATGCAAGCTATGTGCTAGAGACCATCTTACACACCTTTGCCCTAAAATTCAGGATGCGCAGTTGTTAGCCCAGCAGGGTTCTTCTAGTTCCCAGGCTGTGTTAACAAACCCTTTTCCCCAAGGGCAACAATTAGTTTTTGGCGCGAATCAAAATCCTGGGGCTTCCTCTGGGGGCACCCAGAAAGGGGAAATTCCATCGAACATTTTCATGATGAGTGCTCACGCGGATATCGCTATGAGATCCCGTGATTATGGCAGAGAAGAGTCTTCGAAATCTAAGGATGTTCCTGATGCTACTGAGCCGCTTCACATTGCCAAGCCTACTGTTGAGTCTATGCCTCGGATGCCCAAAGCATCTTCTAAGCGATCAACGATTAATCCAAATGCGAGGGCTGCCCAGAACTACTCGATTGTAGAAGATCTGGCGCAGATTCCTTGTGCTATGTCGGCTTTAGAGGTACTCTAGTCTTGTCCGGCTCAGCGCAATGCTTTGCTCACTGCCATTGGGGCTATTGATCCAAAAAATTCTCTTCTGATTACTTTTGATATGTCTAATTTTAAGAAGAGACTTCCTCATCACATGGCTTTTCATATTAAATCATCGTACCGGAAGTGTAACATCTTTCGGACGGTTGTTGATGAGGGTGCTTCCACATGCGTGATGTCTCTCGCATGCTGGAAGACACTTGGATCTCCCAAAGTTGTTCCATCTACCACTCTTCTGACTGTGTTCGATGGTCATTCTCATAGACCCCATGGTATTGTCCCAGCTTTGCCCATCTGTGTTGGGGGAAAAACTGTCAATATAGAGGTTGAGGTAGTGGATGCAAGCTTGGACTACAACCTTTTGTTGGGGAGAAACTGGATTTATGAGATGGATGCCATTGCATCCTCATTATTTCGCATTATATGTTTCCCTCACGAAGGGAGGATCGTTACAGTGGATCAACTGGACTGTCCTCCTGTAGACCTGAATGCGTCTACTAACTCATCTATTCCTAAGCTGGATAATTCTAAGGCGCCTGTTGAGAATTTAGGAGTTGGAATGTATTCTTCCTTGATGGGTACTTTTGATATTCCTCCTCCTACGGTTCATATTAATGCAATTTCATCCTCCAAGGCTCCTCTTCGAAGAGAGTTCTTTAGAACTCATTATTTTTCGGACCCTTGGACCTTACCTTCCCCTACTGCCACATTAGCGGAAGGTCAAGTGGGTGGAATGGCATTTCCTATTTCTGCAGCTGAGATTGCTTATCAGTCTATTGTTGACTCTGCAGAATCCAGTCCAGCTCCTCTTTCACCGGAAGAGTTGGATGGAGATGTGGCTCCGACTTGGACGCTTAGTTCTTCTTCGGCCCAGGATTGCCTTGATACCACTCTTCCATCTGAAGAGGCCATCCTGGAAGCCATGACTGGTATAGATAGACTGTGGGATGATTTACATCATCGGTCTTATTTTTTACCTGACTTGAGCGAATTTGAAACAAGTTTTCCAAGTCCTCCGTCTCCTGGTCCTGTTCACCCAGTCTTGAACCCTTTAGCACCAACACAGGTTTATGCTGAAGGGAACATGGCTGTGATTTCTCCTACTATCCTGGTGAACATTTCCAGGGATCCCAATATTATTGAGAATGTCTTCATTGGAGCTGAATGTTCCCGTGAAGAGGTTCAAATTTACACCGAGCTCTTTAAAGAGTATAGGGATGTATTCGCTTGGTCTTATGAGGAAATGCCTAGTATAGACCCATCTATTGTCCAGCATGAGATCAAGACGTATGAAAACGCTAAGCCGGTGAGGCAAAAACTTCATCCGGTCAATCCTAGGAAGGCAGCAGCTATCAAAGCTGAAGTTGAGAAGCTGCTTAAGGCGGGATTCATTTTCCCTGTTCCTTTGACTGAATGGGTTTCAAATCTCGTTCCCGTAGATAAAAAGCAAGGAACGATTCGAGTTTGCATCGATTTCAGAGACCTAAATAAAGCATGTCCTAAAGATAATTACCCCACACCATTTATCGATCAGATCATTGACGAGTGTGCCGGTAATGATATTTTCTCCTTCATGGACGGTTTCTTCGGATATAATCAGATTACTATCCGTCCTGAAGATCAACATAAGACTGCCTTTATTTGTCCCTGGGGTAATTTTGCATACAAGAAGATGCCTTTTGGTCTTAAAAATGCTGCGGCTACCTTTCAGCGAGCCATGTCATATGCCTTCCACGACATCAAAAATATTATTGAGGCGTACTTGGATGATTTAGCTGCTCATTCTCGAAAGAGGATGGATCATCCTGCTCACCTCCGGCAAATATTTGAACGATGTCGGTTCTATAAGATTAGATTGAATCCGAACAAGTGCGTTTTCGCGGTTACATCCGGTCGGTTATTGGGATTCATTGTGTCTAAGGAAGGGATTAGGGTAGATCCCTTCATGGTTGAGGCAATACATCGGTTGCCTCCCCCGTCCTCTATCCGCCAGCTTCAAAGTCTACAAGGAAAGTCTAATTTTCTTCGGAGATTTATCGTAAATTATGCTGAGGTTACAAAGGGATTTATGAGGTTATTGAAGAAGGGAGTTCCATTTCTTTGGGATGACTTCGCTCAATGCTCGTTCGATGCTTTGAAAAAAGCATTGACCTCTGCTCCTTTATTGAGTCCACCTGATTATAGCAGGGATTTCGTTTTGTATCTGGCAGGAGCAGAATCTACTATCGGTATGGTTCTGGTTCAGGAGGATGATGCTCTTGCAGATCATGTTATGTACTACCTTAGTTGAGGCTTGTTAGGACCTGAACTCCGGTACACTCCGATAGAAAAGTTAGCTTTAGCAGCAGTTCATGCTGTGCAGCGACTCTGGCATTACATTATTCTTCGAAAAACTTATGTTTTGGCAGCAGCCAATCCATTTCAGTTTGTCCTCAGTAGGCGAGTGATTGGGGGCAAATACAATAGATGGATTGTGATTTTACAGGAATTTGATCTTGAGTTTATGTCTGCCAAGTCCAAGAAATCATTAGTTTTCGCGGAATTGATCTCCGAGTTGCCCTGTGGGGAAGAGATGATCTATGATGAATCCTTTTCGGATGAACATTTGTTTCTTATCTCTTCACAGGATCCTTGGTATGGAGATATAATTGTGTATCTCCAGACTGCGAAGTTTCCCTCTACTTTTTCGAAAGATGAGCGTCTGTTATAGCATCATTTCTCACCTTGACATGATTCATGATTGCTTTGATGGGGGGGGGCGGCGAAATGCGGTGAAGTCCTCTCTTGTTCTTGCGAAGTTCTTTCCATGTGCATAATACATTTCGGCCATCATGTACCCCTTCTGACCTCATATATTAGGGGGCATCTGTTATAGCATCATTTCTCACCTTGACATGATTCATGATTGCTTTGATGGTTTTGGGCACCCATTCCTATAGACTTGGACAAATTCACTTAAAAACAATGTAAAAATCCCCATACGCGACTATGCCCGTGATTTTCTGCGTGTATACGCGAGTCCAGCTAGACTTTTCTGCGTATGCCATTAAAATGATTAAAAAATATATAATTATTCCCTATTTTCGGGCTGGGTCGATGGTTACTCAGGTAGTTCAACCACCCCAGCACGTGGCCAACTGTTTCCAACTGTTGAAACTAATTAGAGGGAGTATAAAAACCCCTCATGTGTATGGCCTAAGGGAGAGAGAGAGTTATTGATATTATACTCTGTTGGTATTCCCTATCCAAGTCTGATTCCCCGTGCCTCCTGCACTTTCCCAGTTCATTATAGGAAACCCTTGTTTCCTTGAGATGCACATCCCTTTATATGTCATCTCGTATGCACCAGTTTGGAAGGAGTCTTAGCGAGGCAAGGGCTGGACGGATCCGGACGACGGTCTGCGAAGGCCGTGGAAGGAGCAGGTGATATCTCCACTCGTTACTTTTGTACATGCTATTTATAATACAGAAGTACCATGCTGTTCCCGAAATAAACATGTTAGTGTATGCTTTTATGTATGAGAATATTTGTTATACAAGCATTCATTATGATTTATTTAATGTTTTATATGAATCTCACTAACATTTAGAGTAGATATATGATGTACAACCAGTCCTTTGTGCTTGTTTCTTCTTGTCTTTCAGGTTAAGAAGGAAGGACGGTTGCTGGGGGTTTGAACCCCGCGGGATCTGCTTCAACCGTAGGACCTACGGGTAACTTTCTCATTCTACTCTATTTAGTTTTTCTGAACGTGCATGGTTGTGTGAGTCTCTGTTAAGTAGGATGCCCCTGCTCTGTGGAGGTTGTAACCCAACGAACCTCTAGGGTGATATTCCCCGAAACAGCGTCGTAAGTTGCGTCACTTGGCCAAGAATTATTTGATTATTGGTGATGCTTAATAGGGTTCGTTCAATCTGGAATATGAAAATAACTCTCGAAGGCGAGGTAGATAACGGAATGATTCCCACGAGTGGAGCTTGTGGGAGGTCAGCTTATCACAGGCTTGCTACGGCCAAAAAATCTTGCGTGCTGGGTACTTTTGGCCCTCGATTTTCAAAGATTGTATAGAGTCAGTCAAAAAGTGTCATCCGTGTCAAGTCTATACTCGAAAAATGCGCGCTCATCCAGCTCCGCTTTTTCCAGTCATTCTTGTCGGTCCCTTTACAAAGTGGGGTATTGATTATACTACTTGTAACCCGCCTTCGGCTAAAGGTCACAAGTACATTATTGTAGCAGTAGACTACTTTACGAAGTGGGTCGAGGCTATGCCTACTTTTGGGAACGATGGTGAGACTGCAGCTCTTTTTCTTTTCAACCAGGTTATCGCTCATTTTGGTATTCCTAGAGAGATTGTCACTGATCATGGCAGTCATTTTCAGAATAGTATGATGGCTGAGTTGGCTCTCAAATTGGGTTTCCGGCAGGAGCATTCATCTTCGTATTATCCTCAAGCCAATGGGCAAGTGGAAGCCGTGAATAAATCCTTGAAGACAATTCTTCAAAGGACAATTGATAAAGCTAGATCCAACTGGCATATTATGCTATATCCCGCACTTTGGGCATACAGGACGTCAGTGAAAACTGCAACTGGCTTTACTCCGTTTCAGTTAGTGCACGGGGTGGAATCCGTATTTCCTATTGAATGCGAGATTCCTTCTCTTAAATTAGCTGTTGAACTTCTTCCTGACACTTCTAGTCTGGCAGAACGACTTCTTCATCTGGAACATCTCGATGAGCAGTGTCGGGATGCCGCCACGATGAATGAAGCGCATAAAAACCGAGTTAAAGTTCAGTACGATAAGGCGGTCAAACCCAGGGTTTTTTCGGAAGGTGACCTTGTTTTGGTCTATGCCCAAGAAAAAGATGCCCTGGGGGCAGGAAAGTTTAAATCTATGTGGTATGGCCCCTTTATCGTTAAAAAATTCCTTAAGAAAGGAGCGTATACCTTGGTTGATTTCGAAGGGAACGAGTTGCCGGAGCCCCGAAATGGGCTCTATTTGAAGAAGTATTATGCCTAGGCTTTGGCCTGGCATGTTGCTTTTGTATATAGTAGGTTTTTGTTTTGTACATATCTGGTTGATTTTCAATCTTTGATGAGTTGGTGATGTTTTTGATCTGCTTTGGCAGGTTGTGCTGGATGTCATGAGTCATTTTGGTTTCGCCGATGGTGCTAGTAGACACACCCGGAACTTAGCTTCCGCGGCTTGGGTGCTTCATTATCCTTCCGGTCAGCTGTTAGTATCAAGAGGGGTCTGCATTGGTCCTGCTTCCAATAATATAACAGAATACACTGCAGTTGTTTATCTACTCTCGGAGGCAATATCTTTGGGTGTTGATTCGTTGGTAGTTTTCTTGGACTCTCAGCTGGTGGTGTCGCAGTTGAACAATACTTATCGGATTCGAGATCCATTTTTACTACGGTTGTTCTTGAGGGTACGTTTGTTACAAAGATCATTTCATTTTTTAACTTTTATTCATATTCCTCGAGCTGACAATTGGTTGGCAGACTCATTAGCTAATCAGGCACTGGATTGGCATATCAATCATTCCATACAATAAAATTTAATCATCAAAAACATCATACATTTTGATACATTTATCACATCACATCAAATATCGCTGTATATATATCATCAGAGTGTTCAAAAACTTTACAAAATTTGGATCCATAAGGTCATACAAAACTTGGGCTTATGCTCAATCATGTTCAGTCTGAAAAAAAAAAAGAATATACAGTCATCTAATACATAATATCTGTCTACTCCTGAGGTCCCTGCCCAAAGGTCGTGTTCCTATAGAATGTGACCGCAGTGGCAACTCGGCGGAATAGTCGTACCCAGTCTCGGGGCACTCCTACCACCCGTCTCTGGATGGCTTCTGGCAGGTCTTCCACGGCAGCCATAGGTATTTGGTGGGTTAACCCCTCCAAATTCCTCTGCACAGCCTGGAGAGTCCTATCTGAATCCACTGTATCTGTTCGCCCCTGCGGCGCTTGTGGCGCGGGAAACCCTCAGGACGCACTGGTCCAATATCTGTATCATGATCATGTTTACATTGTCAGTCATTATGAATCCAATAAAAAACATGTTTATTTTCATTTTTTCATACATATTTGAAAAAATCCAAAAAAATTATATAAGTCAAAATTTTTTGCAAACTTACCGACTGTGCCCCATGCTGTGCCTGGTGGAAGAACAAGATCTGGATCTCCACGAAAGTCCATCCCGGCATAGGGATAGTCATCCACAGCGATGATTTTTTCTCCCCACCAAAGGAAGAACTCATCATCCCAAGTGGTCCAGGGAACTTCACTTCCCCCTAATCTCTTCATCATGTCTGCCCAACGGGCAATTCTTGGGTCTCTCGGGCTGCTGATGGTAGAGATAACTCTGGGTCTCAATGCTGGTATCTTCTCGAAGAAGAATGTCATCAAAATTGTACCGTATCCAAAGTGTTTAGTCTTTGCTTGGCGAATTGAGGTCAATTGTTGCTTCATGTTCAGTAAAAGGGCTGTGCACCAATCATATACATGAGTCAAGCATTCCACTACTATGCTCATTTGCATCCTGGACGCCTGATGTAGGGAGGCAGATCATGCCACTCTGCCAATGGTGAAAAGGAGGATTTTCATGTGCAAATCCCTTAAATCTTTAATTGCAATCTGAGTTCCAACTTTCTTGGAACCCTCTACGCAGTACACGTGGACATAATCTTCCACGGTTAGCCCCGCCAAGGGCTTCCCGTGCAAGTCTACTGGTTCCCCCCTCCGGGAGAGTCCAGAGATAAAATATATGTCTTCCACTTCAATGCGTACTTGCATCTGATCTATCATAAAGCAGTCCTCTTCCGGTTCCCAATAATTGACGAGCATTTCTAGCAACCGGACATTTCTTTTCATATTTGGCATTTTGAAAAATTTGAACAATCCGCAATTTCGAAGAATATTTTGCGATGCTCGATCTTGCATGACCTCTTAATCAATTGCACTGTGTTCACGCTCTCTCCATGAGATTTTCATCCAGTCAAAATTCAATAAATCCTTCATTAGCCACGCATTTTTCATTTGGGTCTATGCATATGTGACTTTCTTTATGCACAGTCACGTGTATACGCGACTTTCCTGTTACCAACCCGCGTATGCGCAAACCCGTGTTTTTTGGAAAGGGTTTCTGTGGTGAAAATCACTAAATTTTAATTTATAAACGGACAAAATGATTTGCAAGGATGATTGAGGAGCTTACCTGACAAATTCGGTGCGATTCGACGGTCGGTTGCTCCTGATTTGACGAAATAAGTTTTTTGCTCCAGAGCACTTTTTTCCAAATCAGCAATGTAATAATGAACCAAATACGAGGTAATTTTCCTATTTATGCCTAAAAAGTTGAAAATTTTCGCAAAAAATTGTTATGCTTATTTTTTCAATCTATCTTAAGCTGCATAACCCGGATGCTTGGAAGTGCCCAGTTTGGTATGTTTTCAGGTACATTTTGACGAATTTGAGATTTTTCCCGATTTTTTGATCCATGATTACTGACTCGTCACGGCAGGTATATGATCTTCATTGGCATATAGGTTAGGGAAATCACTTTTCGCTGCATCTTGCATACTAGCCTTCATACTGATCACTTGCCATAGGGTTGATCCCATCAGGTCATGACTATTACACCCATTTCACTCGCCGATTATTTAATCATGACTTGATGGTAGAGCCTTCCTTTCCATGGGCTTCCTAGTTAGTTCCTCGCTATCACTTGTTGCCCATGCTGCGTTTTATGTAGGCTCGGGAGTCCTCTTTAGTCCCGCCATGACTTATGTGTTGAAGCTTCATTCTTCTCCTTCCTCACTATCATTTTTTCTGGCTTTTACCCTAGAGGCTCCCTGGTGTCGTTAAGTTGTATTACTGCATTGCATATTGGCTACTTGTTTATCCTGGCCTTTAGCCGGCTTCATTTGGACTCGATGTTTAAGCCAAATTTTGACCTTGACTATTTGTACAAGTTAACCATTGCATGCACTTAGCTATCACGACTTGACACCCTTTTACCCATGGATGGAACATTCCTCTGAGTATCGCTTACCAGTTTCCGCCACCTTTCATTGAGCATAGGATTGTTCCAATCCCAGGAACTAGTGCATCTGATTTTTGATACTCGTTCTATCCATTGTACCATAGCATTATTTTATTCTTTTTTAGGCTTATTATATGAAAAAGACAAAAAAATCAAATATAACAAAAAGAGCGGGAACGGGATGTATCTTCGTTGTTTTGATGGCAGTACAGAGTCAGTTTGTCGCCCTTGAACAAAGCACATATACTTATATATATTTCCTACATTTGGGATGGTTTTAGTTTTTGACCTAGGTTCAGCCTTTACCATGTTTCACTTGTCGGTCCTCCCCCGGTTGGTTATCTCTTCCAATCATATGGAGAGTTTGTTCTGCCTCCTACATAACAGACTTATACAGTGTCACTTTTTACTGCCATGGTCATCACGAGTCGTGCTTTTGTTCAAGGGAAGTCTAACCAGAGTCGGCCATTCTGCGGTGTCTCTTGACTCATTATTCAGTCAGCCTACCCGGTCTTGTCGGTATCTTGTTCTATCACATCAAATGTTTTGGTCCTTTGCTCGTGCTGGTTTGAGAAGGTCCCCATTGACTTCTTGCCGGCGGGTTTGTCTCTTATCGACTACGACACATTGCTCTGAGAGCAAACCTAGAGCCGCACCCTGGCCCTATTTCCATCATTGATAGGTGACCTTGTGCTCAACATTTGATCATCATTATGGGTCTTTGACTGAGTGGTTTCCCCTGTGTTCGACGTCAGCACACATTATCACACTTGGGATTCGTGCAGTACCTTGATTTCCATTTGACCCTATCGGTGGATTTCTCGCCTCTGTGTTAGCTTTCATTATTGGTTGGTTCAGAGGGTTTCTTCCATGCGCTAGATTCATCTTGTGCATGTCGGAAACGTACTTCGATTTTTGGTTCCATCACTCTACTTCGTCCGATTCCTTCCAAATCTTGGTCTGCGGGTTACACTTGCGCTGGACTGATGTGGGATGCCTTAATGCCTTCCTTCCAGCAGATCTTTTCCCATCGACTCCGACTCATTGCTCTGTGAATAAGGTCTAGAGTATTTTTCTCAGTACCTTAGGGTTTGTAGTCATCAGTGGCAGACTCTTCGCTATCGACAGTGGGGATTCATCATTGCCTCCTGATTTGTAGATTCTTTCAAGTGTTCGACTTCAACTCATTCATTCGCACTTGTCAGATTGTACTGGGGCACCTTGACGCTCATTTTCATTATTGGTGGGTTGTCTCGCGTTGGTTAACGGTATACATCATTGACCGGTAATCCAACGATTTCTCACATGGTCGACTTCAGCTCATTTATTCCCATCATGTAGAATTGTGCCATAGTGATCGGTGAAGACCTCGGCTTGCATCAGCATTTCTCGGTTCACTTTTGACAGTCCATTTAGTTTCTGCCAGTGATGCCGTCCACCCTTATATGTTGCAGTTCAATACAGCAGCATCCTATATGTTGGCTCCCGAGTTGCGTGATTGTACCGATTGTTCCACCTCTTATGATTCGGTACTTGGAGATTCAGTTACTTATTTGATCAGACATCCAGTTGCACCATCCTTAATCAACTTTCTATATGTGATACTTGGACATTGATTCAGACTTATATTTCTCGGCCATGCTCAGATGATTCATTGTGTACTTTCAGTTCAGCTATACTTGTATACATGTTGGATTTATTCAGTACTTTTTATATGATGTATTTTTGACTGAGCATGGGTATGCCCACCTCAGCATGAGTTGACTCTATGTTTTCTTTCATTGGTTTTTGGCAGGCTGAAATCTGGTGAAGTCCTCTCTTGTCCTTGCGAAGTTCTTTCTATGTGCATAATACATTTCGGCCATCATGTACCCCTTCTGACCTCATATATTAGGGGACATCTGTTATAGCATCATTTCTCACCTTCATATGATTCATGATTGCTTTTATGGCTTTGGGCACCCATTCCTACAGACTTGGACAAAATTCACTAAAAAAAAGTGTTAAAATCCCCATACGCGGTTATGCCCAGACTTTTCCGCGTGTATACGCGAGTCCACATGTACTTTCCTGCATATGCCATTAAAATCATTAAAAAATATATAAAAAATCCCTATTTTTGGGTCGGGTTAATGGTTACTCTAGTAGTTCAACCACCCCAGCATGTGGCCAACTGTTTCCAACTGTTGAAACTACTTTGAGGGAGTATAAAAGCCTCTCATGTGCATGGCCTAAGAGAGGGAGAAATTATTGATATTATACTCTGTTGGTATTCCCTATCCAAGTCTGAATTCCCGTGCCTCCTGCACTTCCCAGTTCATTACAAGAAACCCTTGTTTCCTCGAGATGCTCATCTCCCTATATGTCATCACGTATGCACCAGTTCGGAAGGAATCTTAGCGAGGCAAGGGTGGGACGGATCCAGATGACGGTCTGCTCGAAGATCGTGGAAGGATTCAGGTGATCTCTCCACTCGTTATTTCTGTACATGCTATTTATAATACAGAAGAACCATCTTGTTCCCGAAATATACGTGTTAGTGTCCACTTGCATATATGAGAATATTGTTATTTAAGAATTTATTATGGTTTATCTAATATTGCACATGGATTTCACTAACATTTAGAGTAGATATATGGTGTACAACCAGTTCTTCGTGCTTGTTTCTTCTTGTCTTTCAGGTTAAGAAGGAAGAAGGGTTGCTGGGGGTTTGGACCCCGCGGGATCTACTTCAACCGTATGACCTACGGGTAACTTCCTCGATCTACCCTATTTAGTTTTTCATGAACATGTATGGTTGTGTGAGTCCTTCTTAAGTAGCATGCCATGCTCTGTGGAGGTTTAAACCCAACAAACCTCTAGGGTGATTTTCCCCAAAACAGTTGGTCACCCACCATTACTTCTTCACCTGCAAGGAGAACTAACTTGGACAAAAAATATGCAACAACATTTTCCTTTCAAGGTTTATCAACAATAGTCAAATAAAATTTCCGCAAAATTAACAAACATCTAATTATCCTAGCATTTACATCCGGTTTTTTCATTAAATACTTGATGGTTGCATGGTCAATGTGGAAAAAGGTCTGATATCCAGTGGCATAATGCTTAAATTTTTTCAATGCATGGAAAATGGCTAACATCTCCTTCTCAATAACAATATAATTCAGCTCAGCCTTTGACAAATTATTCCTGATGAAGTAAATGGAAAAAGGGATTTTGTCCTCTAATTGTCCTAATGCTTCCCCTACAGCTTTGTTGGATGCATCAGTGTGGATTTGGAAAGAGAGAGTCCAATTTGGACCTCGGAGGATGGGGGCAGTAGTCAACTATTTCTTAATGAGCTCGAAAGCCTCTTGACAAGGGCCAAACCAAATAAACTCATAATCCTTGGCCAATAAACCAAATAATGGCAAAGCAATCTTGGTGAAATCTTTGATGAACCTTCTATAATAACCAGCTAAGCCTAAGAAACGCCTGACATATTTCTACTTTTGAGGAGCAGGTACCCTTTTGATGATAGTGATTTTGTTTGGGTCTACCTGTATTCCTACTTGGGATATGGAGTGTCCTAATACAACCCCTGCTTTCTTCAATAATTCAAAATTTTATGGGCTCAAGGAGAGATTCATCTCAATGCACCTCCTTAGTACTTTACCCAAATTGGAGAGATATTCCTCGAATTCATCCCCATATGGTGTGAAATCATCCATGTAGATTTTGACAGAGTCATGGACTAATTCAGAAAATGTGCCTAGTACAACCCTTTGGAAGGTGGGTGGGGCATTGCATAATCCAAAGGGTAGGACTCTATAAGCAAAGGTACCCCAAGGGTAGGTGAAAGTAGTCTTATCCTGGTCTTCAGGGATGATTTGAATTTGATTTTACCCACTGAACCCATCTAAGAAGGAAAAGAACTTCTTCCCTGCAAGGCCATCCAATACTTGGTTTATAAAGGGAAAAGGGAAATGTTATTTCTTGGTGGCTTTGTTAAGTTCTTGATAATCAACACAAATTCTGCAGTTCCCATTCTTCTTTAGGACTAGGAAAAGAGGAGATACCCACTCACTGTCGGATATAGTATAAGGTTGTCTCACAGACTTAAATTCTTCTTTGATGTAAATGTGATGCCTGCATATTGAAGGATGCATCCATTTCATGTCCTTACAACCCAAAGAAAATGCTTCAAGATTTTCTTCCAAAAGTTGGCATAGCTGCTTCTCTTCTTCATTCGAGAGGTTTGTATTGATTTTCAGAGATCTGGATGGGAAAAACTCAATAGCCTTGGTGGTTTCAGAGGCTGTATCAACTGAGTGCACTTCCATCCAAGGTTGGCTTTCAGACTCTTTGACTAAGTTTTCAAGAGGAGTGTTAGTGGAGGTCTGCTTTTGAATGACATGGTCGATGAGTTCATCTTCATCAAGCTTCCCCCCTATAAAAATAACATCTATGGTACATGTTAGTGTCAGTATTTTCATACTTCCACCAGGGATCAAAACACATTTTTCATGTGCATATTAGCTATTCCACTCTAAATAATTTTCAATCATTCCTTGTCAAGTGTCCCATTTTCCTTCACAATTATATGCCTGCAGACCCTCTTCCATGTCTCATCATGTTGAACACAAGCCTGCTCTCATTCCACTTTCAGTCAAAGTCAACCATGGAGTCAGGTCATTCAAGGTCCCATTAGGTCATTAGGTTTCCTTGTTCAAAGTCAAAAAATGCACCATTCCATCTCATAAGGTCAGAAAAAGGTGTGAGAGTGATCCCAATAATGTCTCTTTACCATGTGAAGAAAATCTCCAAGATGATGTCCAAATTTGTAATTTGATTTCAAGTGTGAGTTTCATTCCAAGATGTAATTTTATTTTTATTCGTGCAATTTTATGTCAGTTCAAATGTAATAAGTACTCAGTCTCCCAAGGCTTCAAACTCAGAGTTCCACATGCCAACACATCAAGTGTCAAATACAAAAATTTTCTACTTCAGCAATTGATCAAATGTCAAAGGGAGTTGTCTTTTTCCAAGGGTGCCTAAGTCATCATTTTCCACAAGCACTAAACCCTAATTTCCTCTCCCACTGAGCTAGGGTTTGCTATGGAATCAGAGACATATGAATGGAGGAGGCAAAAGGTAGGTCATGTCAGTAAGTATGAGGTCATTCCAAACTCATAAACATCATGTCTTCATCATTTCCTAGGAAATCATTTCAAGAGTCAAGCCATTTTCCACTCATAGGGCAAGTTTTACTTCAAAATATGTTTCTGACCAAACATAGATGAATTTGAAAATAGTGAGAGAGGTTGTTGTCCATCATAGGTCCAAGAAGAAAAACGTCCTTCCATTTTTACACAGGTGTCATGGTTTGGGATAAATGTCAAAACTATAGGTGCCATAGGAGAGTTGCTTTACTCCTGGAGTGACGTTGGGAAAAACAAATTTTCTCCTATTTGGAGTGTCCAAATGACTTTCTTGATAAGTCAAATGAAAAATAGACTGGAATAGATTTCCAATGAGCTATCATGAGCTCCATTTGAAGTTGAGGAAGGCCTCTGAATGTTTCCTATAAGAGCACACTTCATTTTTGCACCCCTATTCTGCACTTTTTGACCAGTCTTGGGAGAATTTCTTTTTGAGGGGCTATACTTGATCATTTTCAGTGCTTGATAGGTCCATTGTGTAGCCACGAGAAATAGATTTCCAATGAGATATCATGAGCTCAATTTTGAATCTTGGAAGGCCTTCAAAAGTGGCCTTCAAGATGGCATTGCACATAGGAGTTTGGCGCTGCGCATAGAGCAATTTTTCCAGTGCAAATTTACACAATGTTGCACATAGAGAGAGGGTGTTGCGCACTTGGGTGTGGCGCTACACACAGGGCTATAACCCTCCAAATTTCTCTAAAACTCCTCAAATTTTCTTCTTCACCTCAAATACAAGTAAGTTAACCCTTATAGCTCCCTCCATCTTCATTTTTATTCTTGTTTTTATGTTTCATGTTGGCTAAAATTGCATTGAACCCTAGTTTTCCTTTGCATCTCCCAAAATCCCCATCCCCCTCACAAACTTTTGAAAACCCTCCTTGTCCCAATTGATTGTCCCTAAAACCTAATACATCACCCTATACCCCTAAAGACACTAAAACTACCCCTACATCCTCATCCCTAAGTCCCTACACCATTTTCCATAAAAGCCCTAATTTCTAGGAATCTCATTATTTTTTGTATATTTCCCCCTACCTTTAACCTGCATTTGAATTTTCATTTTCATATCCCTTAATATTTTCACCTCCCATCACATCACAAGGTTTCATAACCTTTTTCCCCATCTCCCTTAATTTCTATGGCCCTATCCCTATCTCCTAAAGCCCTCATTTCATCATTTCCTTCCCTACTCCCATTCCCTTCACTCCCTCACTCACTCTCCCTTTTCTTTCCTCTCCCCTAGGGTTTCCAAAGTGCCAAGAACAAGCACAGAGAGAAAGGAAAAATATTATAGGGAGGAAGAACACAATGATTATGAGTTTGAGGAAGATGAGATTTCACAATAGAGAAGGCCACATAAAGGAGGCTAAAAACATCAGGAAAAGGCCAAAGACAAGAAGCCTCAAAAGAGCATTGGAGAAAGAAAAGCAAGAAGCCCAAAGTCTAAGTTTTGACCAGCAGTTGGAAAAGGAGATTGAAGATAACAGATAAGTGTGGCTTGAGAGAATCAACATTCACTTGGAAAATCTCCTAATTAATACCATTAGAGACAATCATATTGTCAGGCACATGGCTCATCACTATCAGACTCAGAGCAAAATTTGCAATATCAAGGTTAAACAGATGAAGGATAAACTGGAGGAGATCCGAAAGGGTAAGAAGGGAGGTGACAAACTCAAGATACTTATTGATGCCTCCTTAGCTCAAATTAACATGTGATTGTGGGCCTATCCCACAAATTTTGAGAAATTTTGAAAATTTTTGAAAATTTTTGAGTTTTTTGGACAAATTTTGAAAAACACAGGAAAAATAGCTTTATGCGCAACACTTTGGAATTGAAAACTCTTTTGGGGCATCCAATGGAAAAATGGAAGACACTAGTGGGTTAATAATGATGAAGACATGCCCCCTGTACTTTTTCTAAGAATTTGGAGAAAAACTGGTTAGTCAAAAGGGCCAAAAACACTCAAAAAATCATGTTTCTGTCAATTTTTCAGCAGTGCGATATGCATAGAGGCAGTATTGGGAGATTTACGTTTTGGAGGATCATAACAGCTCAAAATTAGAAAAAAAAAAGAATATCTAGAAAGAAGACATGACAAGCTTTCTAGTGAGCTATCATGAGATCAATTTGGACATCGGGAAGTCCTTCAAAAGTGACCTGCAAGAAGGGTTATGTTTTCCTCCTCGGCGTTGCACATAGGACAAATTCTGCCTGTTTTGGAGTTTTCTCTTTTTTCATGTAATTTTTGAGTTTTGCCTCACTATTTTGGGTTTTAACTGATGTAATTGATAAATATGAATGTAATTATGATGGTTATTAGTTTACTTTAGGTAGATTCATTAGCTTGATTCCTCTAGAGGTCAAATGAATCAATTTCCTCTCTTTTAGAGGCAAGTTGTCGGGTCTTCCTAGTCTTCATATTCTTGTTCATAATTTGGTGGAAATTGATCCTCATCTCATGGATTCGACCCCCTGAGGCTAGGATGAGTTGTTTTGAGCTCTATATCTTCTTCTTATGTCTCATTAGTAATGGTTGGACTCAGTTGGATGCTTTGCCTTTGAAAAGACACATTTTGTATCAGTTCTGAGCAGGAATATTAATAAAAATTGCAGCTATTTTTATGGTATCCCTGTGGTATGGTTTTTAGTTTAAGTTTCTCCTTTTGTGCTCATATGTTAGAATTTTTTTATTTATTTCATCCATAATTTCATTGCTATTAAGTGAATGTTTTCAAGTTTGATGAACATAATCCATAATTTTTATGCTTTGTATTGGGTAGACATTCACTGCTTGTAATTTCTTCAGTTTAGAAAGAACCCATGATTCCACCATGCTATTTATAGCTCCTCACCTATCTTGATCATCCCACCCATTGAAATCGTAAAGTGCTAAATCACTATGCCTACCTTGCCCCATATAGCATCTTGAAAATTTTGACCTAATTTTCCTTGCCCTGACTATTTGAATCCTTCTGATCCAGCACAACCCTATACAATCAAATAAAAACCCTGAGCTACTATACCTAGCCTAATATCTTCTTTAATCAACCATGTTGGCTGTGATCCTTACGGAGAGAGCCCTCTCCTTGCCTAGTAGGGATAGCTACTTGGCTAAGCGTGGTTTGTGGTTACCTCGGAATTTCCTTCTTCAGCCTGAGGTTCAATCCGAGTGACAAAATTTTGGTGACCATATTGGGGAAAGAACAAGATCATATATTCCTTGAGAATAAAAGACAAATTTTAGATTTGATTGTTGATGGTGGACAAAAATCAGATGCATATGAAAGCTGAACCCTTCACCTGGCGACCCCAACTTGATGTAAAGACTCCACTGCATGATCGACCTTACTAGCAGGAAATTGGAAAATAGAAGGTCAGAATTGCAAATATGAGATGTAATGGTGCATTTTTTCAAATATCCTTCACTAATATCAAAGTCCAAAAATGCACCATTACATCTCATAAGGTCAGAAAAAGGTGTGAGAGTGACCCCAAAAATGTCTCTTTACCATGTAAATATGATCTCGAAGATGGTTTCAAAAGTTGTAATTTGATTTCAAGTGTGAGTTTCATTCCAAGATGTAATTTTATTTTTATTCGTGTAATTTTATGTCAGTTCAAAGGTAATAAGTACTTAGTCTCCCAAGGCTGACAAATCAGAGTTCCACATGCCAACACAACAAGTGTCAAATACACAAAGTGTCTACTTGAGAAATTGATCAAATGTCAAAGCGAGTTGTCTTTTTCCAAGGGTGGCTAAGTCATCATTTTCCACAAGCACTAAAGCCTAATTTCCTCTCCCATTGAGCTAGGGTTTGCTATGGAATCAGAGACATATGAGTAGAGGAGGCATAAGGTAGGTCATATTAGTAAGTATGAGGTCATTACAAACTCATAAACATCATGTCTCCATCATTTTCCACGAAATCATTCCAAGAGTCAAGCCATTTGCCACTCATAGGGCCAATTTTACTTCAAACTATATTTATGACCAAACAGAGATGAATTTGAAAAAAGTGAGAGGTTTTTGTCCATCATAGGTCCAAGAAGAAAAAATCCTTCATTTTTTACACAGGTTTCATGGTTTGGGATAAATGTAAAAAATACAGGTGCCATACGAGAGTTGCTTCACTCCTAGAGTGACCTTGGGAAAAACAATTTTTCTCCTAGTTGGATTGTCCAAATGACTTGCTTGATAAGTCAAATTACAACTTGACTGGAATATCTTTCCAATGAGCTATCATGAGTTCCATTTGGAGATGAGAAAGGCCTCCAAAAGTTTCCTGTAAGAGCACAATTTATTTTTCACCCCCATTCTTCACTTTTTGACTAGTCTTGGGAGAATTAATTTTTGAGGGGCGATACTTGTGATCATTTTCAATGCTTGATAGGTCCATTGTGTAGCCAAGCAAAATATATTTCCAATGAGATATAATGAGATCAATTTGGAATCTGTTAAGGTCTTAAAAAGTGGCCTTCAAGATGGCACTTTGCATAGAGCATTTTTTCTAGTGCAAATTTACACAGCGCTACGCATAGAGAGAGGGCATTGCACACCTAGGTGTGGCGCTGCGCACTGTGCTAGAATCCTCCAAATTGCTCTAAAACTCCTCAAATTTGCTTCTCCATCTCAAATACAAGTAATTTAACCCTTATATCTCCCTCCATATTTATTTTTATGCTTGTTTTTGTGTTTCATGTTGGCTAAAATTGCAAGGAACCCTAGTTTTCCTTTGCCTCTCCCAAAATCCCCATCCCCCTCACAAACTTCCCAAAACCCTCCTTATCCAAATTGATCGTATCTAAACCCTACTACATCACCTTATACCTCTAAAGACACTAAAACTACCCCTACATCCTCATCCCTATGTCCCTACAACCTTTTCCATAAAAGCCCTAATTTCTAGGAATCTCACTATTTTTCCTAGATTTCCCCTTACCTTTGATCTGTATTTGAATTTTTATTTTCATCTCCCTTAATCGTTTCACCTCCCATCACCTCACAAGATTTCATAACATTTTTCCCCATCTACCTTAACTTTTTTGGCCCTATCCCTATCCCCTAAAGCCCTCATTTCATCATTTCCTTCCCTACTCCCATTCCCTTCACTCCCTCACTCACGGTCCCTTTTCTTTCCTCTCCCCTAGGGTTTCCAAAGTGCCAAGAACAAGCATGGAGAGAGAGGATAGAGATTATATGGAGGAATAACATAGTGATAATGAGTTTGAGGAAGATGAGATTTCACAACAGAGAAGGCCACACAAGGGAGGCTGAAAAGATCAGGAAAAGGCCAAAGACAATAAGCCTCAGAAGAGCGTTGGAGAAAGAAAAGAAAGAAGCCCAAAGTCTAAGTTTGACTAGCAATTGGAAAAGGTGATTGAAGATAATAGAGAAGTGTGGCTTGAGAGAGTCAACATTCACTTGGAGAAGCTACTAATGAAGGCCAACAAAGAAAATCAGATACTCAGGCACATGGCCCATCACTATCAGACCCAGAACAAAATTTTCAATATCAAGTTTAAACAGATGAAGGATAAACTGCAGGAGATCTGGAAGGGTAAGAAGGGAGGTGACAAACTCAAAATACTTTCTGATTCCTCCTTTGCTCAACTTGACATGTGATTTTGGGCCTATCGCACAAATTTTTAGCAATTTTGAAAATTTTTGGAATTTTTTGAGTTTTTTGGGAAAATTTTGAAAAACACAGAAAAACTAGCTCTATGCACAGCGCATCCTTTTGGGGAATCCAATGGAAAAATGGAATACATCAGTGCGTTCATAATGATGAGGAAATTGCCCCTGTACTGTTTCTGAGCATTTGGAGCAAAATTGGTTAGTCAAAAGGGCCAAAACCACTCAAAAAATCATGTTTTAGCCATTTTTTCAGCAGTGCGCTACACATAGAGGCAGTCTTGGGAGATTTCAGTTTTGGAGGCTCAAACTAGCTCCAAATTAGAAAACAAAAGAATATCTGGAAGGTATATAGGACCTGCTTTCTAATGAGCTATCATGAGCTCAATTTTGACATCGGGTAGTCCTTAAAAAGGGACCTACAAGAAGGGCTATTGTTTCCTCCTTGGCGCTGTGCCTAGGACAAATTCTGTCTGTTTTGGAGTTTTATCTATTTTTCATGTAATTTTTGAGTTTTGCCTCACTAGTTGGGGTGTTCACTAATGTAATTGATAAATATGAATGTAATTATGATTGGTATTAGTTTACTATAGGTAGATTCATTAGGTTGAGTCCTCTAGAGGTCAAATGAATCAGTTTCCTCTCTTTTAGAGGCAAGTTGTTGGGTCTTCCTAGTCTTCAGATTCTTGTTCAACATTTAGTGGAAAATGATCCTCATCTCATGGATTTGACCCCCTAAGGCTAGGATGAGTTGTTTTTAGGTCTATATCTTCTTATTATTTCTCATTAGTAAGAGTTGGACACAGTTGGATGCTTGGCCTTTGAAAAGACACACTTTGTATGAGTTTTGAGCATGAATATTAATCAAATTTGAAGCTATTTTTATGGGATCCCTGTGGTATGATGTTTAGTTTCAGTTTCTCCTTTTGTGCTCATATTTTATAATGTTTTTTTTATTTCATCCATAATTTCATTGCTATTAAGTGAATTTTTTCAAGTTTGATTAACAGAATCCATAATTTTTATGCTCTGTATTAGGTAGACATTCACTGCCTGTAATTTCTTCAGTTTAGAAAGAACCCATGATTTCACCATGATATTTCTAGCTCCTCACCTATCTTGATCATCCCACCCATTGAAATCCTAAAGAGCTAAATCACTGTGCCTACCTTGCCCCATAGAGCACCCTACAAATTTTGACCTAATTTTCCTTGCCCTAAGTGTTTGACTCCTTCTGATCCAACACAACCCTCTATAATCAAATCAAAACCCTAAGATACTATACCTAGCCTAATATCTTCTTTACTCAGCCATCTTGGTTGTGATCCTTACTGAGAGAACCCTCTCCTTTCCTAGTAGGGCTAGCTACTTGGCTAAGTGTGGTTTGTGGTTACCTCAAAATTGCCTCCTTCAACCTAAGGTTCAATCCGAGTGATAACATTTTGGCGACTACACTGGGGAAAGCAAAAGATCATATCTTCCCTAGGAAAGAACGAAATTTTTTAGATCTGATTTTTGATGGTGGAAAACAATTAGATGCATATGAAGCCTACACCCTTCACCTGGCAACTCCAACTTGATGTAAAGACTCCACTAGAGGGTCGACCTTGCCAGCAGGAAAATGGAAGGATCTTACACCAAGTTCAGGTATTCAAAGTGGAATTGTATACAAGATATAATCTGCTTTCTTGTAAATTACTTCTTTTCTTTTCCCAAAACTATCCTGAAATTTTTCCAGAGTTTGTTGTATGATAAAGATGATCAAAGTCTTGACTCTACCTATTCGAAAAGTGTAAATACTGATTTTTCCTTTGATCTTGGTCCAGATCCTTTTTCTAAATCTTATGATAACCATCTTCAAATTGATGAGCCTAAAGAGATCAAGACTGATCCTACAACTTCTGTACATACTCCTACACCTTGTAAAATTCCAGATCGATTCAAACCACTCATCTTACCTCCTATACTCCATGCTTTCCCTGAAAATCATTACCTATATCTGTTAAGGTTTGATGGTGAATATGACAACATCACTATTGAGAGACATATGCATAATTTTGAGACTTTCCTAGACCTTTTTGAAGTTGGCAAAGAGGATGTCAGTATTAGGCTATTTGCTCTTTCTTTGTAAGGAAAAGTCAAGAGTTGGTCCAAAAACCTGTCTACCGCGAGCATCATAGATTTCCCGCAGTTCGTCAAATTTTTCCTTGACAGGTGGGTGGTCAAAAAAAACCCTTTCCTAATTCTAAAAGAGTATGACCAGCTGAAAAGACAGCTAGGGGAGACAGTACAACAATTTTCTTCTAGATTCAATCAAGTCTATTATTCGATACCTGCTGATATAATACCCCTTCCTGGCTTAGCTCTTTTAAATTACCCAGCTGCCTTTGATTTGGAGATGGAGTTTCAACTGAGAAAAAGGATCATTGCAACACTTTAAGAGATGCAGAACAATGCAGTAGATGTAGAGGCTAATCTGCGACTCAGAAGGGAAAAGCTGAAGGAAGAAGAGAAGAAGAACATTGCAGAGCACCTGACATCTTCAGAGGTAAAGCTTGACATTTTGGTAAGTACAATAGAGGAAATGATGCAAAATATCATCATGAGAGATGTATTTTCCGTTCAAGATCATCACGACCCATTTATCCCAGAAAAAAGAAGAGATTGCAAGCCCTAATTCCTGCTAATCCTAGCCACCATAGTTCAAAAAATGGATTTGTAAATCAATTCGAGGAGAAACAAATCTAATAATATAATGTGTATGATTGGTGACATTACTTATATTGATTATTTGCCAAAGTTTGATCATTATGATGATGATTATGTTCTCCAAATAGAAACTAATCTTGGAGAGCAATCAACATTTGGTTTGTGGGAAGAGGAAGTTTAGTTTAAGTAGCTCGAATACAATAATCAGATGATGCATATTTATGATGACATAGACGAGGAAAATGCTGAAAATTTTGAAATAAGTGAAGGATATTTGCCTCTTTGTTTTACTTCCTTTTAGTTCATCAGAGATAACTTTCATGCGATTAGAAATTATCACTCATTGACTTTTGATCTTGACAATCAACAGGATAATCAAATTTTTGATCAAAGCTCCTTACCCTTGTGTTTCTCCTCATTTTAAAAAATAATAGAAAACTATAAGCAAGTAGATAAGCTACTGGTAAAATTTTGGGTGTGTGTTATATTATTTCCACGAATAGCCCCACGCACTGTACGTTGCGTCGGGCGCAGCAATGGGGTCACAGGGGGGCACGCAGCCCCCCCTGTCAAGGTTCGGGCAGCGCCCCGACGAATTTTTTTTTGGTGTGCGGTCCCACTCATAGGCGGACCCACCCATGTTTTGTGCATGAGTTTGCACATGTTTTTTTTGGGGTACGATGGTAGATCCGGTTAAGGGAACTACGGTTATGTTCTAATCCAGGGTTAATGGATTGGGGTTTACGTATGCTTTGGCATGTATATATATGTGTTGTAAAACTAAAAGGAATATAATGAAAAATCAAGCTGGCAGTCCCGATTTGGGATCTAGGGGAAAATATCTGTGTTTATCTATTTTATGTTTTATGCTCTTGCTATTATTTATTTTCTATTATAAGATTCATGTGTAGATAATTTATGTTCAAGGTTAAAACCTACATTTGGTATCAGAGCTGTTTCAGCTTCAAGGGGACGCCTTTGCTGCTGAGGGTTTTTTGCTCGGGCCTGAGGTAGACCATGTTCAGTGGGAGATCTGCGGGATCGATTCTTGCTGTGAAAGAAGATGGCAAGTAGTGGAAATATAGAGATCGAGAAATTTAATGGTCAGAGTTTTGAGTTGTGGAAGCTCAAGATGGAGGATCTGTTGGTGGATAAAGATCAGTGGATCGTGGTAGATCCAAGTACTAAACCAATGGCAATGTCAGATGAAGACTGGAATAAACTGGATCGAAAGGCTAAGATCACAATACAGTTGTGTGTCTCAGATTCAGTATTGTTGAATGTATCTGGGGAAGCTACGGTGAAGAATTTTTGGGAAAAACTTGGGACTTTGTACCAATCTAAGTCTCTGGTGAATAAGTTGTTCCCGCGGAAAAGCTGTATAACCTGAGGATGAAGGATGGAGACTCGATGACAGAGCATCTGAATTCCTTCAATACTGTGGTAAGTCAGTTTTCATCCATTGATATTAAAATCTCAAATGAATATAAGTGCATCAGTTTGTTGTGTTCTCTACCAAACTCATGGGACAGTCTGGTTATTGCAATAGGTAGCAATACAACTACCTTGAATTTTTATGACATTGTCTCAGCCTTGCTATCGGAGGAAATGAGACGGAGAAATATGGAGGGTCAAAATGGAGATGCCTTATCTGTACGAGGAAGGTCCCAAAACAGAAACAAGAATAAGGTTTTGAGTGGGATATCTAAATCTAGAGGGAGATCTAAATCTCCTGGAAAGTTTGTAAAGGTGTGATGGAAATGCGGAAAGGAAGGGCACTACAAAAAGGAGTGCAGATCTAAAGCTCCTGAGAAAGGAAAGGGATCTAATGATGCTCCTTCTGCAGAGGCAAAAACCACCTCGGATGAAGGTGGGGATGTGTATTTGGCTTCTTCTTAAAATACACATGTAGATCATGAGTCATGGTTGATTGACTCGGGTGCATCCTTTCACTTCACTTCCCATAGGGAGTGGTTCTGCGAGTATGAGAAATATGATGGCGGTGATGTCTTCTTAGGTGATGATAGGAAGGCCAGAATCGTTAGACGTGGAAAATTCAAGCTAAAGCTGCAAGGTGGAAGGATTACAACACTTCCTGGTGTTCTGCACATTCCTCGCATTGGCCAAATTGATTTCACAAGATGATGATGTACAAAAACAATGTTCGAGTGCCCGTAAGATGGTTCGGGAAGCACTGGTATTAATGCGGGGAGTTCGGATTGGAAATCTGTACAAGCTTCAGAGCAGCACTGTTATTGATGGGTGCAACAGTTCTGTAGTTCCTGAAGGTGGAGCGGAAAGCCTAGCGGTCTCTTGAGAAAATACCATGCTATGGCGTTAAAGGCTTGGACATATTGGAGAGAAGGGTCTTCGGATACCTATGAATGGTATGGTAGAGCTCCCAGTGATCCTGCTCTCTCCGGATTTCACTTCTGAACATTGTGTATAAGGGAGCAGAATCGTGAGTTTTCCTTCGGTGTTAAGAAGGCGACAACATATTAGGAATCCCAGGCACAAGATGCCTGTACGCTCGTCGTCGCGCAGCAGACAGGTAATATGTTTCATTCATAGATGACTTCTCAAGAAATACATGGATATATTTCTTGAGGAAGAAATGTGAAGTCTTTGACAAATTTAAATAATTTAAGGCTCTGGTGGAAAACTAGACCGAGAAGAAGATAAAGGCGTTGAGGACAGATAATGGTGGGGAGTTCTGCAAGAAGGACTTTGAAGAGTTCTGTAAGAAGTGTGGTATCGCACGGAAGAAGACTACTCCATACACACTTCAGCAAAACAGAGTTGCAGAAAGAATGAACAGAACGCTGATGGAAAAGGCAAGAAGCATGCTTAGTTGTACTAGGTTAGGACAAGAATTCTGGGCAGAGGCAGTGGAGACTGCATGTTACTTAGTTAATAGATCACCTTCATCAGTGTTGGAGGATAAGACTCCACATGAGGTATGGACTGGTAATAAACCCTCTCTTTCACATCTAAGGGTATTTGGATGTGATGCATATGTACATTTTCCAAAGGAGAAAAGGACCAATTTGGATAATAAATCTGAAAGGTGCATCTTTATTGGGTATAAGGATGGTTTACAAGTTTTGGAACCCGGAAAAAAGGAAGGTTGTGTACAACCGAGATGTGGTGTTTAGAGAGGTGAAAGATGTTGTTACACATGAAGTCCTACCAAAGGAACCTGAGAAGATAGAGTTTCAGCTAAAGGAGGATGAATCAGACTCTACAACAGAAGAAGACTCAGAAGAGGAAGAGCCACAAACTTCAACTGTGAGAAGATCAGTTCGGGAAAGAAGACAAACTTAAAGGTATATTCAAAGGTCTGTCGTTGTGTTTTGCCTCGACAGTTAATCGTGATGATCCCAGAACAATCAGGGAGGCCATAGATTCAGAGGATGGAAAAACTCTGGAAGGATGCCATGGTTGATGAAATGGCATCCTTGCACAAAAACGATGCATGGGATCTGGTGGAGTTGCCAGCTGGAAGGAAGCCCATTGGGAGCAAATGGGTGTTTAAGAAGAAGATGAATGTAGAAGGCAAGGTGGAGAAATACAAAGCTCGGTTGGTAGCCAAAGGTTATTCCCAGGTGCCGGGAATTGATTTTGGTGATATTTTTTCTCCTGTTGCCAAAGTTACTTCTATTAGATTACTTTTATTTGTTGCTGCTGCATTTGATTTTGAGATAGAACAGATGGATGTGAAGACAACATTTCTTCACGGGGATCTAGAAGAGGAGATCTACATGAAGCAACCTGAAGGCTTTATCGTGAAGGGTAAGAAAGAACTGGTGTGTAGGTTGAAGAAGTCTTTGTGTGGGTTAAAATAGTCACCAAGGATGTGGTATCAGAAATTTGATACCTATATACGAGGACTTGGCTTCACTAGAAGCAAGGAGGATCACTATGTTTATTTTAAATTAATTGGTGACTGTGTTATTTATTTGGTCTTGTATGTGGATGATATGTTGTTTATTGGAAATGACAAAGAAATTATCCAAGATTTGAAGACCCAAATGTTCTCCAAATTCGACATGAAGGATATTGGTGCTGCAAACTATATTTTGGGCATGGAAATTAAGAGAGATCAGGAAAATAGGAAGCTCTGGTTAAACCAGAGGAAGTGTGTCGACACTATATTGCATAGGTTCAATATGTATGATAGTAAACCAGTGAGTGTTCCTATTCCTGTAGGTGCAAAGTTGTCTGCCGAACAGTGTCCCAAGACACAAGAAGAAGAGGAGGATATGTCCCGTGTTCCATATGCAAGTGTAGTGGGTAGCCTGATGTATGCAATGGTCTGTACTAGACCAGACATTGCACATGCAGTGGGAGTATTAAGCTATGTCGAGTGTCAAACCTCCAGGAAGGAGCATTGACAAAGAAGTAGTTTTCAGATATTTATGTACTAGTGATTATGGCTTGTGCTACCAAGGAAGACTAGATTAGAAAGAATGTTGTACATTCATGGTTTTTTTCATTTGCATCGTCTGAGACTGACCAAACAAATAATATCTAAAAAGTGGGTATGTTTAGCCTATTTGTTCTATTTGGAGGTGCGCTGGTTGGATGAGAAAAGATGTTCTAGTGCGCTTTCAACTACAGAGGCAGAATACATAGCAACCACTCATGCAAGCAAGGAAGCAGTTTGGTTGCAAAGATTGTGTTCAAGTATGGGGCTGGTACAACAAGCTATAAGGATAGACTGTGATAGCCAAAGTGCAATTTTCTTGGCTAAGAACCCTGCTTATCATTCAAAGACAAAGCACATTGATGTTCAATATCACTTTGTTAGAGATATGGCTGAGGCTAAAAGGGTGTTGCTGGTAAAGGTGGACACTTTGAAGAATGTTGCAGATGCATTAACAAAGTCTGTGAGCACTCAGAAGTTCTCTTGGTGTAGAGAAACAATGGGTGTTGGAGAATTGGGCCAATGACTAAGCTCTCCGTGGTCTCTGGAAAGAAAAAAACAAGTGGGAGAATGTTGGGTGTGTGTTATATTCTTTCCACGTAATAGGCCCCACGACTGAGCGTTGTGTCGAGCGCAAACAGGGGGCGGCAGCCTCTCTGTTTGGGTCCCATGTCACCCAACGTAAATTTTTTTTGGTGCGGTCCCACTCATAAAGTGACCACTCCACTATCTTATTTCGTCGGACATGTTTTTTTCGGGGTATGATTGCAGATACATTATGTGAACTACGTTATTTTCTAATCCAGGGTTAATGGATTGGGGTCATGTATGCTTCGGCATGTATATATATGTGTTGTAACACTAAAAGGAATATAATGAAAAATCAAGCTGGTAGTCCCAATTTGGGATCCAGGGGAAAATATCTGTGTTTATCTGTTTTATGTTTTATGCTTTCGCTATTGTTTATTTTCTGTTATAATATTTGTGTGTAGATCATTTCTGTTCAGGGTTAAAACCTACATAAACACTATAAATGATGAACATTCTCCTAAATTGGTCGAGAAAATCATTTGCGACACAGAATCCTCTTTAGATCCAGATTTGAAGCCACCAAATGCCATTGAATTACGCGATTCAGATGAAGGCTTGGAAGTTGAAACACATGATGAAATGATGCAAGATGATTCTGTACCATTATGTTTTGAAGAATTTCATTTTTTAAAGGAAAATTTTCATAATATCTCTAAAGCAAAGGATGAGAAACCTGTAGAAAGTCATGAAATCTCATTAAAACTGATGGATACGTTTCAACATTATTTTCAAGTTTTTCATGACCAAATAGTTGATGTGGTAGATGATATCTACAGTAAAATTCCTTCTGCATTAGCTAACTGTGAGCCTGAAAAGAGTGTTGATATAAACTTGATTTGACATTCGACTTCATTTTTTTGTTCAGCAGGTGTTTCATTACAAAGCTCATACTAAGATTTGCAGTCATATCAGGAGAGTAATGAAGAATATTCTTGTTTCGTTGATGATCATCAAGAAAAACTAGTCATTCACAAGTTTCAGGATCCCTTTGTCAACTTGTTGCAGTCATCAAAGAAAGAAAGCACAGATGTTCAGAAAATTTTAAAACCAAGGTATGAAGACTACCTAGAGTAGAGCAGTAACGTATTATATGGACTAGAAATCAATATGTATTCCTATGAAGATCCTTTCACATCATTCTTGGGGTTAGCTAGTGGGTTCATGCTTTGCAATTTCATCAAGATTCAATCTATTGACAAGTTTTCATGGGAGTTGCCTTTTAGTAGTTCTTTCTTCTTTCTCATAAGCAAGCACTTGCAGAGAATTCAAACAGCAGTTAGAATGCTTACGTGGTTCAATTGGTTGTTCCATTTCACTTGATCAAGTGATGAATGGATCATTTAGAGTAGGTTTTGTTGAATAAGCTCAATTCCAAGCATATTTTTTAGTCAGTTTTGCGTTAGTCTTGGGTCCGTTTATTGAGTCAAGTTTTAAGTATTCAGTTAGTCTTTAGCTTTTGAATCCATTGCCTAATGAATAGGCACTTGGTCTACGGTGTTCTTGGTACCTCCCAAGGAGCTACCATCCCCAGCTGGAGCCAATGTTAGTGTCAGTATTTGCATACTTCCACAAGGGATCAAAACACATTTTGTATGTGCATCTTAAATGTTCCACTCTAAAGAATTTTCAATCATTCCATTAGGTCATGATATAAAATTGTTCCACTGGTTGTTGTCCTTGTCAAGTGCCCCATTTTCCCTCACAAGTAAATGCCTGCTGACTCTCTTCCATGTCTTCATCATGTTGAAAACAAGTCTCCTCTCATTTCACTTTTAGTCAAAGTCAACCATGGAGTCAGGTCATTCAAAGTCCCATTAGGTCATTAGGTTTCATTGCTCAAAGTCCAAAAATGCACCATTCCATCTCATAAGGTCAATAAAAGGTGTGAGAGTGACCCAATAATGTCTCTTTACCATGTAAATATTATCTCCAAGGTGGTTTCCAAAGTTGTAATTTGATTTCAAGTGTGAATTTCATTCCAAGATGTAATTTTATTTTTATTCATGTAATTTTATGTCAGTTCAAATGTAATAAGTTCTTAGTCTCCCAAGGCTACCAACTCAGAGTTCCACATGCCAACATATCAAGTGTGAAATAAAAAAAGTGTCCACTTTAACAATTGATCAAATTTCAAAGGGAGTTGTCTTTTTCCAAGGGTGCCTAAGTCATCATTTTCCACAAGCACTAAGCCCTAATTTCCTCTCCCACTGAGCTAGGGTTTTCTATGGAATCAAAGACATATGAGATGAGGAGGAATAATGTTGTTCATATCAGTAAGTATGAGGTCATTACAAACTCATAAACATCATGTCTCCATCATTTTCCAGGAAATCATTCCAAGAGTCAAGCCATTTGCCACTCATAGGGCCAATTTTACTTCAAACTATGTTTCTAACCAAACATAGATGAATTGGACAAATGTGAGAGAGGGTTTTTTCCATCATAGGTCTAAGAAGAAAAACCTCATTCTTTTTTTACACAAGTGTCATGGTTTGGGATAAATTTCAAAAATACAGGTGCCATAGGAGAGTTGCTTCACTGCTTGAGTGACCTTGGGAAAAAACAATTTTTCTCCTTGCTGAAGTGTCCAAACGACTTGTTTGATAAGTCAAATGAAAACTAGATTGGAATATATTTCCAGTGAGCTATCATGGGATCCATTTGTATTTTAGGAGGCCTCCAAAAGTTTCATGTACGAGCACACTTCATTTTTTCACCCCCATTCTGCACTTTTTGACCAATCTTGGGAGAATTGATTTTTGAGGGGCTATACGTGATCATTTTCAGTGTTTGATAGGTCCATTGTGTAGCTAAGAGAAATATATTTCCAATGAGCTATTATGAGCTCAATTTGGACTCTAGGAAGGCCTTCAAAATTGGCCTTCAATATGGCGACACGCATAGAGTGTTTTTTCCAGTGCAAATTTACACAACGTTGTGCATAGAGAGAGGGCGCTACGCACCTAGGTGTGGCACTGCGCACAGGGCCAAAATCCTCCAAATTGTTCTAAAACTCCTGAAATTTTATTCTCCACCTCAAATACATGTATTTTAACCCTTATATCTCTCTCCATATTCATTTTTATGCTTGTGTTTGTGTTTCATGTTGGCTAAAATTGCAAGGAACCCTAGTTTTCCTTTGCTTGTCCCAAAATCCCCATCCCCCTCAAAAACTTTCCAAAACCCTCCTTCTACCAATTGATTGTCCCTAAACCCTAATAAATCACCCTATACCTCTAGAAACACTAAACCTACCCCTAAATCCTCATCCCTAAGTCCCTACACCCTTTTACATGAAAGCCCTAATTTCTAGGAATCTCACTATTTTTCCTAAATTTCCCTCTACCTTTTACGTGTATTTGAATTTTCATTTTCATCTCCCTTAATATTTTCACCTACCATAACCTCATAAGGTTTCATAAAATTTTTCCCCATCTCCCTTAATTTTTGTGGCCCTATACCTATCCCCTAATGCCCTCATTTCATCATTTCATTCCCTGCTCCCATTCCCTTCACTCCCACTCACTCTCCCTTTTATTTCCTCTCCCCTAGGGTTTGCAAAGTGCCAAGAAAAAGCATGGAGAGAGAGGAAATATATTACATGGAGGAAGAACATACTGATGATGAGTTTGAGGAAGATGAGATTTCACAACAGAGAAGGCCACACAAGGGAGGCTAAAAACTTAGGAAAAGGCCAAAGACAAGAAGCCTAAAAAGAGCATTGGAGAAAGAAAAGCAAGAAGCCCAAAGTATGAGTTTTGACCAAAAGTTGGAAAAGGAGATAGAAGATAACAGAGAAGTGTGGCTTGAGAGAGTCAACATTCACTTGGAGAAGCTGCTAATGAAGGTGTTGTAGCCGCTACAGCACCACCCAAAATTTTGGGTATATTTAAAATTTCGGGCCCCCCTCTGCTCGCTTAGTCGTTAGGGTCTTTCACCGAACCTGCAATCAGTGAAATCCCAGTGACTTATCCCCAACCCCTCATGATTTTTCTCGCCCTCATGATCAGGCGCTGTTGTTGCAATCATGCCATGTGCGAAATATCGCCATGCATACATTCGAAAGGAAACTTGAGTGTATTTACATTAAGAGCGCTTGCATCATGGATTGTCCAGGCACTCTGTTTTAGCACTTCGTCGAGCTCATAGTCTAATATTTATTATTTGGGGGGCACCGTTCTCTAAAATGTAATTGTAAACTAATTAGTGTTATAAGGTTACGTGCAAGTGATCCCATAGATGATATACCAAAGAATATCACCATCACGTTGGGAGGAAGAGATTGGAACCCAGCTAACAAGAGCACAATGGTTAGGGAAGTTCTTAATCATGAGAAAGAAGACTCTCTTACAAGAATACAAACAACATGGCAAAGCTAATGTTTGCTTGGACATGCGGTCTGGGGAAAATGATGAAAGATAAGGCTATCATTAGATTCCAGAGTGAGCAACAGTCACAGATGCTTAAGAATGAAAAATACACTCTATCAGATGGAGAAGATGACATTCTTACTTATAATGGTGTTACTCTATCAAATCTTGACGAACTTGAGGATGATATTGTTTGAGGATGAAAATGATAATGACACAATCACTAGGAAGCTACATTTTGGTGGGGGTGCTGATCAAGAAACAATCCCGATGCTGCTATTTTAGAAGGAGACCAAATAAGCATAAAATCAAAAGGGAAGTTTTGGAGATCCTACACAATACCATCTAAATGTCGATGGGTTCACACAAAGGAACATATTTTACCACTCCAACAAGTCTAGCCTCAAGTATAGCCCGGTGAGCAAAGCGGACTCAAAAGATCTCGCTAGAGAATGACAATCCCATTCAAGGCATTCTCGTGCCGGGCAGCAGAGTGAAAGCACACATGTGGGTGTGGCAAGCCAAGGACAGAGTTTCAAATATGTGAACGCACCTTTGAGAAGCAACATCTATTAATGCTGAGCTACATAGTGTGGAATTGTTCATGCTGCAAGGGGTACATGTGGAGGAACGAAAGGGCCTTAAAACCCCAGTCTCCTTTTCTCTTACATGTCCATAAATATTTCCTATGCGAGACCATACGAGATGGAGAATTTGAAATTGAACCTAAAAGGTCATGTTTAAAATGCATACACCTTTTGGTAGCCAGGCACGTTGATCCATGTGCAGAGAGAGTCTGAGTGTCATACCAAAGTCAGATAATGGCGAAGTACATTTTGTCACTGGAGATTGTAAAAATCCTATAAAGGTTGTTCTTTTGAACCGACCATAATTTTGAGTTGTGTTGAAAACTCTGGCAAATTGGGGAAAGGAAGCAAATGTTGTTAGACTTAAGCTACATTATAAATGGGTGCACGTTCTATGGACCAAGGCCACGTTGTATTTTTTTTAGACAAGGCTCAAACATATGGTTTGAAAGCCATATAAGAACACAGATTAGAACCATATGAAAAATCATTACAATTGAGCTCGAATATTTCTAAGGTTTCGATGGATTTTTCAACCTATGCTAAGGTTTTGAGAAAATATATATGTTTGGTGATTTAAAGTCATGGTGCGAATTACAATATTCTACAACCATGTTTCAAGGGTGAAAAACAACATGTTTTTCAAACCATATATCATATAAACATTAAAAATGGGCGCTGAACAGACATATATGATGATCGTGTTTGGTGGTAAAAGTATGTTTAAAACATGGAACAAAACATTTTAATAAACCACAACGGCAAAGTTGTAACGTGGCATGTTGATAGTCAAAACTGCATGGGTGAGTTTTCCACGTAGCTGTCCCAAAGTCTGCATGGAAACTGACGTAAAAGACCGCGCGTTGCTAGTTTTCCAAATCGGTAAATGTTTGAGAGAAAATATATACATACATCAGTAAACTTTATGATTGAAACGTGGAGCAAAACTACGTTGACACATACAATGGTGAAGTTCCAAACTGTAGTAAAAAATTTGGAGCAGCTGTACACATACTGACCCAAATTCATAAATCGAAACCTTATGACAGACTTACGACAACATGATAAAACCATCATCGAGCAGTTATAATCAAAGCAAATGCAGAACCATGTGAAAACATTACAGCTGGGCGCGCATTCGATGGACCAAGGTTACGCTGTATATTCAAGTCAAGGCGTAAACGCACACGGTTTCAAGACCATGTGAGATGGCAGAGCTGAACAACATAAAAACATTACTGCATGGCGGAATTCTGACCCATGACAAAACATTCGGAGTATATATATGTATGTGGTGGTCGAATTCACATTTGAAACGCTGACCAGAACGTGATGACAAGTCCATAACGACGTTGTTACAATGATGGTGGTGCAATATATGGTAAGCACGTAAAAGCAGGTTGTTGCCATCGTATTCTTGGCTGTAAGAACGTAAATTCTTTTGCTTGATAATCGGCGGCATAATGAATGTATTGCCATGGTAAGCACGTAAAATCAGGCTTTTTCCAGGCTCAAAATGGTGATAATTTTTCTTTTTTAAGTCGCCAGGTTACAGAGATTAGACATCGCCTAGTGTTGCAACTCTGCCAGTTTTGCGACCCAGCAACCCCATCAGGTCGCACGTTTGCTCAAGTCGTAGGGTCGCAGAATGATCTGCCCGTGGAGAGCTGTGACTCAGCCATTTTTGCGACCCAGAGACCCCATCAGGTCGCACGTTTACTCAAGTTGCAGGGTTGCAAAATGACCTGCCCATGGAGAGCTGCGACTTAGCTAGTTTTGCGACCCAATGACTCCATCAGGTCGTACGTTTTCTCAAGTTGCAGGGTCACAGAATGATCTGCCGTTGGAGAGCTGCAACTCAGCCAGTTTCGTGACCCAGCGACCCCATCAAGTCGCATGTTTTCCAGGTCGCAGGGTCGTAGAATGATCTGCCCATGAGAAGCTGCGACCCAAGGAATTTTTCGACCTTGCGACCCCATCAGAAAATGAAGATTCATACTATAATCAGCTCCATGATGATCTTCCACGTGTTTCATTCCCCGTCAAAGCTACTGATGTGCCGCATTACATGGACGGGTTGCCCAATGCATGCTGCCATGCATGAGCGATAATTGTGTTGCTGCGCGCAAACAAGGAAGCGGAAAATCATTAAGTCTTGGGAGCAGATATAATAAAAAAGTTGTGTTTTAACGGGGAGCCAGACCTCATAACAGATCTATGATGGCAATGTAGTAACAGTCATCGAGCGATTATCATCCAAAGACATGAAGAACCATACGAAGACATTGCAAACGAGCGCGGTTTTCTACCAATGGTAAATGTTTGGAGCGGACGTATATATATATATATATTGGTCAAATATCACCATTAAAATATTGGAGTAGAACTGCATATGGGCGCAAAGGATTCTATGCATGGTGGTCACATTTAATAATAAAAGATCTGGAGTATATATATTTAGTGGTCAAACGATGTTTGAAATATGAGCGGGAGGGTATATACTCCTGAAATCAAATCAATTTAAAAAAACGTTATGCCTAGCTTCTGCGTTCGGTTTGAGAGATGGTAATCACGAAGGAAGTACCCTCTACACTCCCTTGGAGTCCGTATTCTTCGATTCTAACAAGAGTAGCGCCTTCACATTGATGAATTTCTCTCGCAATATTCGATCATTAATGGCAATGACAAGTTTTATCGAGGAGTGGCCTGTAAAATAATTTGCAACCTCCTCGGCATTAATATATTGGATCAGAAAGAGAACTTTGTGCATGGGAAAGATTATGATCCTACCAGAGAAAGGGCACAGAAGAAAACCCACTTGAGCCATTCTCCCTGATGACAAAATGGCGCAACATTTGACCACACAGGGGTCCAACTGATTTTAGCTGTGATAAATTATTGCATTTCTTGTGTTGATTCCCTGACATGCGTGTATAATTATATGTATGTATATGGATAATGTAAATTCATTTATCTGCAGGTTATATGAGGAAAAAAGGGACTATGTTGACTGACTTTGATTTCTTGCAAGTAACATATCATTACATGCAAATCCCTTTAGCGCAGAAATGACACCACCGGCAGATAGAAGCTGCTGTCTCACATGGCGAGGGCTAAGGCTGGCCTCCGGAGAACAAGGTTAAGATATCTCTGAAAGAGAAATGCAGAAGAGATGATCGAAGGTCTAATGTCGCAAATTTTCGCAGGTCGCGAGTGGTGCGAGGTCGCAAATCTAAGGAGGTCTTAGGTCACAGATTTGCTTGAGGTCGCAGTTCGCGAATTGCTCGGGGTTGCAAGTCGCAGAGGTCGATAGGTCGCTGAGTCGCATCCCCTACTAAATTCCCGACGGCGCGACCCAGCGACCCAGCGACTAGGTCGCAGGTCGCATAATCTGGGCAGGTTGCAGGTTGCACATTTACCTAGGTCGCGAGGTAACAAATCCAAGAAGGCCGTGAGGTCCCAAATCCAAGGAGGTCACAGGTCACGGATGGCCCGAGGTCGCGAGCTTGCAAATCCAAGGAGGTCGCGAGGTCGCAAATCTGCTTGAGGTCATAGGTCGCAAATTTCTCCAGGTCGCAAGTTGCAGAATGGATTGGGTCGCAAGGCAGCTCAACAGTCGGGAAGGCGAAAATTCAGGGAGTCCAAAGGGTAGGCTTTGCTCTATAAATGTTTCCTTCGGGAACTTGTAAAAGATATTTTGTTTGGGACTCGAGCTGAGTATATTGTATTACCAGAGGATTATACATTTAAGCATTAATACATGCATTTTGAAAAACCCCTTTGTGGATCTGATGTCGTCATGTGTATGAGCACTGTTGAGTATTATGTTTTCAGTTTCTGAACATCTTTAGATTAAGGGAACTGTATCTTTAACTCACATCACAGTTACATAACAGTTTGCTGAGTATGTTAATGGTGGTTGAGTTTATTTCACTTTCTTAGCGAATGTTGATGACTTTGTTTATCTGCGTTTGTGTTATCATTTAAAACCTTTAGGAAGTGAAGGGTGTTCTCGCCATGAGGAACTATTTCTTTCATGGTCAGAACAACTTACAGGCATGAACCTAATGAAGTGTTGCTAACAACACTTCCTTCGGTCTTCATGCTTTATTATTTTCTCTTGCTACTCATAGTGTCGTATGTACATTTAATGCATCAATCATATGTCTTGTATCAGTTGATTAGGTGTGTATCCACTGTTTTATAGAGTTTTAGTGAGACCCAAAGCAAAGGAGAAATCAGTGGTAGCCGAACCCACACCCCGGACGGGATCCCTAGTCCAAACGTTCAAGGTCTAATTGGGACCTTTTACCGGGGAGATCCCCTGCTGTTGGCAGGATAGATTTTCCCGTGAACAGAATTGGCGCTAGAAGGAGGGACAGATGACAAGCTGAGCCCTTAGAGCCTGCAGTTAATCTTATCTCTGTAATGGCTCATTCCCAAATCATTCTCCCAAGATGTTTGTCGGAGTTTTATGAGCCTCGATACTTCATCCCCGATGAACTTCTGTATCACTTGTCCCAGTTAAAAATTGATGGTGAAAATGGGGTGTCCATAACCCGACACCTTTTAGATTTCTGTGACTTTGGTAAGTGCTACAAAATTAACGATGAAGGTTTGATTTGTTTTCTTTTCTTCCTCACTCTCGAAGGGCACACTAAGCAATGGTGCTGCACCTTTCCGGAAGCTTCCATCCATTCATTTGAACAAATCGTCAGTGAATTACAACAAGCTTTTCATAGGTATGATTTTTGGAACGTTTTAATAAAGTTAAATGACATAAAAATGGAACCTCAGGAACTCCTTGATGAATTTTCTATCAGATTTGTTCATTATTGTTTTGAGTTCCATGAAAAGGATGTCGATTGGAAGTTGTTAAGGGAAAAATTTAGTTATGTGATTCTTGTTTCCCTTGAACAATTTCAGTTAGCAACCCAGCCTAAGCCTAGTGTTCCCCATGACGACCCGCAAGTCGACGGCTGTTCTGACTTTGAGTCTTTCACGCACCATGTCGAATCAAAGCTTGAAAACCCCAGTGGCTAATTATCTCTCTCGGTTCATGAAACCTACCTCGAGCCCACTCGATGTTTCCTTTGACACAGTCCTAAATCTGATTCACATACGGATTATGAATCGACTCCTATCCTGGATGCATTATTTTCCCTTAGAAGGCCTGCCAGATCATTGTTTTCTCTAAATGACACGAATGCACGTGTTGAAAATCCTTGTATGGTTAATGCCCCTGCGACTCAATCTGTTCATTCATTATTCCCCGGTTTGTTTCACGACCCCGCCATGCCAGTAATTTCTTCGAGACATTCAAAATTTCCTTATACTGGTATTAGCGACAATCATAAGCATGCAGATGGTGTTTCGCAATCACAGTCCAAAATCGATGAATCTTTTAAATCTGATCTATCTCACTCAGAATCTTTAGACAACCATGGGAGTCCTGTCTGGGAAACCTCAAGATGTCCTCTTTATTGACCCATCCCAGTTGGTAACTCCCAGGGAGCCTAACATGCCAGGTACCCAGCTTAATCAAATCAGTGGTTACAGTGATCCCTGCTTATCTGAAAACATATCCCATCATACCGCTGAGGACTATCACTCGCATCTCTCTTCCGACCATATGGAGACACCTGAATTCGATGATTCACTTTTGAAAGATTCAAGTAACCATCAGAAAACCGAAGCGCTTCAACTTTTTCCGAATGTTATCCTAGGTTCTTCCGATTATGACAAGACCCCTCAAACAACTCCAACTAGGGTTTCTCAGCTTAAAGTTCCTGCTCTCGGATTCGCAAGTATCTATAATTTTCCTGGCACATGCTCATTGTTTCCATTCCATAAAACTTACGATCCTCAAAACTATGATGAGATTTCCGGTCAACTCGACCAACCCTATTCGGTGGAAGTGCCTACAAATAGGCAATGGCTCACCCAGTGGCCATCAGACTTAGGTTTGTGCATGTATAACTGTGTGTCATTTATAAATGTTGAGTTTCAAGAACATATTGCTGTGTATCAGGACTAGAGTGGAATTCGGCTTGCGCAATCTGTTCTAGTATGTTCTTTGATAAGTATCTATGATCTTCTTGCCGTTGAACCTACTCTTCAGGTAAGTCTTGTTGTTACTACACTTTTTTGGATGCTAGCCCTGATCCCAAGAATTGCTGTTGTTGCAGGATGGGAATTAATGCACTGGCTGCACTAGAAAGCTGATTTTACATGACCCGACCACATCACTGGTTAAACTAGGGTTTAGGTGTAGGCTAGATAGGACCTGTTAATAAAATTTGTTAGTTGTTGATTAGGTTTACTTGCTAAATTTTTTCCTCATGATTTAAAAGTGTGTTTGTTGTTTTGTTTACGATTAATGTCTTAGGCATCATCATGTTACAAGTATTTTTCTTTCATTTCCTTTTCAGTTGCTTGTGGCTACATAAATAATCATTGCTTCTATTGCGCCTCTTTTCCACCTACAACTGGTTGATCATTCTTGCACATGGAATTGCATTGCATCTTGAGCCTCGCCTATTACATTGCGTCGTACTCTCTCTTCCTCACATCATTTCTGTCATGTCGCCTGCCATTGCACGAGCCCTCATTGAAACCCTACCACCTTGCGGTCTTTTTTTGCCCCGATTGCTGAAACAGTAACCCCGTTGTTTTGCGTGAGGTTGCGGTGGCTATCTCAAGAAGAAAATTCCTCTCAGGACAAGTCATCGAAGTCACATTCTCGACAATATGCCTATGATTCTAAAATTATTTAGCCGGGGAGATACGAGCCGGTTGCTTGTGGGAGACCTAATGAGTTTGAATGGCCCATACTCGTAGCCTAAGCCTTGTGCCCAGAATCGTCTTGGACACCCTAAAATGATTTTTTTTTCACGCTTTGCCTATTGTGGTAAATGGGATGTGAAGGTTTGGCACAAGGGAAAACCCAAATCAGAATATCTTTCAGTTTCTGTAAAACAAGAAACAACCTCTCTTGCTCGTAAAATAAGTCAGGATCCCTCATCCGCCCATGAAAAATAAGTTCCATGAGTGCATGAAAATAAGTGCTGTAAGCACATGAAACAAATAAGGGTAAAGGATCGAGAAATGCTTCCTGCACAGAGAGGTAATGCAACGAATCCACCGGGGTACTGACCAGGCTCGATGGCAGTGGAGCAACGTTTGTGATTTCTTGAAGTGACTCCGCCGGGGTACTGTCTAGGCCTGCTGGCAGTGGAGCAACACCGGAAACTTACTTTAAAAATCCTGAGAATAATAAACCCACTACCTTTCTCTTCACATCATCAACACGCTACTAGCTTCTATGAGCTTTCTCTTTGATGTGTTTCTGGTTAGTGAAACCTAGCTGAGGCACAAGGATTAGGCATACCGGTAAAGGGCTAGAGTAATTCAAAGGGTCCCCGCAGAACTTTTTCAATATTCCCTTGCATCACTATCTCGGTTCAGACTCTTGTTGTGATGTTGACAGAGATGCTGGATTCTACCAGTGGTTCGCCATTTGTTGTAGCCACTACAACACCACCCAAAATTTTGGGTATATTTAAAATTTCGGGTCCCCCTCTGCTCACTTAGTCATTAGGGTCTTTCACAGAACCTGCAATCAGTGACATCCCAGCGACCTATCCCCAACCCCTCATGAGTTGTCTCGCCCTCATGATCAGGCGCTGTTGATGCAATCACGCCATGTGCGAAAGATCACCATGCATACATTCGAAAGGAAACTTGTGTGTATTTACATTAAGAGCACTTGCATCATGGATTGTCCAGGCACTCTGTTTTAGCACTTCGTTGAGCTCATAGTCTAATATTTATTATTTGGGGGGCACCGTTCTCTAAAATGTAACTGTAAACTAATTAGCGTTATAACGCTATGTGCAGGCGATCCCACAGATGATATACCAAAGAATATCACCATCACGTTGGGAGGAAGAGATTGGAAACCAGCTAACAAGAGAACAATGGTTAGGTAATTTCTTAATCACGAGAAAGAAGACTCTCTTACAAGAATACAAACAAAGTGGAAAAGCTAATGTTTGCTTGGACATGCGGTCTAGGGAAAATGATGACAGATAAGGCTATCATTAGATTCCAGAGTGAGCGACAGTCACGGATGCTTAAGAGCGACAAATACACTCTATCAAATGGAGAATATGACATTCTTACTTATCATGGTGTTACTCTATCAACTCTTGACGACCTTGAGGATGAGATTGTTTGAGGATGAAAATGATGATGACACAATCACCGGGAAGCTACATTTTGGTGGGGGTGCTGATCAAGAAACAATCCCGATGCTGCTATTTTAGAAGGAGACCAAATAATCATAAACTCAAAAGGGAAGTTTTGTAGATCCTGCACAATACCATCTAAATGTCGATGGGTGCACACAAAGGAACATATTTTACCACTCCAACAAGTCTAGCCTCAAGTATAGCCCGGTGAGCAAAGCGGACTCAGAAGATCTCCCTAGAGAATGACAATCTCATTCAAGGCGTTCTCATGCCGTGCAACAGAGTGAAAGCACACATGTGGGTGTGGCAAGCCAATGACAGAGTTTCAAATATGTGAACGCACCTTTGAGAAGCAACATCTATTAATCCTGAGCTACATAGTGTGGAATTTTTCATGCTGCAAGGGCTACATGTGGAGGAACGAAAGGGCCTTAAAACCCCAGTCTCCTTTGCTCTTACATGTCCATAAAGATTGCTTATGCGAGACCATAAGAGATGGAGAATTTGAAATTGAACCTAAAAGGTCATGTTTAAAATGCATACACATTTTGGTAGCCAGGCACGTTGATCCATGTGCAGAGATAGTCTGAGTGTCATATCAAAGTCAGATAATGGCGAAGTACATTTTGTCGCTGGAGATTGTACAAATCCTATAAAGGCCGTTCTTATGAACCGACCATAATATCGAGTTGTGTTGACAACTCTGGAAAATTGGGGAAAGGAAGAAAATGTTGTTATACCTAAGCTACATTATAAATGGGCGCACGTTCTATGGACCAAGGCCACGTTGTATTTTTTTTAGACAAGGCTCAAACATATGGTTTTAAAGCCATATAAGAACACGGATTAGAACCATATGAAAACTCGTTACAATTGAGCTCGAATATTTCTAAGGTTTCGATGGAGTTTTCAACCTATGCTAAGGTTTTGAGAAAATATATATATTTGGTGATCCAAAGTCGTGGTGTGAATTACAATATTCTACAACCATGTTTCAAGGGGTACAAAACAACATGTTTTTCAAACCATATATCATATAAACATTACAAATGGGCGCCGAACAGACATATATGATGATCGTGTTTGGTGGTAAAAGTATGTTTAAAACATGGAACAAAACATTTTAATAAACCACAGTGGCAAAGTTGTAACGTGGCGCGTTGATAGTCAAAACTGCATGGGTGAGTTTTCCACGTAGCTGCCCCAAAGTCTGCATGGAAATCGACATAAAAGACAGTGCGTTGCTAGTTTTCCAGCTCGGTAAATGTCTGAGAGAAAATATATACATACAACAGTCAACTTTATGATTGAAACGTGGAGCAGAACTACGTTGACACATACAATGGTGAAGTTCCAAACTGTAGTAAAACATTTGGAGCGGCTGTACACATACTAACCCAAATTCATAAAGCGGAACCTTATGACAGACTTATGATAGCATGATACAACCATCATCGAGTGGTTATAATCAAAGAAAATGCAGAACCATTTGAAAACATTACAGCTGGGCGCGCATTCGATGGACCGAGGTTACGCTGTATATTCAAGTCAAGGATCAAATGCACACGGTTTCAAGACCATGTGAGATGGGAGAGTTGAACCGCATAAAAACATTACTGCATGGCAGAATTCTGACCCATGACGAAACATTCGGAGTATATATATGTATGTGGTGGTCGAATTCACATTTGAACCGCTGACCAGAATGTGATGACAAGTCCATAACGGCGTTGTTACAATGACGGTGGTGCAATATATGGTAAGCACGTAAAAGCAGGTTGTTTCCATCGTATTCTCGGCTGTAAGCACGTAAAGTCTTTTGCTTGATAATCGGCAGCATAACGAATGTATTGCCATGGTAAGCACGTAAAAGCAGGCTTTTTCCAGGCTCGAAATGGCGATAATTTTTCTTTTTTAAGTCGCCAGGTCACAGAGATTAGACATCGCCCAGGGTTGCGACTTAGCCAGTTTTGCGACCCAGCAACCCCATCAGGTCGCACATTTGCTCAAGTCGCAGGGTCGCAGAATGATCTGCCCGTGGAGAGCTGTGACTCAGCAGGTTTTGCGACCCAGCGACCCCATCAGGTCGCACGTTTGCTCAAGTCCCAGGGTCACAGAATGATCTGCCCGTGGAGAGCTGTGACTCAGCCAGTTTTGTGACCCAGTGACCCCATCAAGTCGCATGTTTATCAGGTCGTAGGGTCGCAGAATGATCTTCCCATGAGAAGCTGCAACCCAAGGAATTTTCTGACCCTGCGACCCCATAAGAAAATGTAGATTCATACTATAATCAGCTCCATGATGATCGTCCACATGTTTCATTCCCCATCAAAGCTGCTGATGTGCCGCATTACATGGACGAGCTGCCCAATGCATGTTGCCATGCACGAGCGATAATTGTGCTGCTGCACGCAAACAAGGAAGCGGAAAATCATTAAGTCTTGGGAGCAGATATAATAAAAAAGCTGTGTTTTAATGGGGAGCCAGACCTCATAACAGATCTACGATGTCAATGTAGTAACAATCATCGAGCGATTATCATCCAAAGACACGCAGAACCATACGAAGACATTGCAAACGAGCGCGGTTTTCTACCAATGGTAAATGTTTGGAGCAGACATATATATATATATATATATATATATATATATATATATATATAGATATATCGGTCAAATATCACCATTAAAATATTGGAGCAGAACTGCATATGAGCGCGAAGGCTTCTATGCATGGTGGTCGCATTTAATAATAAAAGATTTGGAGCATATATATTTAGTGGTCAAACGATGTTTGAAATATGAACGGGAGGGTATATACTCCTGAAAGAAAACAAATTTAAAACAACATTATGCCTAGCTTCTGCGTTTGGTTTGAGAGATGGTAGGCACAAAGGAAGCGCCCTCTACACTCCCTTGGAGTTCGCATTCTTAGATTCTAACAAGAGTAACACTTTCACATTGATGAATGTCTCTCGCAATCTTCGATCATTAATGGCAATGACAAGTTTTATCGAGGAGTGGCCTGTAAAATAATTTGCAACCTCCTTGGCATTAAGATATTGGATCCGAAAGAGAACTTTGTGCATGGGAAAGATTATGATCCTGCCAGAGAAAGGGCACAGAAGAAAACCCACTTGAGCCATTCTCCATGATGACAAAATGGTGCAAAATTTGACCACACAGGGGTCCAACTGATTTTAGCTGTGATAAATTATTTCATTTCTTGTGTTGATTCCCTGACATGCGTGTATAATTATATGTATGTATATGGCTAATGTAAATTCATTTATCTGCAAGTTATATGAGAAAAAAAGGGACTATGTTGATTGACTTTGTTTTCTTGCAAGTAACATATCATTACATGCAAATTCCCTTAGCACAGAAATGACACCACCGGCAGATAGAAGCTGCTGTCTCACATGGCAAGGGCTAAGGCTGGCCTTCGGAGAACAAGGTTATGATATCTCTGAAAGAGAAATGCAGAAGAGATGACCGAAGGTCTAAGGTCGCAAATTTTCTCAGGTCAAGGGTGGTGTGAGGTCGCAAATCTAAGGAGGTCGCAGGTCATAGATTTGCTTGAGGTCGCAGGTCGCGAATTTCCCAGGGTCGCAAGTCGCAGAGGTCACCAGGTCACTGAGTCGCATCCCCTACTAAATGCCCGACAGCGCGACCCAACGACCCAACGAATAGGTCGCAGGTCGCACATTTACCTGGGTCGCGAGGTCGCAAATCCAAGGAGGTCGCAGGTCGTGGATGGCCCGAGTTGCGAGGTCGCAAATCCAAGGAGGTCGCAAGGTCGCAGATCTGCTCGAGGTCACAGGTCATAAATTTCTCCAGGTCGCAAGTCGCAAAATGGACTAGGTCGCAAGGTAGCTCAACAGTCGAGAAGGCGAAAAGTCAGGGAGTCAAAAGGGCAGGCTTTGCTCTAGAAATTTTTCCTTTGGGAACTTGTAAAAGATATTTTGTTTGGGACTTGAGCCGAGTATATTGTATTACCAGAGGATTATACATTTAAGCATTAATACAAGAATTTTGAAAAACCCCTTTGTGGATCTGATGTTGTCATGTGTATGAGCACTATTGAGTATTATGTTTTCAGTTTCTGAACATCTTTAGATTAAGGGAACTATATCTTTAACTCACATCACAGTTACATAACAGTTTGCTAAGTATGTTAATGATGGTTGAGTTTATTCCACTTTCTTAGCAAATGTTGATGACTTTGTTTATCTGCGTTTGTGTTATCATTTAAAACCTTTAGGAAGTGAAGGGTGTTCTCGCCATGAGGAACTGTTTCTTTCATGGTCAGAACAACTTACAGGCATGAACCTAATGAAGTGTTGCTAACAACACTTCCTTCGGTCTTCATGCTTTATTATTTTCTCTTGCTACTCATAGTGTCATATGTACATTTAATGCATCAATCATATGTCTTGTATCAGTTGATTAGGTGTGTATCCACTGTTTTATAGAGTTTAATCAGGACCCAAAGCAAAGGAGAAATCAGTGGTAGTTGGACCCACACCCCGGACGGGATCCCTATTCCAAATGGTTCAAGGTCTAATTGGGACCTTTTACCGGGGAGATACCCTGTTGCTGGCAGGACATATTTTCCCGTCAACAGAAGGCCAAAAGAGTGTTGGGTATGTGTTATATTATTTCCACGACTAGACCAACGCGCTATACATTGCACTGGGCACAACAGGGGGGTTAGAGGGGGGCGGCAGCCCCCCCTGTCATGGTCTGGGGCAGCGCCCCGACAAAAATTTTTTTGGGGTGCGGACCCACTCATAGGCCGACCCACCCATGTTTTGTGCATGATTTTGCACATGGTTTTGGGGTACGATGGTTTTTGGACCCTGGTGTTTTGTAGATCCTGTCAAGGGAACTATGGTTATGTTCTAATCTAGGGTTAATGAATTGGGGTTTATGTATGCTTCGGCATGTATATATATGTGTTGTAACACTAAAAGGAATATAATGAAAAATCAAGCTGGTCATCCCAATTTGGGATCCAAGGAAAAATCTCTATGTTTATCTGTTTTATGTTTTATGCTCTCACTATTGTTTATTTTCTGTTATAAGATTCGTGTGTAGATAATTTCTGTTCAGGGTTAAAACCTACACATAGATAATCAGATTCTTAGGCACATGGCCCATCACTATCAGATTCAGAACAAAATTTGCAATGTTGTAATCTAGAGGGGATTTTTGGTCATCTAACCTACTATCATTAGATGGACCGAAGTACACCATGTAAGACCAATTTTAACCTAAGTAAAATTGATTTCACTATGTAAAATAACTTAATAAACCACATTTATTAGGTTGTTTATGGTCTAAACAGGAAACCCCAAAAGGAAATATTAAACAAATCTATATTTTTTTTATTTTCCTCATGGAATAATTAATTAAACAATAATTTAATTATTATTCCTCATCATGTTTAACCCAAAACAAAGAAATTAATTAGATAAATCCTTATTTATCTTATTATTTTCTAGGAATAACTGTTTAAATCTTATTTAAATAATATTCCTTGTTAAATATGACTAAATCACTCATAAATAATTAAATAAATCATTATTTATTTGATTATCTTTCAACCACTTCCTTAAAATGATAAATAAATCATTTATTTATTTATTATTTACAAATAAAGGGATTTGACCCAAGTCAAATACTTTTTCCCTTCAACAAATATAATAAAATATTCCATAAAAGGTGGATCTAGATTTGGTTAACATTATTTTAATCATGCACCAAGATCTAGAATGACCCAATATTTTGTTATAAATAGGAGGGTTTTTCCTACCATTCTTCACCTTTTGTTGCCTATGAGATCACTCTGGATCTAAACTCTTGGTCTGACTTTGAGCCATTATCATTGTCATATTTTCCATTATTTGCTGTGTGAGCTCCCTTTGAGTTCTATCTTTGTCTGTGTTTTCTACACCAACAGGAGAGAGAAATGCTAGATCTGAAGTGCTGAGGACTTCCAAGAACCCATCCCATTGAGGAGAATTGGATACGCTTTCTTGTTTTCCTCCCAGATGCCCTTAATACATAAATTCTTTCAAAAATTGTTCTTGTCTTGTCTATTGGATATATGGAGCAAACCCTTCTTTTTACTACTTAATGTCTTTCTATGCATAGATCTGGTTTTTTGCAGCTCTTGTCTTGATCAACTAACTGCAGATCTAAAGATATTAGCAGCCACTTTTGATGTTAGGGCTATTAGTTATGCGTAGCTAAAGTGGTATTTTTTCGTACGCTTCGACAAAGGATTCATACTAACAATATTTATTAGCTTGAGTCCTCTAGAGGTCAAATGAATCAATTTCCTCTCTTTTAGAAGCAAGTTGTTGGATCTTCCTAGTCTTCAGATTCTTTCAGTATTTGGTGGAAATTGATCCTCATCTCATGGATTCGACCCCCTGAGGTTAGGATGAGTTGTTTTAAGGTCTATATCTTCTTCTTATTTCTCATTAGTAAGGGTTGGAATCAGTTGGATGCTTGGACTTTGAAAAGACACAATTTGTATCAGGTCTGAGCAGGAATATTAATCAAATTTGCGGCTATTTTTATGGGATCCCTATGGTATGGTTTTTAGTTTCAATTTATCCTTTTGTGCTCACATGTTAGAATGTTTTTTTTTATTTTTTTATTTCATCCATCATTTCATTGCTATTAAGTGAATGTTTTCAAGTTTGATGAACATAATCCATAATTTTTATGCTCTGTTTTGGGTAGACATTCACTGCCTGTAATTTCTTCAGTTTAGAAAGAACCCATGATTTCACCATGCTCTTTCTAGCTCCTCATCTGTCTTGAAATCCTAAAGTGCTAAATCATTGTGCCTACCTTGCCCCATAGAGCACCCTACAAATTTTGACCTATTTTTCCTTGCCCTGACAATTTAACCCCTTCTCTTCCAGCACAACCCTATACAATCAAATCAAAGCCCTGAGCTACTATACCTAGCCTAATATATTCTTTACTCAACCATCTTGGCTATGATCCTTACGGAGAGAGCTCGATCCTTTCTTAGTAGGGCTAGCTACTTGGCTAAGCATGGTTTGTGGTTACCTCAGAATTTCCTTCTTCAGCTTGAGGTTCAATATGAGTGATAACAGTACACATAGGGGTAGTGTTATATAACTCATATTATCCATCCTCCAACCATATATGGTTATCATGATCAATGAAAGGTTGGGTTGGAGGATATAACACTAGTTGTTTAGATAAAGGCCCATTTTTTATAGTCATGTTTCCGGCTCGACAACTAATATAATCATCTGTAGTGGCCAACCAAGGTCTCCCTAAGATGAGAGGATAACCATTAAACTTGGTTTTTGGTTGCAGGACCAGGAAATATGTAGGATACTCCAATGAGTCAATGGTAACCATAACATCCTCAACAATTCCTTTCAGAGTTACTGTGGACCGATCTGCAAGTTGCAGAACTGTTGTGGTTTTCCTCAAAGTCCCTTGGAGATTAAGTTTCAACATAGTTTCCTTGGTCATGATATTGATGGCAGCCCCTAGATCAATCAGAGTGTTGGGAACTATGACACCATCTATATGAACATTGAACAACTGGACTACCAAGGTCCAGGTATTTGGGAAATATCACGTTCCCCAGCATAAGGTCAGATAGTTTTCCTACCACATTGATGGTGGGGGTATCTCTCTTCCTTCTCCCAGGCTTCTTGAAGCACTTTTCTTTGATGAGAATATTGTAGTAGGTATATCCTTAAAGGCCTAGAGAAGTGGTATATTTACAAAAAAAAATTCCAATTCTCCTAGGAGTTCAGTCTCCTCTGGGGTGTGCTGACTAGGGTGGACCAAGCGCTCGGGAAAAAGAGGTTGTTGGATCTGAGTGTTATATTCTTCCTTTTCCTCCTCAACCTATACAGGTGGATATGGGGGATGGTTATCTGGGAGTACTCTTCTTGGCCTAAGATTAACCTCTTGGATCTCCACAGCGTAAGCTGGATGGGATGTTTCTCCAATGGGAGCCTAATGTGCCAGTCTGTTGTTCGGGTTCGGATTAGGTTGTGTAGGTATAGGTAGCCTAGGTGGAGCAACATGAGTAAGCTAAATTTGAGGTTGGGGTGGAGGCATTAGAGCAGGCAGTTGATTTTTTTGAGGCTTCATACTACTGAAATGGTTGGTTTACTAGCTGAGGATGATATTAAGGGTTGGAAGTCCAAGTAGGAGGTGTAGACCAGGATGGAGGAGTGGGGGTGTACCAATGTTTCATGGGTGCATTCTGAGTGTTGTAATAGTAAGAGTAAGGCACACCTTGCATACCTTATTGATATAGACAAGGGACTTGAGGCCTTCTCTGGTTGATGAAACAGAGTTGCTCTGGAATTGTTTCCCCACCTTGATATACAAATTTAAGTCCAGGTAAGGAGGGACACTTGTCTGTGGCATGATTCTCTTCACAGACTAAGCACACCTCTATGAAATTTAGTGGACATTCATTTCTTGGGTGCTTCCTAGTACATCTAGGACAAAATATGTCCAGGGCTCTATCTGCTTCCTCTTACTTCCTTTCGACCTGCATTGTGTCCATTTGCAAAACAAAGGTGTGAAGAATGTCACTCTTGAAGTCGTCTATCATGTTTCCAATCTCATGTTTTATGAAGGTGGAAGAGGAAGGGGTATAGGATGTACTTTGGCTAGCTCTACCCTTCTTCCTAAATTCCCTAGAATGGTTCTGGAAGACAATTTTGATTGTTTCATAGGGTTGTTGGTAGATATCTCCTCCTGATAACATATTCAAGGTTTCTATAACCTCTTCACTGATCATTTGAAGAAGTAAAAGTTTAAGTGAGTCAAGATCAAGAGTACAATTGGCTCTCTTATAGTTAAATTAAAACCTATCTTCATAATCCTCTAGGGATTCATCAGGCCCTAGAGTCATCCTAAATATCTCATCCTTAGTTTCCTTGGACCCACAGTAGTATTTTTACTTTTTGCTGAAGGTCTCTTCCATCTGTGCCTAGGTAGTGATGTTATCCCCAGGCAGACCCATGAACTAGCATAAGGTTGCATCCTTAAGGGTGGATGGGAATAGCTTCAACTTATGATCTCATAGGTGTAGTCATAAGTCCTAAAAACAACAACAAATTCAAACATGAATGCATCAGGGTCCTCAGAGGTAAGTCCATGGAAGTGTGGAAGAGATGAGGGGCTAATGTTTTTCATCTTAGTTTCCCCATCTACCTCTCTTATGGGAAAGGCTCTCTAGGTCCCAGCCATGGTTAATATAGGTGAAGTAGGTCCCTCAATTGAAAGAAGGTCTTCTTCTTCTTCCCCAATAGGATTCTCAAAATGTTTAGAAGGCTCTCCTATAGGGGGTTCAATCTCACTACCACTGAAGAAGAGTGAAGGGTGGCTTGGAGGTGATGTGGGGGATTTAGGTAAGATTTTTCTTTGGGTATTCCTAGTCCTACGAGGCATGAAAATCAGATCTTTTTGTATTTTTTCAATATTTCTGAAATGACATGAAAAGAAAGCAAATAAGAAAATAATGCTAAAAAATATCAAAACATCTACTAGACACCTCCCCGGAAACGACACCAAAAAGTGGTGAGCCCTGGTATTGCACCAAGAGTGTTGCAACTCCCAAGGGATGCCCTACTTTACTTTATCAACCTGGGGTTTGTAAAAAATTGAAGGTGACAGTGCTATATACATAGCAGATGCACTTTGTTCTTATCATCCTCTTTTGCTCTAAAAAATGGAGATGCGATGGAGGAAAAAGTTGAGATATGCGATGTCGCAATCACAATATCGTAAGTTTAAAAGGGATAGTAGTAAATATTAACAGGAAAGAACTAAAATGTGTGAAGTGAAAAGTGCGATGGGGAAAAATTTGCGGGTTACGATTTGTGATGTGTTAAGTTGTGTGAAGTGCGAAGTGCGACGAGTGATGTGGCGAAGTTATCGTGTCAGTGGAACGAGCGGTAAGTGTTATGCGAAAAAGGTAAATGATGCTATTTGTGATTTCGCAATATCGCAATCGGCAGTGGGAGCGGTAAGTGCAAATGGAACAAGATAAATGATGTGAAGTGCGATGAGGTAAGTTTTGCGAAGTGCGATTTGCAATGGGCGATGTGGTAGTGGGACCGGCGACAGAGCGCGATCGCAATATCACAATTGGAAAACAAGTGGTAAGAGTTAAAGGAAAAAGGGAAAAGTTGTGATTTGTGAAGTGTGATGTACGGTAGCAGGAATTTCAAGGAGGAAGGCAGAGGTTAGATTTTCAATGGTTTTCAAGCATTTTTGCGTTAAAATGAGTCCAATGATTATGAACGATAGAATGAAGGAATAAGGCAGGCAATCAAAGAAGGAGAGCGGTAAGTCTTCAAGGCAAAAGGTAAGGGCTGCGAAGTGCGATTACAATATACTGTGGTAGAAACTTCGAGGAGGAAAGGAGGAAGATGGGGTTCGATGGTTTTTTTCAAGTGTTTAGTGTTAAAAAGGTAAATGAAACCGTGAATAATAAAAACAGAGGAATAAGGCGGCTAAAGGGTTTAAGTGCTTTTAGGGGAAAAGGTGAGTGCAACAGTTGAAAATGAGTGGAAAACAGGAGGAAATGGAGGCGGAGAAACAAGGCTTAGAGGCGTAACGCAGAGATGGAAATAGTGAACCTAAATCAATGTTTTTGGCCTGTGGGAAGGTCTACCCTGCTCAAAATCTATTGACAGAGATGAGAGGGGGAGGTTTGACCACAAATTTTGGAGTTTTCCCTCTATCCTACTAGTCACAAATAAAGTTAAAACCACAAAAACCTACTATAAGCAATACTAAGCAGCAACTTGAAACATAAATGCAATTATCAGAATACGAAGCTAACGAAATAACAGAAAGCAAAGAACAGTACAACAGAGAGGCCGAAGCACATGGATTGGGCCCTAACCCACAAGCCTATCTCTATGAAATTTAAAATTAGTTAAAGGAAAACAGTCTGATCATTTCATTAAAAAAATAACCTCATCCATCTTTGAGAGTGTTGGGGTTCCCATGTTTTGGCAGATTTGGAAATACCAAAAGATGAGACAACATCAGAACCACTTTGGGGCCCTAGGATCTAGCCCTCCTAGACCCGGAGAGGGATCTCTCCAAATAGAGAAAAGAATGATATATCTTTGAAGCTCAAGATGAGATGTTAGGCTAGTTATGAAGCACAAAGGAGGTTTTAAATGATTTGGTTGGTTGGTTGCTGGGTTGGTTATGGGATCATAAACTGAGAAGGTAATAGGAGAAAAGGAACGAAGCAGCAGGAAGTTTCAGCAAAGGGGATAGGTCAAGACAGTGCCATCCATTGGGATATGGAGTCATGAAAGGAGAATTACTTCCAACAACTAGCCAAGGCTTTCAGAGGGCAAGTCATCCATACTAAAGGATCTTTTAGATAGATGATGGAATGGAACATTAAGAAGAGAAGGTGAAAAAGGAAAGTAGCTCAATTTCTGTCTATAGATCAGGTAAGAGGTCATTTAACTCCAGACCTGCTTGGACATACTCAAGGGCAGCTCTCAAAGAGGGACAGAGGGGCTGCTTATAGATTGGACCAGATGTCATTTAACTCCAGGTCTGCTTTAGCAACTCCAACGGAAAACAGAGATAGGATTAACAAAGGGATCTTAGGAGGGTCAGCTGGTTGCACAAGGATCCCAGTGGACAGGGCTAACTCTAATCCCCAGTGGTCCCAAATCTTCCAGCTTAAACTCGACAAGAACATCTGAGAACTGATTCATTTAATTCATACATCAGAGAGTATGCAATATCATCCACTACACTGGTTAAATCAACTGAAAACAATTCTCATATAGCACATAATGTAGAAAACATTAAAGGTAGGGAGAGCAGGAAACATAGGGCACCTAACAAGGGTGAATCCTATGTTATACTTCTGTTTCCTAACAGAAGAACATGAAATAGTATGAAAATGTGATAAACAAAGTTAGGAAAAACATCACCAATAGTAATAGACCAGGATCCTGTGAAATGTGCTTTGATTAATTGATGCAAAACTAGTCATGTACAATAAGCCCAATGGCTAAATACGATCAAGACTTTCTCCTCCCAGCCTATTATGTACAAACTACTCTGTAAATCCCTCCCAAGACTGTTCTAACAGTCAAACTGAATCCCTCTAATAGCAACGGCCGAACAACCGAACAACAACCTTTTACAATATGTTCTTCTGGATTCTTATAGTAGAAAACATAGCAGAAGATGGTAGGTGAAGAATTAAATGAAGAATTAACGCTCAGAAGAGGAGGAAGGTCGCAATCCATTTTGCTTTAAATCTTTGCATTTACCTCTGGCACTTTGGCTGCAGCACTACTGCCCTTTTCTGTTGACCGGACAAACTGGTGAAATAATGATGCTAGGGTCTCCGTATCATGTAACAAATGCTCCTGATAATGTAGGACTGCTGATAGGGCAGATAATCTTCTCAGGGGCACGGTGTATAAATAAAACTACATGGGCACTTCGTCCTCTGATGAAGAAAAACATTTCTGATGGTGTGAAAACCCTGATGTTACCTTATACCATGCACAGGATCTCCTGTTCGATCCTCGGGGTCTTCAAAATTGTACCTTTTCCTTCTAGAAGTCCTTGTAGAAGCTCATAAGTCTTCCACTTCTTGCCTCGAGCTCTCTGCTATGCGTCCGAGCTTTAATGGTGCCGGAGAGGGTTTGCAGAGTTTAAGCTCTGTTCTTGGATGAATTTATGGCGCAAACACCCCTCCAGACACTTTTTGTAACATCAGCTTCTGAATGTAGCCTCTACGCATGATATTCTTTGATTCCTCCATCACTGTGACAGAGATCGCGCATCATGGCGGTCATTCCCTGTTGAAAACCCTGCAAAATAGGTAAACTGGTTGATAAAACATACATGGGGGTGGCAAACACGATGGAGACGATCAGAGTAGCCATGCAGAACGAACAGACGGCGGAATTGTGCAGGAACACGGTGGAAACCTTCATGGCATGGAGAAAGGTGGCGGAATGCAGTCGCAGGTGGAGAAAATGAAATTTCAACGAAAAACATTGAAAATGGCCCTTTTGGACGAATAAATATGAATGGTCGGGAAGATTGTGCGGAGGGTACACGTGGAGATGACGTGGTAGGACCGGGAGACAGTGGAATAGTCAACAGTAGGCGGACGAATCTAGACCGTCGATCGTGGCGGGATCAACGGTGGAGGACGATGGACGGCGGGCCATGGCATGAGCTATCGCGTGCGCAATTACATTAAACTTCGTGCATCTTGGACGAGCGATAGCCATCGGATGGCCTGCTCCAGATCGGACGGTCTACGGCAATTTCGCTGGGCATCTGTGTCCGGACAATAACGCGCGATGAATGGATTTAACGGGCGGGGACGGCGGTTTGGAAATCGTACAGGAGGACAGATGTCAGGCGCTGAGTGGAATCGCTGGGAATTGGAGAGAAACCGCCTACCGTGCATAAGCGGTGCGAAGGAAACTGGTGGGTTTGGAATAGTCGTATGGGGACCACCGGCATCGGGCGCACTGCAGACCATCAGATCATCATGGAAATGGACGGCGATGGCGTGATGAGGAACATGAGCGGATAGGCCAGGGGGGTATCGGGTTTAACATTCACCGTTCTATCAACCACGATCAACGGCTGACATCGCGCCCGATAGGAAATGGGGGAATAAGCGCCTTTCATACTGGCGGATGGTTACAGCGCTGGATCGCATGGAGGAGAAGGCGCGGGGCTAGCGGAGAAGTGGCTGAGGCCTATTACAAGGTCATAAGTGGGTTTTTAACCCATTTTAAACAAAATTAAAGGCTAGAAGGGGTAATGATAGAAGGACTAAGGGGGATTTTGGTGAGACAAGGGTAAGGGTAAGAATCAAAAGGGATTTTGGAGGGGTTTAGAGGTTTGATAGGGAGGAATAGAAGGGAACAAAAACAATTTGAAAGAAGGAGGAAAAAGGGAAAAAAGAGACATTTTGCAGGGGTACAAGGGGTAAATGCAGGCCTTAGGGAAATGAACCAGCAGAGGGGACTTGTATAAGGCGAAGCACAGAGAGACCTCAAGGATGATGTGTCTTCAGGGGAGATGCATTCCTTGAAGGTCTCCAAAATGATATAGCCCCCAGATTGCTTGTCAAGAATTTCATAGGGGGGCTAACAGAGAGTTTGATCACCAAAATAATAAAACTTAATAACTTGCAACAAAGTTCCAACTAGAATCGACTAACTGACTAACTCTTCCTAGCTCTATCTCTGCTCTATTTATTCTATAGGGCATCTACCAACAACTCCCTAGAAAATGGTGATTGAGTCTACTTGACTTCCAGTGAACAAGGATTGGGTGCACTCTTCTTTGAGTTGCTTGGTTGCCTTCGGAATTCGAATTGCTGGAGAGAATCCTTGGGGATCCTTTGGCTGCCTTTGAGGGTGGAAAATCCTCCTATAATTCCTCTTTGTTTTCCCCTTTGAGTCCTTATGATAAAATCCTTATAAAAATGATTAATAATTCCTGATTTTTTGCACTCAACCTTATATTAGGAACTCAGATTATGTTAGCCTAAATCACCACCTATACTAGCATAATATATCCAAATAATAATAAGAATGGAAGAAAAATATATCTAAGAATGAAAAAGGTGTCTATTAACCCCTCAAAATATGTCTAATGATGGAGCTCATCACCAGGATTGGACAGAGTTTTGGACATCCATGGTTTTGTTGATGCAGACTGGGCTAGAGATCTAGACCAAAGAAGATCTACAAGTGGGAATGTGTTTAGCCTATTTGGAGGTGCAGTCAGTTGGATGAGTAAAAGATAATCTGCAGTGGCTCTTTGAACTATAGATGCATAATACATGGTAACCACTCATGCACGCAAGGAAGTAGATTGGTTCCAGATATTGTGTTCAAGTATGGGGTTGGTGCAACGAGCTATAAGGATAAAATGTGATAGCCAAAGTGAAATTTTCTTGGCTAAGAACCTCGCTTATCATTCAAATACAAAGCACATTGATGTTCAATATCACTTTGTGACAGGTATGGCTAAGGATAAAAAGGTGTTGATGGTAAAGGTGGACACTTTGAAGAATGTTGTAGATGCATTGATGAAGTCTATGAGCACTCAAAAGTTATCTTGGTGTAGAGAAAGAATGGGTGTTGCAAGGCTAGACTAATGACTAAGCTCTCCTATTGTTATGAAACCAACTCCAGAAATAGAATAAAAGAGAGATCACCACCTTAGAAATCATCCACTTCGAGGGGGAAACCTCTTTTAAATTACATAAATGAACAATTATTGTATCATTCAAATGAAGAAATGTTATTTATATATATAGGAGTCCATGGCGTCACAATATAATCCTTGCTGACCTAACAAAAATAATGCAATGGCACAACAATAACAATAGTGGCTTTTTATGGGGCACAATTATAACAATATGTGGGCTAGAGGGGTACAACAATAACAATAAGGGGGCTACACTAACAACAATAAGGGAATACACTAGTAATATAGGGAACTAACACCTGTGCCCCCCTACGGAAAGAAAACAAGAAGTGGGAGAATGTTGGGTATGTGTTATATTATTTCCACAATTATTTGCACGCACGAGGGGCAATGGCCCCCCATGTACGTTGTGCTAGGCATAGTGGCGGGGGGGGGTTAATAAGCGGCGGTAGGCCCCCCGTGTCCAGGGGTTCACAGGGGGCGGGTAGTCCCTTACGCGAGGTCCGAGGCAGTGCCCCAAGATTTTTTTTTCTTATTTTTCGGTGGGCGGACCTGCCTATGGTTTTAGGGCATGATGGTTTTTGATCCCTGGTATTTTGTAGATCCATTCAAGGGAAATACAGTTATGTTATAATCTAGGGTTAATGGATTAAAAGGAATATAATGAAAAATCAAGCTGGTCGTCCTGATTTGGGATCTAGGGGAAAAATATCTGTGTATATTTGAAGGACGATTTTCTACTTACTTAGTTGAAAATAGATCCTCTTGGTCCTCCGTTATCTTGCTATCAAACCCTTGGAAGCTCTCTCCTTCTCCATTTTTAAGCTCACAATGAAAAAATAAGGAGGTATGAATTTCTTTTATAGATTATTTTGGCATTCTTATGAATATTCCATTTTTAACTTTTAGGATTTGGATCATTTTTTCTTTATAATGTGTTTTCTAGTATACCTTTTTCATGAGTATTTGGGAGTGAAATTTTGCATCTATCATCATAAGATACCATTTTCTATAATGAACCTGAGGTATGATGATTTTACTGGCATATAGGGGTAGGCCATTTTCTTTGATATTACATTTTGGTTGTCAGCACTATTTTTATGCCTTAGGTTCGATCCTATAATGTTGCGACTTTCACCACTTCCTATATGAATTTCATAGCTTGGAGGTAGAGCTTACCTGGTCATGGATACCCTAAAACTTTCTTCTTGAATTAGTGTCCATGTAGTCATTTTTATTCACTTTTCGAAATCCTTCCTTCTGACCCACCATGAGCTAGAATTTGAGCCTCATGTCCTCTTATATGTCATATTTTTGGCCGTACCCTAGGAGGATTCCACACTTTATACCTTGTGATTTCCATTTTTTATTAGCCTATTTTTTTATTTTGAGCCTTGGTTTGTCCCTTCCATCATCATCATCTTCTTGGCCTATCATTCACTTTCACTTGGTGTTTTACCTTTCTTGGAGGAGCTTTTGTGATGAGTGGTCCTATCAGCTATCCTCTTTTCCTCTTTATCTCATGAGTAGTTCCACCATTACTGAAACTAGTTGTGATCCACCGTACCACTTGTTCCTTGAATTCTTTAAGCTCTTTTCAGATTCCTTAATTTAGAAAATATTTTCGAGTGAACTTGTCTATTTCACACTCGTTAAAGTAATTGAAGCATCGCCTACCTAGTATAAGTTTAACCCTTTTTCGTACTAGAACAAATTATTTAAGAAAAATAAATACCATAATATAATGTGGCTAGGAGGTTTCCCCCTTGTATACTTTTATCTCTTATTCAGGCTTGGGGGAAAAATTCATGAAAAAGGAAATTATAAAAAGAGAAGGGAGGGATTTTTTTTTCCATTAGTCGTCAAAATGGAAACTGTTTGGTCAATTTAGTGTGTCCTAAATTGCTAACATAAATTATCAACCAGGGATTCGTAAGCTGACGACGTGTGGCGCACTATATGTGCAAGATAACCTATCTCTTACTTTTTGTCGTTTTTGAATTTTTATAAAATTCTAAAAGACAAGTATGGAGACAAATATTCAAGACAATGATGTCCTTCTAATGGTTTTCCAAACTTCAAAAGAATTTTAAAACACACAATGAAAAAAATAATTCCTAAAAGGAAATGAAAATTGCATCACTATTCTAATCAAGCAAACAGTGAACTATTGATCATGAAACTCATTATCCTTGCTGTCCGGAATCGGCAATCCAATTCGTACTCAAAAGAATTTAGTAAGTTAAAAACTAAACCAAATATTCGACCCCTCACCCATTAGTCTATTTATGGCTTTCGGAGGCTGTGTAACCTTGAGCAATATGATGTATTTGAAAAACTAATCTGGAAACTACCACTGTAACCTTCAATCCTCACCATTAGTCGGCCCCTATGGCTTTTAGGAGAATGCTTGAAAGGAAATTACATGAGCAATTTTTAATATCTAACTTGCGAGAAAAAATAACTAATATCAAACTACACACTCATACTTCAATCCCTCACCATTAGTCCAGCTATGGCTTTCGGAGGTAACTGAAAATGACATGAGAAATTTAATATATCTAACTTGTAGAAAAGTAAACTAATATCAAACTACACACTCATACTTCAATCCCTCGCCATTAGTCCAGCTATGGCTTTCGGAGGTAATTGAAAATGACATGAGCAATTTAATATTTAATCTAATTACTAAAGCAAATGTGCACGATTGAAATAAACAAACAGTGCTGGAATTAAACAAAAACTAAGAAAATTAAATTAGCAGAAGGACAAGATGGATTTCATGTCATTAGTCATTATAAAACTATGTGCAAATGCCCGGGCTGCCATGAAAAATTATGCTAAAAGCTATGATTTCAGAAAGCAATCTAAGTAAGGAAATATGACAAAACAAAATTGAAAGCAACTTATCTAGAAAACATGCAAAACCTCCTTGAATAGCAGGGGCCCTCTGCTACCAATTTGGTGTAGTCCTTCTTCAGCTCCTTAAAATTGTAATCAAAACACCATCAAGGAACTTCTTTATTGAAAAACTTCACAAATCTACATCCCACTCCATCTTAAGCTTTGTTACAAATCTACTTCTTCATTACTTCCTCATTACTTCCTCATTACCTATGATAGGAGAAAGCGTCTCCTATTTATACAAAATATGAGGAGTCATCTCATTAATGGGAGTCCATGAATCTCTCCCTCCATCTCTAGAGTTACAATCAAAATAGGAAATGATAAGACACATGTCTTTCTAGAGTTTCAACACAACTTGAGGAATGAGACACATATTCTCTTAGAGTTTCAATACAACAAGGAAGTGAGACACATATCCTCTTGATCCCATAATCTTCTCCAACCAAATTCGAATTTGGCCTTAGAGTGCCACATAAGGGTCTTCTAGAAGTCTCCTTTTGACCTACACATGTCACAAAACTCATAACACATATATAGATATATGAAACTATGTTAATTTTCTGTTTCTAATCATAAATTCACTTAAAATACATAAAATAAATAACTTTGGAAAACAAGGATCCTAACCCATATATTTATGAAAATGGTTACTTGATGTAGGGTTTTAAGTCAAATGGCTATGAAATAGGAGCTAAATGGTTATGACATAATGGAAATATGTATGAATATGGAGAACACTTTTGAGACTCAACATACCCCCCAACTGAAGTTGTTGCATGTCCTCATGCAACTATTGCAATGATTCATTTGTCCATGAGTTGATCTTTTATGAGTTTTGACTCATATATATTCATTCCAAACTTTGCTTCTTGATATTTTCCTTTTTGGCAAAGTATAATACATTTGATTGCAACATTTTTTATTTTTATTTTCAATGGTTGGTTCTTGTGTGACAACCATTTTTTTTTTTTTTTTGAAGCATTGGTTCTTGTGTAACAATGCTTTATTTTCTTTGTTGCATCAAAGTTCATGAAAACATTTAGAATCAATTACTTCATCAATGAATTGATCATTTGCAAAGCATATAATCTTTTGGATCATGTTGCAACAATAGTTGGTTGGGAAGTATATGTGTATGGAAATGAAATGAAAATGTGTGATAGTGTATGACATGTGGATATGAAATGATGTCCCTTCCCCCCAACTAAAGATATGACAATGTGAAAAAAGGGAGTGAGGAATTTTTCCAAAGTTACAATTTTAGCATTCTAATTAATTACATGACTAGAAATTAGAAAACAACATACCTTCACTTACCTTAAATGTGGATAAGTTGTGTATGTGTGGTGGCTGCAAAATTCTGATCATATTCTTCTTCAAGTGGCTGAACAAGAGGAGTCATGGATAAAGAGATAAGATGACTTTTATTGCTTCTACTAAAACTTGCTGAATCTGCTCCAAAATGCTGAAAATAATAGTCTTCATGTCTTCAAAACTCATTGGCATAATTCCTACTATGTGAAAAGATGTTCTGATATCGAACATAGTAGGAAATTGTTGACTTAGTGGTCATTAATGGATGCCACTAGTCAACACGAGAATTCTCACCATTGATGACAATGAGAATCAAGATGCCCAAACACATCTTGCTAGGTACGAATGATTTTGCTGATGTCAAGTCACCTAGAAGATCTGACAAACAAGAGACATTAATGTATTCCCATTATTTGTCAGCGTGAGAACTTGCCATTAAGGCATGCAAGCCTCAAGGTGTTTTACAAAGAACTTAGACTCAAAGGACTATAGACTCAATAGTTTTCATTGAAGCAGGGCTTATTTGCGGAATGAAAATGACAAGAAATGGAAGAATAAAATGGAAGATGGAAATGGAGAGTAGAAATGGAAATGGGCAATAAGCATGTGAATGAGCCTCTTGCTTTTATTTGTGGGTTATGAATGGAAAAAAAGAAATGGAAAGTGGATGTGAATGTAAATGGAAAACATGAAGTGAAATGAGGTGAATGGTTTATTATGAGGTATGGATGTGATGGAGACAATGGTATCTGAAAGTTTTTCAAGTGTTTGGATCTGATTTTACATCAGCATATTTCCTCTTTGTTGCTGATCATCCTCTTATGAAATAAATTGGTCTCTTAGAGAGACACCATTCTCTTGTAGTCATTTGTCCTTCCTCCTGGAACCTGCAAAAAAAACTAATACTTCTTCTGTAATGGAATGTAAGATTATCAAAGGAGAGAGGTGATCAATCTCTCTAGTTATGATATTTACACACAAAACTAAGAATTTGTATTAATGAAACAAGTTTTCAAAGGAAAAATCAAAAGAATTTATACCTGTTTTGGAATTAGTGCCTCAAGTTGAATGTAGATTCTTTTCAGCAATTTATTTCATTATTTACCATTTCAAACTCTAATGATGGATTTCTCATTGTATAGATCTTGTTGAGACCTTTCCAACGATACTTGAATCATCAAAATCTTATTTTGTATGAGAAAGTTAGGCTGATTTGAACAATGAGGTTTTTCAGCTGCGAAATTGGAGAACAGCGGCGGAATTGGACTTTAGCTGCGGAATTAGAGAACAACTGCGGAATTGGAGAACAGCTGCGGAATTGGACTTTAGCTGCAGAATGTCAACGGTTTCTGTAGCTAAAATCTTGAATAAAAAGTTAGCCATTAATCTTTCATCATCAGTCCAAAATTAATCAATATCTTCAGAAAAGTGAACAAATAACTTATTCATTTCATTGATTCAAAATTATACATTTTTTTTTTTTTTTTTTTTTAACAACAAAAGAGAAATGCATTTTTTTTTTTTTACATTTAAAAAAAAAGAAAATATATATACATATATAATTTAAACAAAACAATTTATTAAATAAGAAAATTAAAAATAAAAACTAAAAACAAAAATGTCATTCTCCTATTGTATACAAGCGAACTCCAGAACACCATTAATAATTCTTCTTCCCACAAAAATATCCTTTGCTCAAATTGTAAAAGAACAATGCATATGATTCACAAGCATTGCAGTGTAGCTTCCAGTAATTCTTTAATGCATGGTAGGATGGAGGATGCGAGGCGTACTGGTGTCTTTGATGGACTTATCCTTATAGGCAAAGATCTCACAATTGCACCACTACAGTTCAATGCAAGTATGGCACTTTCAGCCATTACAAATTCAACAAATGCGATACGAGTGGAATGAACATGATCTCCAAGTAGTCTCAGGCGAATCATAAACATATGGAATCCACATTGCTCAAGGTTGATAGAATTTGTATTCAACTTGGATTCTTCTTCCTGTAGATCAGGAAACCGAATTATGGCTGAAATGAATGCAGAGTGTCGTTCAAAATCTCCACTGTGCAAACAGAAAACCGTTTTTCCTCACGCGGCAAGCAAAAATGGCCTTCAAAGAACCGAGAAATTCTCCCAGACCGCCACGAATTTCGTAAAACGATTTCTGGGTTATCTAATTGACCCTGTTGGCGAAAACACCCATGTCGTGGATTTTCAAAATTCATTTCAGTTTGATCGGAAAGCGTGTTTAAAAATGACGTGTCAATAACAGTTGCGTTTTTCTGGCTTCTACCTCAGCAACAAAAATCAATTTCTCGTTAGTTCTGTAAGATTTTTGAGAATTAAATCTTTGCATCCTCCTCGTCACCTTCCTGAACATCTCCATCTTGATTCGTCTTTGCAAATATTTCCCATGCTTATCCTTCACCTAAGCATTCTTCAGTTCAATCAAGGCACGTTTTGCCTCTTTGAAAATTTTGTCAATTTCAATGCCTTGTTCTCTTACATGTGGCCATCTTATGAATCTCAAGGAGCGTTTGGTGATGGTAGGCGGCATTGGCAAGACTGACAGGCCTGGTATAATAAAAGGAATTGGCATTTGGGAACTTGACAGGTTTGAATGGCGAGAGATTGCACGAAGGCCTCACAAATTCTTTCAAGGATTCGAGGAATTTGATGATGTCTTTTCCAGCAGTGGTACTGATGAGCTTATATATTTTCAGAGCTATGGTGCTCCTGCATTGCTTGTTTTTGACATAAATCATAGATCATGGAAATGGTCTCAGAAATGCCATGTCACGAAGAGGTTTCCTCTTCAGCTCTTCATAGGATTTTGCTTTGAACCCAGGCTCGGAGTTAGCGTCTAATTCGTCTTTGCAGTGGGACTACGAATTGTTTGTTTTGGAAGTTTATTTTTTATTTTTTATTTTTAATTTGTTTTTGTTAATAAAACTATATGTTATATTTTTAAAAATTAAAAATACACATATATATTTTTCTAAACAAAATGATTTTTTTTTTTATTTGTTTTGTTAATAAAATTACACATGTTATATTTTGAAAAATTAAAAATATACATATGTAATTTACTAAACAAAACAATTTATTGAATTTTTTTTTTTTTTTTAAATGATTTGTTATTAAAATTATATATATTTTTTCAAAAATATACATATATATCTTAGTAACAAAACAATTTAATTTTTTTTTTTTTTTAATTTTCATTTTTTTTTTTTAATTGATTTGTTTAATAAAATTATGTATGTTATATTTTCAAAAATTTAAAAATACACATATATATTCATTAAAAAAAACAATTTTATTGAAATCAAAGTTTTTCATGAAAACAATTTTTTTTTTTTTAAATTGTTGAATCAATTGAAATGATGAAGTTTTATTTTGTCTCCTTTTTTTTTTTAACATAACAATTCTTTTTCTGATCCTCCAGATCACACAAAGTGCAGGAGGAGAGCATACTCAAGAATTATTAATTTTTTTTTTACATAACAATCATTTTTCTGATCCTCCAGATCACACAAAGTGCAGGAGGAGAGCATACTCAAGAATTATTAATTTTTTTAGATGTAAGAAATAAGGCTACCTAGTTACACTTCCCCGGCAACGGCGCCAAAATGTTTGGTCAATTTAGTGTGTCCTAAATTTCTAACATAAATTATCAACCAGGGATTCGTAAGCTGACGAAGTGTGGCGCACTATATGTGCAAGATAACTTATCTCTTACTTTTTGTCGTTTTTGGATTTTTATGAAATTCTAAAAGACAAGTATGGAGACAAATATTCAAGACAATGATGTCCTTCTAATGGTTTTCCAAACTTCAAAATAATTTTAAAACACACAATGACAAAATTAATTCCTAAAAGGAAATGAAAATTGCATCACTATTCTAATCAAGAAAACAGTGAACTATTGATCATGAAACTCATTATCCTTGCTGCTGTCTAAACACAAAAGAAATTGTACTCAAAGAAAAGATTGCAAGTAAAGTAAAACTAAAATCAAATTACATCAACTCATATTCTGACCCCTCACCATTAGTCTAGCTATGGCTTTCGGAGGTAATCATAAACAACTTGAGCAATATGATATCTAATTTGCAGAAAAAGAAACTAATATCAAACTACACACTCATACTTCAATCCCTCACCATTAGTCCAGCTATGGCTTTCAGAGGTAACTGAAAATGACATGAGCAATTTAATATTTCTAACTTGCAGAAAGTAAACTAATATCAAACCACACACTCATACTTCAATCCCTCACCATCAGTCCAGCTGTGGCTTTCGGAGGTAACTGAAAATGACATGAGCAATTTAATATATCTAACTTGCAGAAAGTAAACTAATATCAAACTACACACTCATACTTCAATCCCTCACCATCAGTCCAGCTGTGGCTTTCGGAGGTAACTGAAAATGACATGAGCAGCTTAATATCTAAATCTAACTACTAAAGAAAATGTGCAAGACTGAAATAAACAAATAGTGCTGGAATTAAACAAAAACTAAGAAAAGTGAATTAGCAGAAGGACAAGATGGATTCCATGTCATTAGTCATTATAAAATTATATGCAAATGCCCGGGCTGCCATGAAAAATTATGCTAAAAGCTATGATTTCAGAAAGAAATCTAAGTAAGGAAATATGACAAAACAAAATTGAAAGCAACTTATCTAGAAAACATGCAAAACCTCCTTGAATAGCAGGGGCCCTCTGCTACCAATTTGGTGTAATCCTTCTTCAGCTCCTTAAAATTGTAATCAAAACACCATCAAGGAACTTCTTTATTGAAAAAATTCACAAATCTACATCCCATTCCATCTTAAGCTTTTTTACAAATCTACTTCTTCATTACTTCCTCATTACTTCCTCATTACCTATGATAGGAGAAAGCTTCTCCTATTTATACAAAATATGAGGAGTCATCTCATTAATGGGATTCCATGAATCTCTCCCTCCATCTCTAGAGTTACAATCAAAATAGGAAATGATAAGACACATGTCTTTCTAGAGTTTCAACACAACTAAGAAATGAGACACATATCCTCTTGATCCCATAATATTCTCCAACCAAATTCGAATTTGGCCTTAGAGTGCCACATAAGGGTCTTCTAGAAGTCTCCTTTTTGACCTACACATGTCACAAAACTCATAACACATATATAGATATATGAAACTATGTTAATTTTCTAGTTTCTAATCATAAATTCACTTAAAATACATAAAATAAATAACTTTGGAAAACAAGTATCCTAACCCATATATTTATGAAAATGGTTACTTGATGTAGGGTTTTAGGTCAAATGGCTATGAAATAGGAGCTAAATGGTTATGACATAATGGAAATATGTATGAATATGGAGAACACTTTTGAGACTCAACAGAAACATTAGTCACGTCGCCCTTGAACATGGAACCTGTCTGCTTCATTATATTACAGTTGGGTTTTAGCTTGCCTAGGAGTCATACCATCCATATTAGTCTCTTTACTCCTATGGATGGTTACTCTTCCAGTCATATGAAGCATGCCTCGATGCCTCCTGCATCGTCACATGATATTACATGTGCTCATTATTCATGTTTCCAAGTAAATCTTGTGTCATGTTGCTAGTGTTAAATCATCAAATCCATTAATCTTTGTTATATAAAATAAAATGTTTTTTTTTAAGAAAATTTTCAAAAAGTTATAAATGATTGAAATCTAAATTGATATAGATAGATTTGAAATAAAATACCCCATTTTATTCAAAAATTTTCTTCCAGGTTTGTTATAGATGAAAATTTCTTTCGAATGAATGAGGCTTTGATAGGTTGAAAAGGTAATGTAGGAATCATTTGAAGTTTAGCATATTATATAGATTTATTAGTAACTAGTAGAGTCTATGTTACCAGTGGGTGTTTATAGCCTTGATGGGGTTACTATTTAACCAAAAATGAACTAGTATCCTATTCATATTATAATAAACATTTTCAGAGGTAATTTTTTTTTTTCTCTTTCATTTTGTCTTTATTTACTTTAAAGTCACTATCATAGTTTGGTGGCCAGAAATAGATAATGTCATTCACAAGTTGTAATAAATTTGAATAAGTCGACTCATGAAGAGATCTATTGTATCAAGGTCTTTTGACTATGACCCATTATCTTGGTGTGGTTTACAATAATGATAATGTCAAGTTTATTAGTTTCCTATGATCATGGTAAGCAGGCTCGTGATGATACCTCTTAACTTTAAAGTGTTACATATTTTTGAATTACACACTGGAAAAATTTAAAATAAATGAATGGGGAGGTTACACCTACTCATTATGAGTTTTCGATGACCATTGAAGTAAAAGATGCTACAACTTCATAATAATTGCTTCTTTTATAAAAATAACTTTTCAAATCTAACTCACAACAATTTCGATTTTCAAACTAATTACAAATCAAAAGGATCTATTCATTTTAAATGGCTATGCTAATTCAAAGTTATCTAAAAAGGGATTAAATATTCAAATTTCAATTTATATTTTCACTTTATTCATTATTTCCTTAAAATGTTACCATTTCAATGATTGAGAGAAACTTGTGATGTGTTATTTAAAGGTGTAATACTTTACAACACAATTTATTTGAATAAAAATATTTTATATATTGTACAAAAGAACTTCTGTTCTTTTTAAGAAAAATAAATTTTGAGTATAAGTTCATTGACAAGAAGATTTTGATACTTCCTTTGTAAATATTTGAATATAAAAGTCGATGTGCCTACCTTCTCAAAAATTTGAAAGGGACCAAGCCAAAGTTTTTTAAATTTCGTATGCTTTTCTTTATGCTCATGCACTTTGTCCCATTCTCAAAACCAAGTCTCCAATTTCAAAATTTTTGTCTTTGACTAAAATACTATCAAATGAAGTTTTGACCAATTGTTGATGATGAACATGAACCAAATTAACTTTATTTCTTTCTTATTCCAACTTTATTATTTGAGACACTCATAATTTTAAAGCAGAAGATGGTTGTTCATTAATAAATTGAACTATGGATGATGAAGGGATAGCTATATTTAGGGGTAGGATAGCTTATTTTACATATACCAAATGAAAAGGGGATGTTCCTATTGAAGCTTTCTTAGTTATCCTATCTTCTTATAAAGAAAATTTTAAAGCTTTGTGCCAGTTCTTTTGATTTTGGTCAACAGTTTGTTTGATAATTCTTAAAATATTTTTATTAGTTGATTCTACCAAACCATTTCCTTGAGGATAATAGTTTGTGGAATACTTCAATTTAAATACTCTCTTTAAAGAAAATTTAGTCATTGAATTTCCAGAAAAATAATAAGCATTGTAAAAAATGAGAGCATTAGGAACAACAAACCTGGTAATGATAAAGTGATCAACGAATTAAATTATGATCTTAGAATTGGCTAGCTTCAATGGTATCGCCTCATCCCTTTTCTTGAAATAATCTGTTGCAGTCAAAATATATTTATGTTTCTTGGAGGAATGATGAACGATCTCAACTATTATGTCAAGTCCCCATTGTTCGAAAGGTAGTTCGATATTAATCGGTTGCAATGGAATAGATGGTTTCCTTTATCTTCTTGAAGCAATTTGATAAATTTTTCATTTTCTTTTGTACATATGTGCATATTTAAATAAGGTTGGATAGTAATATCCATCATGCAGGATCTTTTGAGCAGTGGTGTTTCCACTGTAATGCCCATCTGTTGTCCCATCATGAAGTTCCTGTAGAACGTTTTCTGCTTCAGATTTCTCCAAACATCTCAACAGAAGAGAATAATAATTTTTATAAATAATACATTATTAACAAGCTGATATTGATTGGTCTTCAATCTTAAGGCTCTCTTTTTCTTAAATTCAAGCTCAAATGGAGCATAACCATTTTTTAAGAAAAATATTAAATCAACATATTGAGAGTGAGTATTGATAGGGAATACCTATGTGTTGTTCAATGTTACATGTTACCTCGTCAATTGATGTAAAATTAATTCCTGTGACTAACCTAAAAAACCCTCGACCTTTTATAATCTTAGTAGGTTTGATCTTTAGATCATATTTTTGCAATGTTGTGACCCAATTAGCCCTTTTTTTTCCTAACTCCTTTCGAATGAGTAATTTTCTGACTGTTGAGAAAGGAAAAATAAATTTAACATGAGTTTTCACATGAAAAGGTCTAAAATATTTAACATCTTTGTAAACTGCAAAGGCTTTCTTTTCTACTCTTGTGCAATTAAATTCATCTCCTGGAAAATTTGAGCAAAAAAAAGAAATTGGATCTTCAATTTTCTGTTCATTTGGTTGGGTTAAAACTGTTGCATAAGATAGATTAGAGGCAAAAGTGTATAAAATAATTTGATTGGAAAAATTGGGAGTTGATATAGAAGGAGCATTAATTATGGCTTGTTTAATGGTTTTAAATGCTTCTCTTTCATCATCTCCACATTTGAACAACAATTTTTTCTTAATCATTTTCTGTAAAGGTAGAACGATGTGTGAAAAAACAAGAACGAATCTCTTGACAAAATAAATTTGACCAAGAAAATATTGCCTCGATATTTTAGTATGTGGCAATGAAATTTCTAAAATTACTTCAATTCTTTCTGGATCAATACAAATTCCATTCTTTGAAACAATAAAACCCAGAAGTTTACCTTCACTAAGAGAATTTTTTTTTATTAGGGTTAAGAGAATTCCATATTTTCTATATCTTTCAAATATCTATTTTAAATTATGCAGATGATTATTTCTCCTTTTCGAATATATGGCAATATCATCTAGATATACCACAACAGTTTTTTTTATTAACTCTTTGAAAGTAATATCCATTTCTCTCTTGAATGTAGCTCCTGCATACATTAATACAAAATGAATTTTTTTATATGCATATGTTATGGTGTGTTTAGTGCACGAGTGTACTATACCACCGGTGCTTGGTAGGAATGGTTGCAACCTACAAGTAATGGTCACAAGCTGAAAAATGGTTAGTTGGTTAATGAACACATGCTAACATATAAAAAGCACTAAATTATGGAACATAGTATGTTGCAAATAAGAAGAAGAAACAAAACTATAATAAAACAAAAGCACAAGCTCAAATGAGTCAAATGAGACAATAATACAAATGGTGGAATAATCCCCTCTTATTGACCACTATAAGTAAAGAAAGGTAGAATGTTACACACTTGCCAAAGGATCCTTAGAGATATGGAGATCTAAGACCTAGAGGAAGGAGGTCTTTACCATTGAGCTCGTTTTGCAAGGCCTCTCTCTTCTCCTAAGAGATTGGAGTTGTTGGGTGGCCAACAACCGAATCCTCTAACTCTATTACTACTCTGGATCACACACTGCTGGTTTGATCATGGGAAATTTAGACAACATAAAAATGTGCTCTCATTTTTTTCTTCTCATGGTGGAAATTTATAGGAAAATTAAAATCCTTCATCCCTCTCTTGGTATACTTGTGGATAGTGACCCAAGAGTTGGGGTTGATTCCTTTGTGTGCTCACTTGAGGTATCAAGGTGGCTCTAGGCGATTGTCCTTGGGCGGCCTCAAGTGGATGATCTTCTTCTGAAGTGTGTTAAGTGGTCTCGGATGGTGAATTTCGCCACTCCCAGGATTGTTCGACTTTTTGAGGGAAAGTTGTGTAGACCAGCATGCCTATCAAAGAAAAATGCATGCAAAGCACATTTTGCATGTGTCTTTGGTGCACAATTTGAAAATTTTCTCTTGACCTTAGAGATTTTTAAATTTTCTAGATTTTCTAATATTTCTTAGCCATGTAAGTCCTTCTACTTGACATTTCATAATGTCATTTTTCCTGTCTGATTTTCCAGTGATAACAGTTTCCCCCTAACATGTTAGGTCTAGGAAGAACTGTAAAACTGAAATGCATTATAGTTTATGTTTGGTGTAACCTATTTCTAGAGAGAGAGAGAGAGACCTGTGTACAGCCCAAGGTTGGGGACCCCTTACAGTGGGTAAAAGAGTTACCATGTTTTTTCAGAAACCTGTAAGAAATAGTATGATACAATAAATACAATTTTTTCTATGAGGCGGGCATGTACCATGCTTGTGATGCTTTGGATAGTTAAAAAATCTATTTGACAGATAAATTTTTTGTCTCGGTCACTAATATGGCAGTGATCTGTTGATTTGGTTGATGAAGACAATTGCTGACGCCCTCAGGGGCATTTTTTTCTTTGATAATAGGTTGAATGTGGTGCCCACATGCATAATATTGGTATGGCATAAAAATTCTCATTGTATGCATGGGTGTATGACTGTGACCTTCCCATGTAAGCATTGCTGAAAGAGATGCTTATAATGGCATGGGTCTTCGATGCATCTCGGCAAAGTGAAATGGTTGTAAAGTACGATACCATCTTGACATGAAATCTTGTGTTGCAGTCAAATGTTAGGAGGATTGATGAATTATATGGGAAATGATGATTCCAAAAGTGCCACCCAAGGATGCCCTTATTGGGGTGAGGAGCCATCCAAGGTAATACTTCCTTTTTGGAGAATGGGTGTTGAAGTCGACAAAAAGGAAGCCTCAACCAAATGAGAGGGATGCTGATGCAAGGGACCAGGGTATCTAATTTGATAGTTTTAACGTAGGCATGATGGCGAGGGATGAATGAAAATTGATGATGGGAGTACAGTGGCCGAATATCGGAGCATGAAAAAATAAGTTTGGTGGAAGTCATAACTATTTCTGATGAAGAAATCCCTAGAGTCAGTAGCACATCCAGGGTGGGTATATGTTGGTTATGAATGTCAAGGTGGCTTTGCGTGAAAGGTGTTATGCTTCGACCAAGGGTGACTAGGGACTGCTACCATGGGAGAAAAATGGATAGATGAGTGGGGGATATTCTCCATTTGAAATCTTTGTACACTTTAGAAAAGAATAAAAATGGGGATTGGATTGTACAAAACACAGAGACGGATGCCATAAAAACATGAAAATTCTCACTCAACGATGATGTGAGGAAGGTGTTTTTGCTGAGGGTGGGGGCCCCATTCGTTGGTATCAGTGTGTGGATGATGAAGCGAATGGAAAATATCGTATATGGGATATGCTGATGTAGGGATGGTAGGCCAAATGCGAGACATGGTGGTGTGTATTTGATCTTCTTGCGAAAATGGTTTTCTGAGAAAGGGGTTTTATTTCGATAAGGTAAAAGTTGACTTGATGCATGGTGGATGAATGAGCATGAAGTGCTTCCTGCACTGAGGTGGTATGGCCATGGAGTCATATTTTTATGATGCATGGTCTACTTTGAGTGATGGACACCATGGAGGGGGAGGCTTTATCAACCAACGACGATGTTCATCATGTGAAAGGTGGGGAGATGATAAACATGGTCGGGTGTTTGGAACCTATGGTTGATTTCTTGTGGAGAAATCATGTCAGGATATGTAGAGTTTCTCTGGGACTCTATCATGCTGAGGGTAGAATGATACCTGCTCTGGAACCTTCTGTGCATGGGGAAATAGATGGTTTGTTGTGTTATACAACACTTACAACAAAATACCCCAAGTGAAAGCATCTTTCTCATTCAAGTATTATTGATAACATGTGCTAAATGAATAGAGGATAAGAGAGGGCATACCTGTTGCAATTGAAAAATTATTTTTTTGGAGGCGTGCGTTATCACTCCAAAATTTCAAAAGGTTGTTCTTGCCTTAAAAATAAATATCAGAGGTAACTACAAACCACTTTTGGAGCTTAGGGTCTAGACTTCCTAAACCTAGAGAGGGCTCTTTCTTAATGATTTAACTTTGTTTGTTTAATAGATTTTAGGCTAGTTATGTATGATTAATTTGGATTGATTTTGATTGATTGGTGGAATTTATTATTTAGATGAATAGGTGCTTTTCCATTTTCCATTGGGATATGGAGTCAATATACTTTGAAAACATAACAAAATCAAATTATAAAGAAAGTGTTACATGGCAGGATAGGTGAGAAATATCAGATCTCAAGGCTGAATGGTGAAGTGATTTTTCAATTAGGATCAAGGAGCAATTAAGAATTCCTTAAACTAGATAATAAAGAAGGATGAAGAGGTCAATCGAGATTAGAGGGAAATTAAGAATTCTCTAAATCGGATATCAAAAGAAAGCATAGAAATATATAACAGTTTAAAGCAGGGTGTAATGTCTAAGCAAATTCTGCAGTAAAACTCCCGTTATAACATTTAAATTTAGGACACATTTAAGTTTATGGAATACTTAAGAAAGAGAACATGAACAATTTAAATTTATACTTCACTGAGATAACTCAACACATGAATCCTATAAAGAAGTTTCTTTATAACTGGTTCTGTCTGTCAATTGGAAGTTGGTACAATAACCCTTAGGCAATAGATCAGTCAGCTATAGAAATATTCAGAAATACACCCTTGAAACTTTGAATGATGATGTATTTATCCACAACTTTACAAAAAATATCCTGTAAACTAACAAGGATTTATTCTAGGAAAATAAAATATCTTCATGCAAAAAGATAGTGACACCTTTCAACTGACTGAGATCTGGCCCTGATTCTTTGATTGTTGTTACCTGTTTGTTTCTTTCATCTATCTTCTCTTTCACCCTTCATAGTAAATCACACCATTTTTTCCCATGTTTCTTCATATGGGAGTTTGGTTTTCATTATCTTGTGGTAAATCTCATCTGCTCCTGTATATCTGGAAAATGTAGGATTATTTATGAAAAGGTGTTTTACCTCGTGCTGGAGGTAAAATAAGTTTTCATTTTACTTTTCGCATGATTTCTGCCCTAGAAGATGATGGAAGGGATGTTTCTTTATATGTGGTGTAGGTGTATCATTATTGATAACAGTCACTTTCTTTGTTTCAGTTGTCTCTCCCTGTTCTATTACTGTGTTTAACTTGTTGCATTACTTCTATACATAATCTTTAATTCATTTTTAGATGTATTTTCTGTTGAGTATGAGCATTTTTGAATTTCTATCCTATGGGTTTGGAGTAAGCAAGATGGAACTAGAATCAAATTGTTTCTCCATCTCCTGGTTCCATTAATCACCTGCACAACAAAATAAAACAACTGTAATGAAAACAAAGGTTTGCAGAGAGGCGAGCGGGGTTTCAGTTTTTTTTTCGTAAATTCGACAGAGATAGGGAAGTAACAGAATAGCGAGGTTTTATTTATTTTTGAAACCTTGGGTGGTTTATCACAAGTCGAAGGGTGGTTTTGTGGTTTGGTAATGGGGGGTGCGATATAATGAGGAAGCGCTACATGGCAAGGGAGTGGTGGAATGAAACCACCCATTTTGCACCCCCCGCTCTATTTTAAACTTCGAACAACAAGGAGTGTGAAATGGGTCAGAGGTCGTTAGATCTTATCAATGGTGATCGGGCGGTAGGAGGAGTTGGGAGTTTTCAAAGAGAGGTGGGGTCGGGTAATTGATAGGAAGAGGGTTTAAAATGAAATGGGGGGTTTATGAAATAAATTAAGCGAGAAGTTAATAAGTATATTAGGTGGAGGGGTTAAGTCAAAAAGGGTGGTCCACTTAATATTTTGCGCTTTTAAACTTTGAAAAAGTGGGTTTTGTTGTTTTATGAAAACATAAAGTTATTCAAGGGGAAAAGGGGGTTTTAGTAAGCGAAAGGGGTTTTTCAAAAGGGAAAGGGTTTTTTAGGAAAAGGGGAAGGGATTAGAAAATTGTTTTGAAAGGGGAAAGGGATTTTTAGAAAGGGGGAAAGGATTAGAAACATATTTTTGATAAGCATAATGATGCTTATATAAATTTTGAAAAGTATTCTACCTACCCTTTTATTCATCCTAACATTTTTTCTTTCCTTTATTGGGTGCATTTGAGCTTTCTGACCCTTTTATTTCCTTTTGATAAGAAAACTAACTTATTTCTAACCTTATATCTTCCAATTGCTCAGATTAAACTTATGAGATCATTTTTATTCTCTACCTAACTACTGATCTACCAAGATTAAATGGTTTGGTCATATCTTTATTCACTAACTATCATAACATGAAATTTAAAAGCATGAATGACCAAGATTAGATTGTATGATCATCATTGATTGTGCATTTTGAAAAAGCTGCAAACAATTTATTTCCAAAAGTAAAGTAAACTGAGTAGTGGAATTTGAATGTGCAACACTTTCAGAATTTATTTTTGTTACTTTTTATTGGGTTCATATTTTATATATATTTTTTATCTTTCTTTCTTTTGGTCCTTTCATTATTATTTTAGGACATACCCTCTTTTAATTTTTTAATATGTAAAAATTTTGCAGAAATGCAAAGGTATGTACAATATTACAAGATTTAACATAGCCAATTCAAAATTATGATCCCTATTATTATAGGACCCTAATAGTGGCTCTACTTGGGGATGGTGTTAGTCATCATTATTTTTCACTATCTTTGGATGACTATAGAATGGTTATAGTTTTCTGAAAACAATTCCTTGAATATCTTGAGTTTCAGAAATCTCACTGCCTTCATTATCTTCATAAAACCTTTTTCCCTATCTATTAGTTTTCCATCTCAAAGTCACCCTGTTTCTCTTCAAAGAATCCTTATGGGCTTATACCTCTCATTTTCATCCTTCTTTCCTACCTAAAATCTCATTTCCCCATTTTCCCATGTCCCTTTGAACATAACAACACTCTTGGAAATGCTCTTTTCACTTGAAGGTCTTAAGTCAAATTTAAGTCAAAATCAGGTCAAAGGGCACTCACATTAGGTCATTAGGGTTTTGCATTTCGTCAAGCTCACCCTTTCATTCCGATGAGGCCAACACACATATGTGAAGGATTTATTATGATCACCAAGCTGTCAAGGCTATTATCTCAAGCCTCAGTGAGTAAAAGAAAATCCACCTCCATGACTTCAACAACCTACAAAGCAAAAAGTGTCAAAGAGTATGAGAAAATGAATAAAACTTCAAAACTTTAGAAAGTGGTTTTTTCAAATCCAACTTAGAGTTCCACATGCCAACACATCAAATTTCAAAAACAAAAAGTGTTTACTTCAGAAATTGATCAAATGTCAAAGGGAGTTGTCTTGTTCCAAGGGTGCCCATGTCATTATTGTTCACAAGCACTAAACCCTAATTCCCTCTTCCATTGAGCTAGGGTTTGCTATGAAAATGAGGCATATGAGTAGAGGAGCAATAAGGTAGGTAATTTCATATAGTATGAAGCCATAAAAACTCATAAATATCATGTCTCCATAATTTTCCAAGAAGGCATTCCAAGGGACAAATCATTTGCCACACATTATCGCTTCAAATTGTGTTTCTGAACAAAAAAAGATGAATTTGAAGAAAGTGAGATATTTTTTTGTCAATAATAGGGAAAGGAAGAAAAACCTCATTCATATTTTACACAGGTATCATGGTTTTGGAGAAATGTGAAATTTATAGGTGCTACAAGAGGTTTGATGCACTTCTGGAGTGACCTTGGGAAAATCAAGTTTTCTTATAGCTGGAGTGTCCAAATGACTTTCTTGATAAGTCAAATGATAACTAGAGTAGAATATATTTCAAATGATATATCATGAACTCAATTTGGAGTTGAGGAAGGCATCCAAAAGTTTCCTGCACCAAAACTCTACATTTCTGCACCCTCATTCAGCACTTTTTGACCAGTCTTGGGAGAATCAACTGTTGACAGGTCAAATCAACTCCAATCAGAAAAAAAAAAGAAGTAAATTTGGAAATTAAAATTCAAGATATTTCCAATGAGCTATCCTAGGCTGAATGTGGATGCCAGGAAGACCTCAAAAAGTGTTCTACAAAACAATGCTGCGTTGTTTCATCCTAGCGTTGCGTGTTTGCACCAGCGCTGCGCGCATGTACCTTGGCGTTGTGCCCTTGCCAGAGAAAGTTACTGAAAGTTATAGCAACCCAAATCACTTGAAAACTTCTCCAAAATCTTGCCAAGGTCATCCAAGAAACCTCAAGTGGTAATTACATGATATAAACCTTATTTTTATGCCATTTAGTGAATTCTTAATCAATGGAAATGAAACCCCAAGTTTTAAGCTTGAAATCACTGTTTCATTCCTATTTCATCCTCCTTGAAGAAAATCAGTCATAAGCAGGGGTCATTACATTTCTTGAGGGTTATCATTGAGTTAGTTTTCCCTCACTCATTTCCTACAGCTATACCCATTCACTCATTCCCTTCATTTGCAAAGCTGTCATTTCATTCCTTTCCCTCATTCATTTCACCTTCATCTCTAGGGTTTCCAAAATAGAGTTTAAAATTTCTAAGGAAGAAGACAGTGGTATGGAGGCACAAATACCAAGGAAGACCTTCATCATGAGTAAGAGAGAGAGAGTTTAACAGGTGGACTTGGATGACCAGGATGATCATGAGGCCTCAAAGCGGATCATCAAAGAGAGGATGATATGATCAAACAACTACAGGACAACATGGCAAAAGCCCAATTTGTCATATCATTATTAGAACAAGAGAACAAGTAGCTAAAGGAAAATCAAGTTATCATGGAGTTAGAGCCGCTAAAGGCAGAAAGAAAAGACATCAAGGGTAAGGAAATGATGGCACCTGATGACTCTGACCATTATGATACTCAAACCATCAAGTCAAGACCGAAAAGAAGAGGTCTTAAGAGAGCTTTAGAGCAGGAAAAACATGAGGCAAAGAAACTTGGTTTTGAGGAAGATATTTCTAAGGAAGTTGAAGATGACAAAGAGGTATGGGTAGACATAGTTACCTACACCTTGAGAAGATCCTCCATAAGGCAAACAAAAACAATGAGATGCTCAGACACATGTCTAACAAGTACATGACTAGAAATAAGGTCTGCCACATCAAGCTCAGGCAGTTGAAGAACAAATTGAAGGAAACCATAGCCAAGAAAAAGGAGAAGGAAAAGCTAAGTATCCTTGCTGATGTGTCCCTCCAAGCCTCTAAATCTTAATCAGAAAGCTAAATTCCAATTTTGGCACCTTTTTGCACATTTTTTTATTTTTGACAGTTTGGCTTGCAGAAAATTGGGCCAAATGCGTAGTGCCACTGGCACTATGCTCTTTTTTGGGGCACTAAAATGGAAAAAAGTCAGTATATTCATGTTCCTCATGCCAAGGACATCATCCTTATAAAATTTTAGACCATTTGGAGCAAAACTGGTCCCTCAGAAAGGCCAAAATCTACCCAAACATCACCTTTCTGCCCTCTTTTCAGCACTGGCGTTACTCGTTTAGTAATCTTGGGAGAAGTGATTTTTGACAAGGAAAATGGGAACCATTTTAAAAACTGAAGAAAGATATGGAAACTTGACAATACAGGCTTTCCAATGAGCTATCATGGAGCTCATTTGGACACCAGGAAGGTCTCCAAAAGTTAGCTGCAAAACAAGTCATTTTCCCTGTCTTGGCACTGCACCCCTGTACCTTGGAGCTGCGCCCTTACCAGGAGTTATTGCAAAAGATATTTTGGAGCCCTAAAGTCAATATTTTCTCCAAAATTAGCTAAGGAATTATGTTAGAAGTTATTTTTGTCATAAATGAGTTTTAGATATTTTTCCTTGGGCCTTGCATGGTCTCAAAGGTCAAATGAATTTAACTATGTAATAAATGACTTATAAAACCCTAGCTAGGGTTTCACCTCCTCATTTTGCAGATAAATACTGGATGTGTGCTTCATAGTTGTTGTTGGTTGATTTTTGAGCTAAATATTACATATATTTTGAGTTGTAAAGAAGTTGGTTGTGGAGCTTTGTGACTGTTTTGGACTGAACGTTAATGGAGCAAGCACATTCACATGATTCATGAACTTTGTTAAATGGTGATGTTTTTTCTCATCTCATACTCGTTTCCTTATGTTTTTCATATTTTTCATCCTTTCTCTTATAACATAGTAGAAAATTTAGGTTAAGATATGCTGTTAGAGGCACCTTAAGTCTGTCTGCTCTCTGTTGTTTAAATGTTTTCCTTTGCTAGGTCTAATTAGAGAATTCTTAATTACTTTCTGATTCCACCTATCTTTTTGTCTTTAAAATGATTTAATAAGAGTTAAACCGAAGAATTTTATGGCATGCCATGTCCTTTGGTGTAGCTTGAAACATTGTTTTTAAGGCCTTTTCTTTGAAGTTTTCTTTCTAGGATTTGGCTAAAGAAGTTTATGGTTTGCCCTGTCCTTTGGTCCATCTTGAATAGTCACTTTGAAGGTATTTTAAAGTCTTATTGAATAACTTAGGAGTTCCCTGCTCTTTAATCATTACTGAAATGTTATCTTAAATTTTTTCTTTGTCTGAAGGTAAATAACTAGATAATTTAGGAGTTCCCTACTCTCTAGTGTTTGCTGGATTGTTGTCTCAAAGTTTACTTGATAAAGCTAGGCCAAAGAAGTTTATGGTGGGCCTTGTCCTTTGGTTGTTTCTTAAGCATAGTGATCTTAAAGACTCTTATTGTTCTATTATATGTTAAAGGATTTTTAATTTCCCTTTAAACCTACTAAACTCACAACTTAATGTTCATTTCACACCCACATAAGCTATTAAGATCTAGTTGGATTTGTTAACTTTCCCTATGAAACACCTTTGATTTATTGTTGTACTTTTCAAGCCTTTCACAGACCCCATAGTCCAATGGTATGAATTTCTCTTACTCTATCTATTCTACTTAACAAGCAACCCAACCAAAGAAAACAAAACAAACAACCCTATCATTTTAACTAGCCGAAAATCAACAACCTAAATCAATCAATACATATCATTCACAAACATGTATATAGAGAGAGCCCTCTCTGAGGCCAGAAAGGCTAGGTCTTAGGACTCCAAATTTAGTTTGATGTTACCCTTGTCTATTTTGTCTTGCCAATCTGACAAATTACAGGAACCTAACAGATGGCATCTCCTTGTAAGACGTCAAGAAATTTCTGATCAGTGGCCTTGGAACTTTGGATTTGCTTTGCTTTGAACAGATTTCTGTGATATCCTTTATTCAAACATATGATGTTATAACTTTTAAAGCTTAAGGTTGTTGGGTGGAGCCTGATTATCTTGTTTATTTTGTATCACAACGTTGGACCCCTATACCTTAATGGGGTGGAAACTCCGCTCGTAATTAAACGCTGCTTGGGGGATCCAGGGGGGGCGGCTACGACTTTATGGAGCCCCCCCCTGGCAGGGGGTTTTAGGGGCAGTGCCCCCGAAGCTAAAAACATATGTAAAATTTCCTTGTAAAAGTATAGTAATTTCTAGTCAATCTAGGCAGTTCATTAGGCAAATTATTTGATGGTAGAAGTTATGTTTATTTTAGGGTTTTTCACCCTAGAAGGGAACCCCTCTCTTTGTATGAGAGTATTGTATTGCGGCTGTGTATGGTATGAGTATTTCTCAGAGTGAGAAATAGATAGGGATATTGTGAGAGAGAACAGAGGATATTGCAACGGATTTGTTGTAGTTTGTGTCTCTTCATTTTGCTGGATAATAGAAAGGAAGGACTGGTTGTTTGAGGTGGACATAGCCCAAACTGGGTGAACCACGTATATCTGTGTCTCTCTGATTTTATGTGTTTTGTGTGCTTGTGTTTTCTGCATATTTTATGTGTTTCATTTCTCTGTAATATATATAATTTTCTAACAACTGTTATCAGAGCGAAAGGTCTATTTGGCTGATAAACTTGCAGGAAAGAAGGGTTCCTGGTTCGAGTGGGAGCAATGGTAGAAGATGGTAAGTTTAGGGTTGCGAAATTTAACGGCCAAAACTTCCCGCCGTGGAAGATGAATATGGAAGATTATCTATTTAAGAAAGATTTGTACCTACCATTGAGTAGAAAAACAAAGAAGTCGACGGCTATGACTGACGCAGAATGGGAGATTATCAATGGAAAGGCACTCGGAATAGCACGGTTGTGCCTTGTGGCATCGATAACCTTCAATATTTCAAAGGAAAAAACAATAGAGGGTTTGATTAAGGCGTTGGCAAAATTATATGAAAAACCCTCGGCCTCAAACAAGGTATTTCTAATGAAATGTTTATTTAATATGAAGATGTCGGAAGGTGGATCTGTTGCAGAACATTTAAATGATTTTAATACAGTTACCAGTCAATTAAGTTCTGTAGGGGTAAACTTTGATGATGAAGTTAGGGCTCTTTTATTTCTGTGTTCATTTCCAGAAAGTTGGAACGGTTTAGTTATGGCCATTAGTAATTCTGTATCTGGATCTAGTACTTTAAAGTTTGATGATGTTGTCGGTGCTATCCTTAGCAAGGAAATGCAACAGAAAAGCTCCGGTGAGACATCGGGTAATGCTTTGAGTGCAAATTCTAGGGGCAGAAAAATTGAAAGAGGAAAGAGCTTAGGATATCGCAGTAAATCAAGGAAAGGAAGATCCAAGTTCAGATCGGGGATAGTGTGCTGGAAATGTGGAAATAAAGGACACCTGAAGAAAGATTGTAGATCTGGGAAGGTGTTAGCCACCTATATTTTTTTTTTCCATTATATCAGCTAGTGGCTAAATATTCTGTGCAGCCTTCAAGAAACAAATTCAGTCCTGAAGTTTTTGGTGCTTGAAGTCTTTCGGTGAAACCATCAACTGCTGGTTAGATCTTCATACCTTTCCTTCTCCCAGCCTCTGATATTCCATAAAAATCCAAGTAAAATACTGCTGCATCCCTTTTCCTCTCCCCTCCCTTGCTTCCATATTACCTTCATCCTCCAATTTCCTTTTATTCATAAGAACCCCACGAAACCATATGTTATTCCTTATCCCTTCATTAATCTCATTTCCCAAGGTTAAAAACCCATTTTTTTAAACCTTATCGGAATTATATTTCCTTTTGAAATTCTTTGGAGAACCATAGAAAACACATGTTTCTATGCGTTAGGCTTAGGCCCCTCAGGCTAAGCCCCCTGCCTTTTCTTCCACCACATGCCCGAGCGCCAGGACCGACCCCTCAGTCCTAAGGTGCCAAGCCAAAATGTAACCCCTCTCTGTCCTTTTTCCTTTAAAACATTCGAAAACCCATCTTTTATAAGGTTTTGGCGTAAAATATTAAATCCCATGTCTTATTGCCTCAAATCCTTCTCAGCCGTCGATATGCTCCCCAGATCCGACGGACTGGAGCGAGCCCCACCTGGTGGACCCCTCTCCCCCGCGCCCTTTTCCATGAAACCGTGGTTTTCATCCCGCACCACTTTTCGTCGG